>JARQOD010000006.1:262970647-263032213 GCA_033576555.1 Oophaga sylvatica | reverse complement strand
GGGCAATCCCTTTGTTATGTCATTCTCAGTTAAGAAGATGAAAGGGCCGGAGTTGATTTGAGGTGTGGTGTTTGCGTTTGGAAGGTTTTGCTGTGAAGGAAACATGTGGTCACAGGAGCTCTCCATGCAGGTGAAACAAGCCATCCTTAAGCTGCAAGAACAGAAAAAAACCCATCCAAGAAATTGCTACAACATTAGAAGTGGCAAAATCTACAATTTGGTACATCCTAGAAAGAAAGAAAGCACTGGTGAACTCATCAATCCAAAAAGACCTGGGAGCCCACGGAAGACAACAGTGGGGGATGATCGCCGCATACTTTCTTTGGTGAAGAAGAACCCGTTCACAACATCAACTGAAGTCCAGAACACTCTCAGTGAAGTAGGTGTATCTGTCTCTAAGTCAACAGTAAAGAGAAGACTCCATGAAAGTAAATACAAAGGGTTCACATCTAGATGCAAACCATTCATCAATTCCAAAAATAGACAGGCCACAGTTAAATTTGCTGAAAAACACCTCCAGAAGCCAGCTCAGTTCTGGAAAAGTATTCTATGGACAGATGAGACAAAGATCAACCTGTACCAGAATGATGGGAAGCCAAAAGTTTGGAGAAGAAAGGGAACGGCACATGATCCAAGGCACACCACATCCTCTGTAAAACATGGTGGAGGCAACGTGATGGCATGGCCATGCATGGCTTTCAATGGCACTGGGTCACTTGTGTTTATTGATGAGATAACAGCAGACAAGAGTAGCCGGATGAATTCTGAAGTGTACCGGGATATACTTTCAGCCCAGATTCAGCCAAATGCTGCAAACTTGATTGGCCGGCGCTTCATAGTACAGATGGATAATGACCCCAAGCATACAGCCAAAGCTACACAGGAGTTCATGAGTGCAAAAAAGTGGAATATTCTTCAATGGCCAAGTCAATCACCAGATCTTAACCCAATTGAGCATGCATTTCACTTGCTCAAATCCAGACTTAAGAGGGAAAGACCCACAAACAAGCAAGACCTGAAGGCTGCGGCTGTAAAGGCCTGGCAAAGCATTAAGAAGGAGGAAACCCAGCGTTTGGTGATGTCCATGGGTTCCAGACTTAAGGCAGTGATTGCCTCCAAAGGATTCGCCACAAAATTTTGAAAATAAAAATATTTTGTTTGGGTTATGTTTATTTGTCCAATTACTTTTGACCTCCTAAAATGTGGAGTGTTTGTAAAGAAATGTGTACAATTCCTACATTTTCTAACACATATTTTTGTTCAACCCTTCAAATTAAACATTACAATCTGCACTTGAATTCTGTTGTAGAGGTTTCATTTCAAATCCAATGTGGTGGCATGCAGAGCCCAACTCGCGAAAATTGTGTCACTGTCCAAATATTTCTGGCCCTGACTGTACATAACAAAAAAGTGTGTAACAACTGAAATTATGTCTTATATTCTAGGTTCTTCAAAGTAGCCACCTTTTGCTTTGATGACTTCTTTGCACACTCTTGGCATTCTCTTGATGAGCTTCAAGAGGTGGTCACCGGAAGTGGTCTTCCAACAATCTTGAAGGAGTTCCCAGAGATGCTTAGCACTTGTTGACCCTTTTGCCTTCACTCTGCAGTCAAGCTCACCCCAAACCATCTCGATTTGGTTCAGGTCTGATGACTTTGGAGGCCAGGTCATCTGGCGTAGCACCCCATCACTCTCCTTCTTGGTCAAATACCCCTTACACAGCCTGGAGGTGTCTTTGTGGTCATTGTCCTGTTGAAAAATAAATGATGGTCAAACTAAACGCAAACCGGATGGAATAGCATGCCACTGCAAGATGCTGTGATAGCCATGCTGGTTCAGTATGCCTTCAATTTTGAATAAATCCCCAACAGTGTCACCAGCAAAGCACACCCACACCATCACACCTCCTCCTCCATGCTTCACGGTGGGAACCAGGCATGTAGAATCCATCCGTTCACCTTTTCTGCGTCGCACAAAGACACGGTGTTTGGAACCAAAGATCTCAAATTTGGACTCATCAGACCAAAGCACAGATTTCCACTGGTCTAATGTCCATTCCTTGTGTACTTTAGCCCAAACAAGTCTCTTCTGCTTGTTGCCTGTCCTTAGCAGTGGTTTCCTAGCGGCTATTTTACCATGAAGGCCTGCTGCACAAAGTCTCTTCTTAACAGTAGTTGTAGAGATGTGTCTGCTGCTAGAACTCTGTGTGGCATTGACTTGGTCTCTAATCTGAGCTGCTGTAAACCAGCGATTTCTGAGGCTGGTGACTCGGATAAACTTATCCTCACAAGCAGAGGTGACTCTTGGTCTTCCTTTCCTGCAGCGGTCCTCATGTGAGCCAGTTTCTTTGTAGCGCTTGATGGTTTTTGCAAATGACTTGGGGACACTTTCAAAGTTTTCCCAATTTTTAGGACTGACTGACCTTCATTTCTTAAAGTAATGATGGCCACTCATTTTTCTTTACTTAGCTGCTTTTTTCTTGCCATAATACAAATTCTAACATTCTATTCAGTAGGACTATCAGCTGTGTATCCACCAGACTTCTGCACAACACAACTGATGGTCCCAACCCTATTTATAAGGCCAGAAATTCCACTTATTAAACCTGACAGGGCACACCTGTGAAGTGGAAACCATTTCCGGTGACTACCTCTTGAAGCTCATCAAGAGAATGCCAAGAGTGTGCAAGGGTCTAAGGGGTAAGGTTTCTCCTTGTGGAGAGTGACATACCAGCTCTGGCGTGTCGAGGTAAGGAGGCTTATTCGCCGTGCAATGCTCCTCTGGGAAATTTTATATGCAAATTGCCTCTTCAAAAAAGAGGACTTGTACTCTATAGCGCCACCTATTGGAAGCAGTCATCAAAGCAAAAGTGGCTACTTTGAAGAACCTAGAATATAAGACACATTTTCAGTTGTTTCACACTTTTTTGTTAAGTATATAATTCCACATGTGTTAATTCAAAATTTTGATGCCTTTAGTGTGAATGTACAATTTTCATAGTCATTAACCCCTTCACCCCAAGGGTGGTTTGCACGTTAATGACCGGGCCAATTTTTACAATTCTGACCACTGTCTCTTTATGTGGTTATAACTCTGGAACGCTTCAACGGATATTCGCGATTCTGAGATTGTTTTCTCGTGACATATTGTACTTCACGTTAGTGGTAAAATTTCTTCCATATACCTTTTTATTTTTGAAAAAAATGCAAATATGGGGAAAATTTTGAAAATTTTCAAACTTTGAATTTTTTTTCCCTTAAAACAGAGAAATATGTCGTACAAAATAGTTAAGAAATAACATTTCCCACATGTCTACTTTACATCAGCACAATTTTGGAACCAAAATTTTTTTTTGTTAGGAAATTATAAGGGTTAAAAGTTGACCAGTGATTTCTCATTTTTACAACAAAATTTACAAAGCCATTTTTTTAGGGACCACCTCACGTTTGAAGTCACTTTGAGGGGTCTATATGGCAGAAAATACCCAAAAGTGACACAATTCTAAAAACTGCACCCCTCAAGGTACTCAAAACCACATTCAAGAATTTTATTAACCATTCAGGTGCTTCACTGGAGCTGAAGCAACGTGGAACGAAAAAATGAATATTTAACTTTTTAGCCACAAAAATGATCTTTTACAAACTTTTTTTTATTTTCACAAGGGTAAAAGGAGAAAATGGACAGATAAAGTTGTTTTGCAATTTCTCCTGAGTACGCCAATACCCCATATGTGGGGAAAAACCACTGTTTGGGCACACGGCAGAGCTCGTAAGGGAAGGAGCGCCGTTTGACTTTTTCAAACTAAAATTGGCTGGAGTTGAGATTGGACGCCATGTCGTGTTTGGAGAGCCCCTGATGCGCCTAAACAGTGGAAACCCCCCACAAGTGACACCATTTTGGAAACTAGACCCCCTAAGGAACTTATCTAGATCTGTTGTGAGCACTTTGAACCCCAAAGTGTTTCACAAAAGTTTATAATGCCTGGGTGTGAAAAAAAAAATAAAAAATTTCCACAAAAAAGATTTTTTAGTTCCAAATTTTTGATTTTTCCCAAGCAAATTGGACCCCAAAAGTTGTTGTCCAATTTGTCCTGAGTACGCTGATACCCCATAGTGGGGGGGGGGAAACTGTTTGGGCGCATGGTAGGGCTTGGAAAGGAAGCAGTAACGTTTTGGAATGCAAACATTGATGGGGGTCATGTTCCACTTGTAGTGCCCCAGATGAGCCTAAACAGTGGAAACCCCCCACAAGTGACCCCATTTTGGAAGCTAGACCCCCTAAGGAACTTATCTAGATCTTTGGTGAGCACTTTGAACCCCCAAGTGCTTCACACAAGTTTATAATGCCCGGGCATGAAAATAAAAAATTCTATTTTTTTCCCACAAAAATTATCTTTTAGTCACTAATTTTTTATTTTCCCATAGGTAACAGGAGAATTGGACCTCAAAAGTTGTTGTCCAATTTGTCCTGAGTACGCTGATACCCCATATGTGGGGGGAAACTACTGTTTGGGCGCACGGCAGATCTCAGAAGGGAAGGAGCACCATTTGACTTTTTCCAACCAAAATTGGCTGGAATTGAGATTAGACGCCATGTTGCATTTGGAGAGTCCCTGATGTACCTAAACAGTGGAAACCCCCCACAAGTGACCCCATTTGGGAAACTAGACCCCCTAAGGAAAATTATCTAGATCTTTGGTGAGCAATTTGAACCCCCAAGTGCTTCACACAAGTTTATAACGTAGAGCCGTAAAATTAAAAAAATCATATTTTTTCCACAAAATTGATCTTTTCACCCCAATTTTTATTTTCCCAAGGGTAACAAGACTCCAAAAGTTATTGTGCAATTTGTCCTGAGTACGCTGATACTCCATATGTGGGGGTAAACCACTGTTTGGGTGCATGGCAGAGTTTGGAAGGGAAGGAGCGCCGTTTGACTTTTTCAACGCAGAATTGGCTGGATGCCATGTCGTGTTTGGAGAGCTCCTGATCTGCCTAAACAGTGGAAACCCACCACAAATGACACCATTTTGGAAACTAGACCCTCAAGGAACTTATCTAGATGTGTGGTGAGCACTTTGAACCCCCAAGTGCTTCACAGAAGTTTATAACGTACAGCCGTAAAATAAAAAATCTTTTTTTTTTTTTTTTTTACAAAAATGATTTTTTTGCCCCCAATATTTTATTTTCAGAAGGGTAACAGGAGAAATTGGACCCCAAAAGTTGTTTTCCAATTTGTCCTGAGTACGCTGATACCCAATATGTGGGAGTAAACTACTGTATGGGCGCACGTCGGGGCTCGGAAGGGAAGTAGTGACGTTTTGGATTGCAGACTTTGATGGATTGGTCTGGGGGCGTCATGTCGCATTTGGAGAGCCCTGATGCGCCTAAACAGTGGAAACCCCCCACAAGTGACCCCATTTTGGAAAATAGACCCCACAAGGAACTTATCTAGATGTGTGGTGAGCGCTATGAAGCCCCAAGTGCTTCACAGAAGTTTATAACGTACAGCCGTAAAAACAAAAAAATCATTTTTTTTTTTTTACAAAAATGATATTTTCGCCCCCAGTTTTTTATTTTCCCAAGGGTAACAGAAGAAATAGGACAAATTGCACAATAACTCTTGGGGTACAGAGTACGCTGATACCCCATATGTGGGGGTAAACTACTGTTTGGGCGCATGGCAGAGCTCAGAAGTGAAGGAGCACCGTTTGACATTTTCAACGCAGAATTGACTGGAATTGAGATCAGACGCCATGTCACATTTGGAGAGCCCCTGATGTGCCTAAACAGCAGAAACCTCCCAATTCTAACTCCAACCCTAACCCCAACACATCCCTAACCCTAGTCCCAACCCTAACCACAAACCTAACCCTAACACACCCCTAACCCTAATCCCAACCCTAACCCTAATCCTAACGTTAGCGCCAACCCTAACCCTAACTTTAGCCGCAACCCTAACCCTAATGGAAAAATGGAAATAAATAAAATTTTTTAATTGTATTATTTTTCCCTAACTAAGGGGGTGATAAAGGGGGGTTTGATTTACTATTTATAGCGGGTTTTTATGATTGGCAGCTGTCACGCTAAAAGACGCTTTTTATTGCAAAAAGTAGTTTTTTGCATCACCACATTTTGAGAGCTATAATTTTTGCATATTTTGGCCCACAGAGTCATGTGAGGTCTTATTTTTTGCGAGACGAGGTGACGTTTTTATTGGTACCATTTTTGAGCATGTGATGTTTTTTGAACACTTTTTATTTCGATTTTTGGGAGGTTAGAATGAATAAAAATCAGCAATTCATGAATTTCTTTTGGGGGAGGCATTTATACCGTTTCGCGTGTGGTAAAATTGATAAAGCAGTTTTATTCTTCGGGTCAGTACGATTACGGTGATACCTCATTTATATCATTTTTTTATGTTTTGGGGCTTTTATAGAATAAAAGCAATTTTATCTAAAAAATTATTATTTTTGCATCGCTTTATTCTGCGAGCTATAACTTTTTTATTTTTTCGCTGATGATGCTGTGTGATGGCTCGTTTTTTTGCGGGACAAGATGACGTTTTCAGCGGTACCATGTTTATTTATATCGGTCTTTTTGATCGCGTGTTATTCCACTTTTTGTTCGGCGGTATGATGATAAAGCATTGATTTTTTTGCTTAGTTTTTTTTTTTTAAGGGGTTCACTAAAGGGGTTAACTAGTGGGATAGTTTTATAGGGGGGGTCGTTACAGACGCGGCGATACCAAATATGTGTACTTTTATTGTTTTGTTTTTTTTATTTACAGGAAGAAATGAATTTATTGGGGAATATTTTTTTTTTTTTTATGATTTTTTTTACCACTTTTTATTTTCATTTTTTTAACTTTTTTACTTTGTCCCAGGGTGGGACATCACTGTATTTTAGCAGATCGCTGGTGTGACAGTGTGCACAGCACTCTGTTACACCAGCGATCGCTCTGGCATCGCTGCAGGCTTCTCAGTGCCTGATCTCAGCAGGCACTGAGGAAGCCGCCTCCCTGCAGGACCCCGGCGCCATCTTGGATCCAGGGACCTGGAGGGAGGACGGACCCTCTGACCAGCGCGACACATCGCGCTGCTCTGAGGGTCTCAGGGGAGCGTGCAGGGAGCCCCCTGCCTGCGGGATCCCCCCCTGTGCCCCGGGTACACCGCGATCATGTTTGATCGTGGTGTGCCAGGGGTTAATGTGCCGAGGGCGGTCCGTGACCGCTCCTGACACATAGTGCTGGGTGTCAGCTGTGATAATCAGCTGACACCCTGCTGCGATCGACTGCGCTCTCCCCGGGAGCGCGTCCGATCGCATGGGACGTACTATTCCTATCATACGGGCCCAGGTACCATGGACGGGATAGTACGTCCGATGGCAGTAAGGGGTTAAAATACAGAAAAATCTTTAAATGAGAAGGTGTGTCCAAACTTTTGGTCTGTACTGTACATTTCTTTTTTTCTTTTCAGAAAGTGTTTAAGCTCTGTGTTCATCCAGCCTTTCCTCTTACAATTTTTAATTATTTTCAGGATTGTTACTGGATTGTTTCAGGATTGTTATTCAGACAGCTGCTGAATTTCTTCCTAGTTTCTGCTGCAGCAGACCAATACTAGGGGTTAATGCATGCTGAGCCTTTAGATCTGCATCTTTAGGCTGTGGTTCCACGGTCCGGAACCACAGCGCTTTGGACGGAGCGGAAATTCCGCTCCGTCTAAGCCCCGCCCCCTTTATGACGCGCGATCTTTCCGGAGGTGTTCAGGACACCTCCGGAACACCTCCGGAAAGAGCGCAGGGCTACATAGCCCTGTGTTAATTCTGTTGCGGCGACTCACCGTCGCCGCAATACGCGAGGACTTGCTGCGGTCTAAAAAGACGCGCCGCATGTCCGTTTACGCAGGTTTGCCACCTGCGTATTGTTACGCATAGTGGAGACGGGATTTCTTGAAATCCCCTCCACTATGCTGTAACATCTGGACGCTGCGTGTTTGGCGCTGCGCCAGCGCACAGCGCCAAACACGCAGCGTATCCTGACCGTGGAAACTCACCCTAAGAAGGCAGACACTGTAAGCTGCAGTGCTGGGTACATAAGGAGACCATTGAGCAGCAGCTCTTCAGCTAACTTGAATTCTCACACAGAGTACCTTAACCATGACCACAGCTCATTCTGGCAAAAAAGAAGATTGGACTTGGCTTCCAAAGACAAAATTAGAGTGGGCAGCTCTGGTGTGGTGTTTATATTCCACAAGAGTAAGAAGGTGAACCCATGCAACTATCATCTGGTAAGCTTGACATCTCAGGTCTGTGAAATTTTTGATGCCATTACAAGAGATGACCTGCAAAAATGTATGCAGAGAACAATATAATATTTGGCAACCAGCATGATTTCATGTCTAACTAACATGCTGGGTTTTTATGAGAAAGTAAGTTCAAATCTGGATGTTGCTCATACGACTGATGTCATATATTTTGACTTTACAAAGACATTTATTGCTGTGCCATACAACAGCCTTGTACTGAAGCTTCAAACGCCATGACTTGGGGACACTATATACACTATAGTAAAAAAAAATGGATAAGGAACAAGAAAGAAAGAGTCATTAAATATGGTACATTCTTTGAGTAGAAATTACAAAACAGGAAAAGGACTTGAAAGTTCTGGTTACAAGTAAGCTGGGCAGCCAAACTCAATGCCAGGCAGCAGCTGCAAAAGCAACTAAGTGTGTATCAAAACAGAGATAAAGTCTCATGATCTCAATGTACTGTTACCACTCAACAAATCTCTTGTACGGTCACATTTAGAATGTGGGATACAATTTTTAATCTCCATATGTTAAATAAGTTATTGAAAAATAATAGTTCAAAGGTGGGCAACTAGATTATATATACAATAGAAGACTTCTCCTGTAATGAAAGGTTAGAAAAGGTTGAAAAGTATACAGTAAATACATGTGTGGTCAATAGTAAAGACTGGCCTATGATTTAGTCCTTCCAATGACCTTACAAAAGACCAGAGTAGATTAATTACACGTGGAGTAATGGCTATGCTGGCAACTACTAAAGAAAGAGTTCTTTACAGTTAAAGTAGTAGGACTGTGGAATACATGATTGCCCTTGTTCAGCTCAGACCACACTGGCCAACCTTCTGTTTTATCACAAAAGCAGAGGCTTTATGTACACAAACTATATTTACAATGGTTTTCAGCAAAGTTTACAAATCTATCAATAATATCTTGTGAAAGATAATAATATTTAATGTTTGCCCTTCATTCTAATCCGATAGAAATTTATTGCTCTAATAAGGAATGATTTACATTTTTACGTAATTTTACTTATAAACAAAGTACAGTAGTAGTGAAAAAAATAATAATGACAACAAATAATTCTCAACTGCAATTGATAAATCAATCCATCAAAAGAAAACAATTTTGCCATGAAACTTAATCACTAAAGGTCATGTCGAGGAATGAGGAACAGATTAAATTAGCATAGTATTAGATATGGAAAATGATTTCTGTCAAAATCATCTTTACCACAATTATAATATGTTAATTAAGTATTTCATTAAGGAAGCTGATTATGGTTCACAGATGAAATCATGCAGACGAAGACACCTGGAAGGAAGCAGGAGAGCCTGAAGCATCATTCACTCATTCCTTACTCTGCACACTTTCTCTAACATCAAACTGGAGTTGAATGTAAAAGAATGTGACTTATGCTCAGCTATTAATAAATCTAATAATAACTATCCCCATGAAGTCCCATTTCATCCAAAGATACCTTTTTGATTGTTTAGACAATGGCCACATTAAATGAGGGTCTGGGTCATTTGTTATTCTCAATTCTCTAAACTGAAATTTACTGTGGAGTTTAAAGAGCGGCTCACATGTGCACAATAAGATAATGTGAATACTGACCATGGCATAAGATAACAGTACAAGTCGGTCAAAAGTGGTGCACTCTATATATAAGAGAATGGTGCTCAAAGGAAAATGGAGTAATATAATATAATATAATAAGTCAAGGGTGTCTATAAGCATTGACAAAGGCAATTATGCCAAAATGTTGGATGAATTGATGTCTGTAACCCTTCTGTGTCAGCTGTGAATTAAATTGGAAACCATTTTGAAACTAAACTGCTTTGTGACTTATTGAGTGCCAAAGGTCATCATTCTATATAAGAAAAAAGTACACATGCACCCATGAATCAAAGTCCTCAACCGTTGGGAGGTCTAAGGTCCCAAACTGACAACTTCTCATCAGCTAACTTATCAAGCAAAAGATAAGCATTCCATTGGCAGAAAATTGTAAAGCACTCTTTTTTTTAAGAGCATATTTATTGTACATGGATATTAAAACTTAAAAAATACTGTAGGAATTTGGAAGCACCATAACCATACTGACTTACAGAATAAAGTTAGCACTTAACTTGTAAAGCAATGCGAAGGACGTAAAATTTAATCCTTTCACCACCAATGGTATTTTTGTTTTTGCGTTTTCGTTTTTTGCTCCCCTACTTCCCAAAGCCATAACTTTTTTATTTTTTGGATAAAATGTCCATGTGAGGGCTTGCTTTTTGCAGGAGGACAAGTTTTACTTTTGAATGGCACAATTGATTTTAACCCCTTCACCCCCAAGGGTGGTTTGCACGTTAATGACTGGGCCAATTTTTACAATTCTGACCACTGTCTCTTTATGAGGTTATAACTCTGGAACGCTTCAACGGATCTTCGCGATTCTGAGATTGTTTTCTCGTGACATATTGTACTTCATGTTAGTGGTAAAATTTCTTCGATATACCTTGTGTTTATTTTTGAAAAAAACGCAAATATGGCGAAAATTTAGAAAATTTTGCAATTTTCAAACTTTGAATTTTTTTTCCCTTAAAACAGAGAGATATGTCACACAAAATAGTTAAGAAATAACATTTCCCACATGTCTACTTTACATCAGCACAATTTTGGAACCAAATTTTTTTTTTGTTAGGAAATTATAAGGGTTAAAAGTTGACCAGTGATTTCTCATTTTTACAACAAAATTTACAAAGCCATTTTTTTAGGGACCACCTCACATTTGAAGTCACTTTGAGGGTCTATATAGCAGAAAATACCCAAAAGTGACACCATTCTAAAAACTGCACCCCTCAAGGTACTCAAAACCACATTCAAGAAGTTTAATAACCCTTCAGGTGCTTCACAGGAGCTGAAGCAACGTGGAAGGAAAAAATTAATATTTAACTTTTTAGCCACAAAAATGATCTTTTACAAACTTTTTTTTATTTTCACAAGGGTAAAAGGAGAAAATGGGCAGATAAAGTTGTTGTGCAATTTCTCCTGAGTACGCCAATACCCCATATGTGGGGGAAAACCACTGTTTGGGCACACGGCAGAGCTCGTAAGGGAAAACTAAAATTGGCTGGAATTGAGATTGGATGCCATGTCGTGTTTGGAGAGCCCCTGATATGCCTAAACAGTGGAAACCCCCCACAAGTGACACCATTTTGGAAACTAGACCCCCTAAGGAACTTATCTAGATCTGTTGTGAGCACTTTGAACCCCAAAGTGTTTCACAAAAGTTTATAATGCCTGAGTGTGAAAAAAAAAAAAAAAACAATTTTCCACAAAAATGATTTTTTAGTCCCAAATTTTGGATTTTTCCCAAGGAAACCGGACCCCAAAAGTTGTTGTCCAATTTGTCCTGAGTACGCTGATACCCCATATGTGGGGGGGGAAACTGTTTGGGCGCACGGCAGGGCTTAGAAAGGAAGCAGTAACGTTTTGGAATGCAAACATTGATGGGGGTCATGTTCCGTTTGTAGTGCCCCAGATGAGCCTAAACAGTGGAAACCCCCCACAAGTGACCCCATTTTGGAAGCTAGACCCCCTAAGGAACTTATCTAGATCTTTGGTGAGCACTTTGAACCCCCAAGTGCTTCACACAAGTTTATAATGCCCGGGCATGAAAATAAAAAATCCTATTTTTTTCCCACAAAAATTATCTCTTAGTCACTAATTTTTTATTTTCCCAAGGGTAACAGGAGAAATTGGACCACAAAATTTGTTGTCCAATTTGTCCTGAGTATGCTGATACCCCATATGTGGGGGGGAACCACTGTTTGGGCGCATGGCAGATCTCGGAATGGAAGGAGCACCATTTGACTTTTTCCAACCAAAATTGGCTGGAATTGAGATTGGACGCCATGTTGCATTTGGAGAGCCCCTACTGTGCCTAAACAGTGGAAACCCCCCATAAGTGACCCCATTCGGGAAACTAGACCCCCTAAGGAACTTATCTAGATCTTTGGTGAGCAATTTGAACCCCCAAGTGCTTCACACAAGTTTATAACGTAAGCCGTAAAATTAAAAAATCATATTTTTTCCACAAAATTGATCTTTTCACCCCAATTTTTATTTTCCCAAGGGTAACAAGACTCCAAAAGTTATTGTGCAATTTGTCCTGAGTGCGCTGATACCCCATATGTGGGAGTAAACCACTGTTTGGGTGCATGGCAGAGTTTGGAAGGGAAGGAGCGCCGTTTGACTTTTTCAACGCAGAATTGGCTGGATGCCATGTCGTGTTTGGAGAGCTCCTGATATGCCTAAACAGTGGAAACCCCCCACAAGTGACACCATTTTGGAAACTAGACCCCCTAAGGAACTTATCTAGATGTGTGGTGAGCACTTTGAACCCCAAAGTGCTTCACAGAAGTTTATAACGTACAGCCGTAAAATAAAAAATCTCTTTTTTATTTTACAAAAATGATTTTTTCGCCCCCAATATTTTATTTTCACAAAGGTAACAGGAGAAATTGGACCCCAAAAGTTGTTGTCCAATTTTTCCTGAGTATGCTGATACCCAATATGTGGGAGTAAACTACTGTATGGGCGCACGTCGGGGCTCGGAAGGGAAGTAGTGACGTTTTGGATTGCAGACTTTGATGGAATGGTCTGGGGGAGTCATGTCGCATTTGGAGAGCCCCTGATGCGTCTAAACAGTGGAAATCCCCCACAAGTGACCCCATTTTGGAAAATAGACCCCACAAGGAACTTATCTAGATGTGTGGTGAGCACTTTGAACCCCGAAGTGCTTCACAGAAGTTTATAATGTACAGCCGTAAAAATAAAAAATCCTTTTTTTTTTTACAAAAATGATTTTTTCGCCCCCAATATTTTATTTTCACAAGGGTAACAGGAGAAATTGGACCCCAAAAGTTGTTGTCCAATTTGTCCTGAGTACGCTGATACCCAATATGTGGGAGTAAACTACTGTATGGGCGCACGTCGGGGCTCGGAAGGGAAGTAGTGACGTTTTGGATTGCAGACTTTGATAGAATGGTCTGGGGGCGTCATGTCGCATTTGGAGAGCCCTGATGCGCCTAAACAGTGGAAACCCCCCACAAGTGACCCCATTTTGGAAAATAGACCCCACAATGAACTTATCTAGAAGTGTGGTGAGCGCTATGAAGCCCAATTGCTTCACAGAAGTTTTATAACATACAGCCGTAAAAACAAAAAAATCATTTTTTTTTTACAAAAATGATTTTGTCGCCCCCAGTTTTTTATTTTCCCAAGGGTAACAGGAGAAATAGGACAAATTGCACGATAACTCTTGTGGTCCAGAGTACGCTGATACCCCATATGCGGGAGTAAACTACTGTTTGGGCGCATGGCAGAACTCAGAAGTGAAGGAGCACCGTTTGACTTTTTCAACGCAGAATTGGCTGGAATTGAGATCAGACGCCATGTCACATTTGGAGAGCCCCTGATGTGCCTAAACAGCGGAAACCGCCAATTCTAACTCCAACCCTAACCCCAACACACCCCTAACCCTAGTCTCAACTCTAACCACAAACCTAACCCTAACACACCCCTAACCGTAATCCCAACCCTAATCCTAATCCTAACGTTAGCGCCAACCCTAACCCTAACTTTAGCCGCAACTCTAACCCTAACGGGAAAATGGAAATAAATACATTTTTTTAATTTTATTATTTTTCCCTAAGGGGGTGATAAAGGGGGTTTGATTTACTATTTATAGCGGGTTTTTATGATTGGCAGCTGTCACGCTAAAAGACGCTTTTTATTGCAAAAAATAGTTTTTTGCATCACCACATTTTGAGAGCTATAATTTTTGCATATTTTGGCCCACAGAGTCATGTGAGGTCTTATTTTTTGCGGGACGAGGTGACGTTTTTATTGGTACCATTTTTGAGCACGTGACATTTTTTGATCGCTTTTTATTTCGATTTTTGGGAGGTTAGAATGAACAAAAATCAGCAATTCATGAATTTCTTTTGGGGGAGGCGTTTGTACCGTTCCATGTGTGGTAAAATTGATAGAGCAGTTTTATTCTTCGGGTCAGTACGATTACGGCGATACCTTATTTATATCATTTTTTTTATGTTTTGGCACTTTTATAGAATGAAAACAATTTTATATAAAAAATTATTATTTTTGCATCGCTTTATTCTGCGAGCTATAACTTTTTTATTTTTTTACTGATGATGCTGTATGATGGCTCGTTTCTTGTGGGACAAGATGCCGTTTTCAGCGGTACCATGGTTATTTATCTCGGTCTTTTTGATCGCGTGTTATTCCACTTTTTGTTCAGCGGTATGATGATAAAGCATTGATTTTTTGCTTTGTTTTCTTTTTTTTTTTTTAAGGGGTTCACTAAAGGGGTTAACTAGTGGGACAGTTTTATAGGGGGTTCGTTACGGACGCGGCGATACCAAATATGTGTACTTTTATTGTTTTGTTTTTTTTATTTACAGGAAAGAATGAATTTATTGGGGAATTTTTTTTTTTTTTTATGATTTTTTTTACCACTTTTTATTTTTATTTTTTTTACTTTTTTACTGTGTCCCAGGGTGGGACATCACTGTATTTTAGCAGATCGCTGGTGTGACAGTGTGCACAGCACTTTGTCACACCAGCGATCGCTCTGGCAGTGCTGCAGGCTTCTCAGTGCCTGCTCTCAGCAGGCACTGAGGAAGCCGCCTCCCTGCAGGACCCCGGCGCCATCTTGGATCCGGGGACCTGGAGGGAGGACGGACCCTCTGAACAGCGCGACACATCGCGCTGCTCTGAGGGTCTCAGGGGAGCGCGCAGGGAGCCCCCACCCTGCGCGATCCTCCCCTGTGCCCCGGGTACACCGCGATCATGTTTGATCGCGGTGTGCCAGGGGTTAATGTGCCGGGAGCGGTCCGTGACCGCTCCTGACACACAGTCACGGGTGTCAGCTGTGACAATCAGCTGACACCCGGCGGCGATCAGCTGCGCTCCCCCCGGGAGCGCAGCTGATCGCCCATGACGTACTATTCCGTCCATGGGAATTAGGTCCAGGGTCACATGGACGGAATAGTACGTCTGATGGCAGAGAGGGGTTAACATACCGTGTACTGGAAAATGGGAAAAAATTCCAAGTGCGATGAAATTGCTAAAAGAAGTGCAATTCCACAGTTGTTTTGCTAAAATGCTAAACTGAGCTGCCATTATGATTCTCCAGGTTATTGCGAGTTCATAGACATGTCTATGTACTTTTTTATTTAAGTGGTGAAAAAAAAAATCCAAATTTGGTAAAACAAAAATGGTGCCATTTTCCGAGACCTGTAGCGTCTCCATTTTTTGTGATCTGGTGCTGGGTGAGGGCTTATTTTTTTGCTTGCTGAGCTGACATTTTTATTGATACCATTTTGATGTAGATATGATCTGTTGAACACCCTATATTGCATTTTATTGCAATAAACCGGCAACCAAAAAAACATAACTCTGACATTTTGAATTTTTTTCTCATTACATCATTTAGGGATCGGGTTAATTATTTTCTATATTGATAGATCAGGTGATTTTTTTTCTATTGTTTTATTTTGAATTGGGCAAAAGGGGAGTGATTTCAACTTTTATATATATATATATATATATAAATTTTTTAAAATATTTTTAAAAACATTTTTTTACTTTTTGTATGCTTCAATAGTCTCCATGGAAGGCTAGAGGCTGCACTACTTCGACTGCCTCATTTGCTATGAGCGCCAACCACTAAGCAGCGCTCATAGCAATCCGGCTATGACAACCATAGAGGTCTGCTGGAGACTTCTGGTTGTCATGCCGACCCATCTCTGACCCGTGATCATGTGACGGGGTCATCAATGGGCGGAATTAGTGACATGCTTCTGGTAAGCGCAAGTTAAATGCCATTTAGAAATTGACAGCGGTATTTGACTAGTTAACAGCCATGGTTGGATCGCAATTCCACCCTCGGCTGTTTCTGGCACATGTCAACTGTATATATCTCTGACATGTGCCTGAAAAGGTGTGGGCTCAGTACCATATCCAGCACCAAACGGGAATTCCGACATCGGCGTACTATTACGCCCAATGTCGGAGAGGGGTTAAAAAGCAAACTAAAAAGAAAGAGATAACAGTGGAAGAATTGCTGTTGTATTTACAATCACACACCCCAAAAATTATTAGTTTGTCAATAATTTACATGTACCTCAAAATGATGCCACTGAAAAATACAACTCTTCACAAAAAAACAAAAACACTCACATGGCTACATTTCATTTTCAAAAATGTTAACAGATCTGGAAAAAATGCTGCAAAGAATACTTTAAAGAAATGGAACGTTAATTTATTTTTTAACAATTATCAAAATGCAAAGTAAATGAACAATAAAGAGAAATCTAAATCATATTAATCTGGCATGACCACCATTTGCCTTCAGAAAAGCCTAAATTCTTCTAGGTACACTTACACAAAGCAAAGGTTTTCAAGAAACAAGAGAGGAAAATTCTTCCAAATATCTTGGAGATCTAAGCGCATATCTTCTGTGCATGTAGATTTGCACAAATCTTTCTATCTCATCAGGGATATATGGGGGCACACACTTTCAGGACTCCTTGACCTTCTTATGCTCACTATCTGTGATTCGTTCTCCAAGATGTTTTGATCAACCTCCATGCTGAGATTGTGTAACCCCTTTCTGACGTTGGGCATAATAGTTTGCTCATGTCCGATTGCCTCCCTTTGATGTTTGCTCTGGCGCTGAACAGCTGACGTGCATCTAATAGCTGCGGGTGGAAACGAGATCTACCTGCTGCCGTTAACCTGTTAAATGCCGCTGTCAATCTCTGACTGCATCATTTAACTCATGCTTCCAGTTAGCAAGCTGAAAATCCCGCTCATCGGTGACTCCGTCATGTGATTTCGGGTCACAGATGGGTTGGCAAGCCATCCAGAGGTCTCCAGCAGACTCTATGGTTGTCATAGCCAGATTGCTATGAGTGCCACCCATTGGGCGGCGCTCATAGCAAGTGAGCATTTCTGCTACATACAGGTGATCTGATCATCGCCTGTATGTAACAGAGCAGATCGGGTTATGGCAGCTTCTAGTCTCCCATGGAGATCATTGAAGCACGCCAAAAGTAAAAAAAAATCTTTTTAAAAATATGAAAAAATAAAAAAAGTTCAAATCACCCTCCTTCAATCAAAATAAAACAATAAAAAAATCAAACATGCACATATTTGCTATCTCTACTTTCAGAATCCCCAACCATCGCCTGTATGTAGCAGAGCTGATCAGACAACTGTAGCTTCCAGTCTCCCTTAGAGACTACTGAAGCATACAAAAAGTAAAAAAAAGTTCTTAAAAATATTTAAAAAATTAAAAAAATATAAAAGTTGAAATCACCCCTCTTTCACTCCATTCAAAATAAAACAATATAAAAAAACTAAACATGCACATATTTGGTATTGCCGCTTTCAGAATTGTCCGATCTATGAATATAAAAAAACAATTAACTGATCGGTAAATGGCGTAACAAGAAAAAAAATTAAAAACGTCATAATTATGTTTTTTTGGTTGCCGCTACACTGCAATTAAATGCAATAACGGGTGATCAAAAGATCGTATTTACACCAAAATGGTATCAATAAAAACATCAGTTTGGTGAGCAACAAATAAGCCCTCACCCAGCCCCAAATCAGGAAAAATGGAGACGCTACAGGTCTCGGTAAATGACGCCTTTTTTTACCAAAGGTTTTTTTTTTACCACTTAAATAAAAAAAGAACATGTTTGGTGTCTATGAACTTGTAATGACCTGGAGAATCATAATGGCAGGTCAGTTTTAGCATTTAGTGAACATGGTAAAAAACAAACAAAGAACAACTGTGGGATTGCACTTTTTTTACAATTTCACCGCTCTTGGAATTTTTTTCCCGTTTTCCAGTACACAATATGTTAAAACCAATCATGTCATTCAAAAGTATAACTTGTCCAGCAAAAATCATACCCTCACATGGCTATTTTGACAGAAAAGTAAAAAATTATGGCTCTGGGAAGACTGGGAGCAAAAAACGAAAATGGAAAAACGAAAATACCTACGGTCATTTAGGGGTATTAACTGTGTGTTATTGCACCTACAAGAATCGATGCTTTGATTCTGTTTTGAAGGCCGGGGTCACACTAGCGATGAATACGGACGAGTGCTATGCGATAAAACATCACATAGCACTCGGACCAGTATTCATCCATGCGGCAGCTCCCATCAGCGTCTTTTTTCTCGGCCATTTTCAACGTGCGAGTGAAATTGCTGCATGCTGTGATTGTCACTGACTCGGCCGAGTCTCGGCTCACTCGCACCCATATAAGTCTATAGGTGTGAGTGACACAGCGCACATCACTCGGATACCATCCAAGTGCTGTGCGATATACGTCGACCCCAGCAATGGAGGAGATAGAGAAATTAGTTTCTCCGCCTCCTCTGCAGCTGTGCTCCAATCCTCTCTGTGCGAGAGGCTCGGAGCACAGTCACATGACACTCGACTCCCGCTCACAGCAGAGCAGGAGCCGAAGGTCATTAGCATATCGCATCCTATGCTCTCGCATCTAATGCCATTCGCTAGTCTGACCCCGGCCGAAGGCAAAGCGTGGTCACAACAAATATTTATGTGATTAAGATTTCTTCTTTTTTTGTTTATTCATTTTGCATTTTTTTAACTGATAAACATAAACTATTAACACATTTATTTTTTTAAAGTATTCCTACTTTGGAGCATTTTTTCCACCTGCCTCATCTATTGCACAGAGCTGTATATCTTGTAATAATAGACAGAAAAGTATGTTACCCAAATATTACAGATCCTTTGATGGAAATTTGCATCAAAGCCTAATTACTTAGCAAAAGACATAAAAATGAATCTGATCTGTCTATTCAAGGCAGAGATTTAGAAACACAACACCTCCTAAAAGTAAAATATTAAGATGTGAATAGCAAGGTTATGTTCACATGCATGTTTTTTGCTGCGGTTTTGTATGCAAATTTAAAGTTGCTTTTGAAAGTTCCAGCTAAAGACATGAGATTTTTTTTTTTTTCTTGGCAGAATTTGAGAACTGCAGTGTTTTTTTCATATTTGCTGCATGTCAATTCTTTCAGCATTTTGCTGTTTTTTTTCACTCATAGAAAATAATAAGAAAGTGGAAAAACGATGCAAAAAATGTCACAAAAACATTTTTGCGGCATTTTAGATGCATTTTTTAAGCAAATAAAATAAACAAATGTAATCTGCACCCAAAAAGACGATGCAAACAATGCGACAAAAACGCACAACAAATGCTGCAAAAATGACAAAAATACGTTTTGGAATATGTTTCACCTGCAGAAAAAAATGCAGTATGAAACATAGCCTGAGGCCTCATTCACACATCAGTAGTTTTGCATCAGTGTTTCATCAGTATTTGTATGCCATAACCAGTCACCAAAACACAGAACAGGTGTCAATCTTTCAATTTTTCTCTGTAAGGCCGGGATCACACATGCGAGGAATATGGCCAAGTCTCGCATGTTAATACCTGGCACTGCCGCCTGCCTCGGGAGTGGAGCGTTTTTGGTGCAAAAACCTGTTTACATAGACTCAGATTTAATTAATGCACTAAACTTTATCAGCATGCACAAATGACAAATGTATCACGTCAAAAAATCAGGAAAAAATGCACCAAAAATGAAACAAAAACTATGCAAAACCTGCTTTTTTGAAGCAAGTTTCTTACTGTCAAGATATCAGGTTTTGCCTGCAGAAAAACACGCATCAAAAACGCGACGTGTGACTGTAGCCTAATATTTACAATTATATCTACCTTCATGCTATATATACCTATAACTCTGAAGGAGTAAAAATTGCTCTACAGAAACAAAATTTTATTAATCGTTAAATAGACAGACAGTATATGGGCATACAGCCCTATGCTGAACAAAAACAAATGATGTGGAAGACAGGGAGAGAGAGGAGGAGCGTCTAACACCACCCAAAGATCCCCCTACAACAGGATCAATGCAATATCACATGTAACTGAAATAAGTATAGAAAATAGTCACCACACACATATGCATATACATGTGTATAACAAATCACAAAGTGTGCAGCATACATAAGTGTAGCGACCGCGCAGCCCTAGTCCCTTCACAGTGGACAGGATGCGCCTATTGCATGAACCAAGTAAAGTGCTTACCTATGTGGGAAGGGGATATCAGGTGGGGGACACGCGCTCCGGCCCCGACGCGCGTTTCGCGTGGTCGGCTTCCTTGGGGGGCTCTGCATACCACCCTAGCATGTCCGATATATATATATACGTAAAGTCGCCAGGTGTTATAAGTTAGGTGACTCATCACTGCGGCGCATGCGCGGTGCATCACACACCAAATCACACAGCATTTCCGGCTGTCCTGGACATGACGCGGGCGGAGGGAAAAGATTCCCAATGACGTCATAGTCCCCCACCAGCCCGAATGGACGCCTTCAATGATGTAGGTCGGCCGAGCGTGCTACCGCGCATGCGCACCATTACAGTTGTGGGCAAGTATATTGGCAACAATATAGCGGCATGCTAAATACAGATGTAAAGCGCATTATGCGAAATTACAAAAACATTTAAAAAGACAAATTTGACACACAATGTAATAGGAGATGCTACACGATCCGAATAAGTATATAATTTGCCATGCATAAATTCATAATGAGACATCATCAAGGTCCCTTACTGCAAGAAGAGGCAGAAATTTGAAAGACATCTTAAGTGTGACTCCAGCCTTAGGGCTCATACCCACTAGTGGGAAAAAAATCGGTCCGTTTTCTGGACGGAAAAAACGGTACAATTCTAGTAAAATGTCATGCGATTTGCATGCGATTTTAAATCGCACCATGCGTTTTCCATCAGTTTTCCATCTGTATGCAATGCGATTTTAACATGAAGTTTTACATAGAGCAGTTATCTCTATGTAAAAAGTCATGTAAAATCACATTGTAAAAAAAATGTACACAAAAAGCAAATAATTATATATATATATATATATATATATATATAATATATATAGGTCATACACTTCTACATATTATAATAGCTGCTAATTCATCCCTGGCTATACTGTAAAATCACACTGACAGCTTTAATAAAGAATAGAAACAATACATATACACACATAGAATACAAATATATATATATATATATATATATATATGTCATTGTGACATATATATATATATACATATATTTATAGTTTATTTATAGTGAAATCACAGAAGCCGACATGAAATGATACATTGTTTACACACAGTTAACCATGTCATTTCACGTATTTTGATATATGGTTTTAACTTACAATTACATAAGTGTATGTGTGCAAAATTTCAGACATGTAGGGGTTAATTAAAGGTGTAAATTCATTGAAAAAAAATGTGTGGGCTCCCGCTGTATTTTCTCCACCAGACAGACAAAGCAAGCGAGTGGGGGCAGATAATTATAGCCTAGGGAGGGTACATTTTTTTTGTGCCCCCTCTGGCTACTAACATCTGCCCCCAGACACCCCAGAAAAGGCAAATCTCTAATTAGATTAGCCCTTTCTGGCACTTTGCTTGTCTATTCCCATTGCCCTGTAGCGGTGGCGAATGGGTTAATAAGGGGTTAAAGCCACCTTGCAATTGAAAGGTGACTTTAAGCCAGGTTAATAATTGAGAGCTGTCAATTAGACAACTATCAATTATTAATCCTATTGAAGTAAATAAAAAAAACACACACACTTTAAGAATAAATAATTTTAATGAAATAAAAACACATTTTTTTGATCATCTTTTATTTAACTCTTAATCCCTGCGAAGCCCTTGATCTCCTATAATAAAGAAAAAATAATAAAACAACATTATTCTTACCTATCCAGCGATCTGTCAGGTCCCACGCTGTAATCCTTCACAAAGGGTGTAAGGTTCTTTGTACATGTTCTTGAAACTCAGTTTTCCGTCAGCCATTTTGCTTTCTGTCTTGCTGCAGCTATCTTGCCCTCAGTCAATATGGAGTTTTCAGCTTTCATGTTCCCGCCCTGATTCTCTCCCTCTTGCTTCTTAAGCAGCCACAGCTGAGCAATCAGTGCTTCAGAATCTAGCCTGCAGTGAACCTGTGACCTGACTCCTGGAAGCCTTGGACTATGTACTCCAGCTATTCCTACTGAGGAACTCTGAACACTTGTGGACTCTGGAACCCTGCTCTTTGAAAGATCCACGTTTGCATGGACTTACGGTAACAGAGAAGAAGATCCTGAACCTGTTGTGGAGAGTGATTGCTGAGCTTAAGTTACTCTGGCCTGCTGTGTCTCCTGCTTCTGTATCTGCAAACTGTGTGACTATTTTTGCCACTTGTATGAAGTAATACAAGACCTTCTATATCAAACCTGTGTCTCATGTATTTTCATCGCACCCAAGCACAAGACGCTATATGAACTGTACTACATACATTACAAGATTCTGAAGCCAAAACGTTAGTGTCTGCTGGGTCTGGGAAGGCTGTGTCTGCTGTAACTGTGGATATCAGATGTCCAGTTGTACTTTCTGTGATGACAGTGGTTGTGACTTCTCACAACCATTCCAGGTGAGCAATTCCCTTAAGTTTTTTTTTCTGCAGTGTTACCACAGGTAAACACTATTGTTTTTTGTTTTTTTTTCTCTTCCCTCTTTTGTGTCTGCTGTAACTGTGGATATCAGATGTCCGGTTGAACTTTCTGTGATGATAGTGGTTGTGACTTCTCACAACCATTCCAGGTGAGCAGTTCCCTTAATTTTTTTTTCTCTCTGCAGTGTTACCACAGGTAAACACTATTGTTTTTTTTTTTTCCTTTTCTCCTCTCCTTCCAGTACTCCTGTCTTAAAAGATCTGGAAAATGGAGGCCCGCATAAAAGAACTTTGCGGAGTGACTGATAATATCCTTGCAGATTTACAGACTATACAAACCCGTTTTATTAACCTACAGGACCTCATTAATCACAATTTGCAAGTGTTTGGACAGACTGCCCAGGATTTGCGAGCCAGGATTGAGGTTCTAGAGGAGCGAGTCCAGGCTCCTGCCGTAGCCCCAAGTTCTGGGATTCCCAAGTTGCCCCCTTTTCGTTTTGGCGGTGAACGTGAAAAATTCAGGGGATTTATTAACCAATGCAATCTGTTTTTTTCTGCACATGCTTCACAATTTCCCACTGAACGATCTAAAGTGCTTACTATAATTATGTTACTTACCAACAAGGCTTTGATGTGGGCAAACCCTCTGATTGAGACTGAGGATGAATGTTTGGATCATCTTGATGCTTTCATTTCAGCCATGGGGCAGGTGTTTGATGACCCCAATCGAGGTGCAACAGCTGAAGCAGCCATGTTAACTTTGCGCCAAGGTAAGCACTCGGTAGCCGAATATGCCTTGGATTTCAGGAGATGGGCCCTTGATACCACCTGGGACAGTTCCGCCAAAAAATCTATTTTTCGAAAGGGGTTGTCTCCACTAATTAAGGATGAACTTGCTTGTGCCGACCCTCCCACTGCGTTAGGTGACTTTATTAACTACTGCATCCGTACTGATGCTCGCCTGACTGAACGCAGGCAAGAGAGATGGTTCGAAAGCAATCGCACTAACCTTTTCCTACCTTCCTCCCCAGCTAAGGAACCTTTGAGTAGGATCACACGGGAACCTGAACCCATGCAGGTAGACTCTTTACAAAGACGGGTTAGTGATGCACGCAAGGAACATCGTTTTAAGGAAAATCTATGTTTCTATTGTGGTAAGTCAGGGCACTTCATTATAAACTGCCCCAGCCGTTTCTGTAAGACTACTGCAGCACTCATTCACTGTGAGTGTTGCGAGAGGAGATCTGTCAGGTCCGAGCCTCAGGCTCCAGAGAGATCTGCAGCAACAGATCTTGATTTCTCGGACTTAAACTCCGTTACTTCTGAAGACGATGACTGTGTAAACGCTGCAATTTTTCAAGTTTCCTCAGCGGTGTCCCAGCTGAGTTGTAGGAAAAACAATTCTCATTGCTTCCTTTCCATCAAACTCTG
Organism: Oophaga sylvatica; assembly: GCA_033576555.1. NCBI lineage: Eukaryota > Metazoa > Chordata > Amphibia > Anura > Dendrobatidae > Oophaga > Oophaga sylvatica. The sequence goes on along the minus strand of JARQOD010000006.1, from coordinate 263,007,838 downwards.
GGTTAACTCAGTCTGGGTGTCTAGCTCTGCTATGATCGACTCAGGGGCAAGTGGGAATTTTATGGATGTCTCCTTTGCTCTGAAACAGGGGATACGTTCAGTGAAGAAGGCTACTCCAGTACAGATGGAAACTGTGGATGGCTCCCTGCTGACCTCTGGACCAGTGGATCAGGAAACGGAGCCTTTGAGGGTCCTTATGGGTAAAGATCATCAAGAGAAACTGTCCTTTATGCTTATCTCTTCTCCCCACTTTCCCATTATTCTAGGGCTACCATGGCTGCAGGCTCAGAACCCTACCATTAACTGGGAGACCAAGGAATTACACTTTCCAGAGAAACAGATGAGTCCAGAAGTTTCAGCTTGCTCTGTTCCTAAAGGAACCATGTCAGTCCCTGAACTACCAGCTGTATACCAGGACTATGTGGATTTATGTGACAAGAAGAACGCTGACCAGCTTCCCCCTCACCGTCCATATGATTGTCCAATTGAATTATTGCCTGGAGCAGAGATACCTTTTGGTAAGATCTACCCCCTGGCGGGGCCTGAGCTAAAGGCTTTAAAGGATTATATAGACGAAAATCTAGCCAAGGGCTTCATACGCCCCTCTTCATCTCCTGCAGGTGCACCCATCTTCTTTGTGAAGAAGAAAGATGGATCTCTGAGACCCTGCGTAGACTAAAGGGAACTCAATAAGGTTACTATTAGAAACCGTTATCCATTGCCTTTAATCCCTGAGTTATTGGAGAGAGTGCGGCATGCCAAAATTTTCTCTAAATTGGATCTCCGTGGGGCCTATAACTTGGTCCGTATTAGACCTGGGGATGAATGGAAGACTGCATTCAGGTCACGCTATGGACACTTTGAATATCTAGTTATGCCTTTTGGTCTGAGTACCGCCCCAGCCACTTTCCAACACTTGGTGAATGACATCTTCAGGGATCTCCTAGATACATTCGTGGTGATTTATTTGGATGATATTCTAATTTTTTTCTAACTCCACAGAGGAACATCATGGACATGTGAGAATGGTCTTGGAACGTCTAAGACAAAACCATCTTTACATCAAACTTGAAAAGTGTGAATTCCATAGGACCGAAATTCAATTTCTGGGGTATGTACTGTCTACACAAGGAATTAGTATGGATGGAAGTAAGACCCAAGCCATCAAGGATTGGCCAAGTCCTAGAAATGTGAAGGAGGTGCAGCGCTTCATCGGGGTTGCCAATTTCTATAGACGTTTCATTAGGAATTTCTCTGAGGTAGTGTCACCTATCACCCAACTTACCCGGAAAGAGTCTAGGTTCTCCTGGACTCCCCAAGCCCAGGAAGCATTTTCTCGTCTAAAAGATAAATTTACCACCGCACCTATCTTGGTACATCCCAACCCCGAACTTGCCTTCATAATAGAGGTGGATGCTTCAGATTGTGCCGTTGGAGCTATACTCTCTCAGAGAACAGGTGAGAAGAATGTCTTGCATCCCTGTGCCTTCTTTTCCCAGCAGTTGTCTTCGGCTGAGAGGAACTACGATGTGGGCAATAGAGAGTTGTTGGCCATTATTGCCGCCTTCAAAGAATGGAGACACCTTCTTCAGGGAGCTGCACAGCAAATAGTCGTCCTGACAGACCATCGCAACCTTGAATTTATCAGGTCGGCTAAGTGCCTGACTCCTCGCCAGGCTCGCTGGAATCTTTTCTTAAACCAATTTAATTTTGTCATTTCTTATAGACCAGGATCGCGCAATGGAAAGGCTGATGCACTCTCTAGGATTCATTCAGCAGAGACCCGTCCACTTGCTCCTCCTAAGACTATTCTTCCTGACTCTAGATTCCTGGGAGTGATTCATAATCAAGACCTACTTAAGGACATCAAGGAAGCATACCATGCGGATTCCTTGTTGGCACAACCCCCAAGGGACGTAAGTCTTGTCTTTAAGAATGGTGTGTGGATTCTGGGACAACGTCTGTATATTCCTGAAACAGTCAGATTGAGAGTATTGCAACTCATTCACGATTCCAAGATAGCTGGGCATAGAGGAATTCTAAAGACACAGGAATTTCTTTCTCGTTTCTTTTGGTGGCCCACTTGCAGGAAGGATGTTTTAAACTATGTCACTTCATGTGAAGTCTGTGCAAGATGCAAAACACCTCGCTCCTCACCAACTGGTCTGTTACAACCTCTTCCCACCCCGTCCCGCCCGTGGGGATCCATTTCTATGGACTTCATTGTGGAGTTACCAACCTCTCAAGGGAAAAACACCATTCTAGTGGTGGTTGATCGTTTAACAAAGGCAGCTCATTTTATTCCTTGTGTCGGCTTACCCACTGCAAAACAGACATCAGATTTGATGATTAAAGATGTGTTTCGCTTACATGGAGTACCGGATGAGGTTATTTGGATCGAGGGGTGCAATTCACTTCAAGGTTTTGGCAAAATTTCTGTGCAGCATTGGACATTAAAGTAAACCTTTCTTCTGCTTTTCATCCCCAGACTAATGGACAGACCGAACGAACCAATCAAACTCTGGAGCAGTATCTCCGCTGCTTTATCTGCCACCTACAGGATGATTGGGTGGATCTACTTCCATTGGCTGAGTTCTCTTATAACAACTCTCAGAGCGCCTCCACTAAGCAGTCTCCTTTTTACTCCAATCTAGGTTATCATCCTAACATTCTTCCACGATTTCCCATAGAAACGCCTTTACCAGCAGTGGCCGAAAGAATCACGTCTTTACAGAAGAATATGGATCTTCTAAAGGAGAATCTGGAATTGGCTCAGGAAAGGTACAAGAAAGCAGCAGATAAATTTCGTAAACCTGCACCAGCTTTCAAGGTAGGAGACCTGGTCTGGCTGTCAACCAGAAATCTTAAGTTAAGGATTCCATCGTCTAAGTTGGGACATAAGTACATTGGACCCTATAAAATCAGTAAAATTATAAGTGCCGTTGCTTGTCGTCTTCAACTGCCTAGAACTATGAGAATCCACCCTGTCTTTCATGTATCCCTACTAAAGGCTGCAACACCCAATACGTTTCCTGGACGTTCTTCTCCTTGCCCTGACCCAGTGCTAGTCGATGGTCAGGAAGAATTTGTGGTGGAAAGAATTCTAGATTCCAGGTTATACAGAAATCAGTTACAATATTTGATTAAATGGCAGGGCTACCCAGTGGTGGACAACTCATGGGAACCGGTCAATAACGTTAATGCTCCTCGTTTGCTCCGCCAGTTTCATCAGAGGTACCCAGACAAGCCTGGTCTGAGGCCATCCGGAGGTTGTCCCTAAGGGGGGAGTAATGTAAGGTTCTTTGTACATGTTCTTGAAACTCAGTTTTCCGTCAGCCATTTTGCTTTCTGTCTTGCTGCAGCTATCTTGCCCTCAGTCAATATGGAGTTTTCAGCTTTCATGTTCCCGCCCTGATTCTCTCCCTCTTGCTTCTTAAGCAGCCACAGCTGAGCAATCAGTGCTTCAGAATCTAGCCTGCAGTGAACCTGTGACCTGACTCCTGGAAGCCTTGGACTATGTACTCCAGCTATTCCTACTGAGGAACTCTGAACACTTGTGGACTCTGGAACCCTGCTCTTTGAAAGATCCACGTTTGCATGGACTTACGGTAACAGAGAAGAAGATCCTGAACCTGTTGTGGAGAGTGATTGCTGAGCTTAAGTTACTCTGGCCTGCTGTGTCTCCTGCTTCTGTATCTGCAAACTGTGTGACTATTTTTGCCACTTGTATGAAGTAATACAAGACCTTCTATATCAAACCTGTGTCTCATGTATTTTCATCGCACCCAAGCACAAGACGCTATATGAACTGTACTACATACATTACAAAGGGTTAACTAGCTTTCAGCCAAGCAGCGCAAGTAATGCTGCCTGCTCAGCTGAAAGCTCCTGAATGAATGAGCTTATCTCCGGCCGACAGGAGAGGATGTGATTAATGAATGAAGCTTAATTGATTGCGTCCCACTTTCACTTTAGGTCAGGTCAGGGTGACCTGACCTGAAGTGAAAGTGGGAATAAATCAATTAAGCTAAACACATTAATCACTTCCTCTCCTTTCGCTGGGAGAGGAACTGATTCATTCAGGGGGTAACAGCTCAGCAGGCAGCATTAGCTCCCTGCTAGCTGTAACCTGTTAACCCTTTCTGATGGATTACAGCGTGGGACCTGACTGTGCATCGGATAGGTAAGAATAATTTTGCTTTTTTATTTTATTTTTATTACAGGAAATGGTTTTAGCAGGAAAATAAAATATGGTCAAAAACTGTTTGATTATTTCATTAAACTTCTTTTTTATTAAAGTGTGTGTGTTTGATTTTTCTTTCATACAATAGGATTAATAATTGATAGTTGTCTAATTGACAGCTCTCAATTATTAACCTGGCTTAAAGTCACCTTTCAATTGCAAGGTGGCTTTAAACCCTTATTAACCCATTTGCCACCGCTACAGGGCAATGGGAATAGACGGGCAAAGTGCCAGAAAGGGCTAATCTAATTAGAGATTTGCCTTTTCTGGGGTGTCTGGGGCAGATGTTAGTAGCCGGGGGGGCACAAAGAAAATGTACCCTCCCTAGGCTATTATTATCTGCCCCCACTCGCTTGCTTTGTCTGTCTGGTGGAGAAAATACAGCGGGAGCCCACACATTTTTTTTCAACAAATTTACACCTTTAATTAACCCTTACATGTCTGAAATTTTGCACACGTACACTTATGTAATTGTAAGTTAAAACCATATATCAAAATACATGAAATGACATGGTTAACTGTGTGTAAACAATGTATCATTTCATGTCGGCTTCTGTGATTTCACAAAAGCCGGCAATTGAATTAGCGGCTATTACAGTATGTAGAAGTGTATGAACTATAAATATATATATATGTATGTGTCACAATGACATATATATGTATATATATGTATTCTATGTGTATGTATCTAGTGTTTTGTGAGCTGTCAGTGTGATTTTACAGTAGCTGGGGATGAATTGCCGGCTTTTCAAAGGAGACTGGTGCGTATAAATCGGACAGCACTCGCGTGGTGCAAGTGCTGTGTGATGATTTCTCGCACCCATTGACTTGCATTGGCGATTATCATGCCAAAATCGCATCAAATCGCAGCATGCTGCGATTTTTTTCTCACACCAATTTCGGCTGAGAAAAAAATTGCAAATGAGATGTCACCTATTGAATAACATTGGTCAGATTTGAATCCGATTTTTTTTCGGCTGAATATCATCCGTTTTCGGCGCAAGTGAGTATGAGCCCTTACTCTGGTTATCTGCGGTCAGTTTGTTCTTGTTTTGACTGTATTTAGCTTTTTCTGACCTCAACCAGTTTTCTGATGATTTTCCTACCTTAACAGCATTCCAAGGCATATAAGCGTATGTATATCTGTGCATGTCTCTCATAGCTGGCACTAAATAAATTGAGATGTTTTGAAAATGTTGTTTCCATTTTTTCATCATTTGCATATCATCATCATGTCTATCGATTCTGTTAATTCCATAGTTCCATTACTTTTTGTTCTTGATGTTGCAATTTCAATTTTATTAAAAGGGTGTTTCAAAACTATTATTGATTTTCATCCTAATTGTCTCTTTATTAACTTTAAAAATATAACCGTTTTCCTAATTTGATTTAATTAAAAAGTCCCTATCCTTCCCTCTCTAAGCTAGGTTCACATTTGCGTATATGTGCACAGCGTAACATCTGCATATACAAATGCATGCAAAAAACGCATGTTTATGCAGTGGTTTTTTATCCGCATTATCTTACGCATGACACCAAAAAAGCTGCATGTGCATGCGTTTGTATGCGTTTTTTGCATGTGTTTGTTGTTTATGCGCATGCGTTCGATATGACACCAAAAGGGCATGTCTCATGAAGAACACATGCTTATTGAACGCATTTGTATGCATGTCCTTGCATACCAATGCGTTTCTATATACAGTAATGCGTTGTTTTGATGCATTCATCTGCATGCACATGACTGCGCATATTTGATGGATTTTTGACGCTTCAAAAAATGCAACATGCTGCGTTCGCCGCACACCGCGAAATGACGCATGCGTACACGTTTGCATGCAAATGCAAGAAAGCACATGTCTCTGTGTACACCATGTTAAAGATATGTAAGCGTGACGCATGCTGATCTATGCAGATGAAACACTGTCACACAGACGCAAATGTGAAACCATCCTAATCAAACTGCTTTATTTTATTATTTTTTTTTTACCTTTTTCTGTTTTCGTTATGCTTCATCTGTGAATCCCCAATGCATGCTTGAATGCTCAAACGATAAGTTATAAGGAGGCAGAAGCTATGACCACTGCCGTAGAAAGTCACAACAATTTTCCACTGCAACCAGGATAGGTGGAGTAGCCTGTGTATTCACCAGCAGATGGTGGAGATCTGAGGACTAGGAGCTCTGCCATCTTCAACACTTCCACTGCATGCTACTCAACAGACGTGAACCCCTCACCTACAGCAAAGAGCACGGCATTGATTTCACACAATGCTTTCGTTATTTTCCTTCATGGAAGATCAAGCCCTGCTAATAGATTTTACAGCTTGAAACAATGGGTACAAAAATAAACAATACATGAGGTGATGCTGTGCATCAAGCAGAAAATCTCATTTTGGATGCAGCTGAATGCTTGCAGTCAGCTGCAGCTGGGCACTATCGTGAGTCACAATGCCCAGAACAATCTGGATGCCTTACAATAGAGCAAAGTAACTCATGCTCCATACATGCACATGTCCTGAATAGTGATGAGCGAGTGTGCTCGCCGTGGCTGCATGTTTCGCGGATGTTCGACAGCTGTAACACATGCAGGAATTGCGTGTTTGTTAGACAATTCCTGTATGTGTTGCGTCTGTCGAACAGCCATGAGAAATGCAGCCACGGCAACTCAAACATAATATTAGAGCATGCCAAAGAGACTCTATTATCACTCAAGAATGCTTGGATAACACCTTATCCGAGCACGTCCGCATATCACTAGTCCTGAATTTAATTGTGCAACATATTTAAAGAAGCATATTTGCTTCAGGGGGTTGGTGGTTATGAATCATAAAGTGCTGATTTCAACCATTCTTATGTGGAAAAAAAAGCATTCCTGGCTTTGCCAAAACAAAGCAGTCTGCTAGAGAACTGTCTGATTTTCAACATCCTTCTGGAATTTAATTTAATGCTGCATACTTTCCAGCTTTTGCAGAAGCAGAGTAAAGTGGTGGCTGACTGTATTGCCAATTTGATATGTGGAATATTTTGAGATCCACCATTGGCAGCTGGTGAAGGACCATCTCACCTAATTAAGTCCTTTGTAAAGACTATAAATTTGTCAGTAGAGACAATTGTCGCATCAACGATGTCATCCTCTTCAGAATTAATGAAACATGCAGCTGGATGTGTAATAGGATCATCAGGTGGATGTGGATGGAGAAATTGAGATGCGCAGACAGGGGATGAGGCTGAAAGATTAAAAATGGCTAGAACACTGGCCATGACAATCAACCATAGTAGCACTGTGCAGAAGGAAAGTGAAACAACAAGGAATTTGGTCGTGTTGGCGATCATGGCAGGCTGTATACTGTAATACTGATGGGATTCTAACCATATCATTTCCACCAACCAAAGAGGTGACTATTGTATAGTCATACTTTTAGACCCTCACTATAAAATCAAAATGAGAGAATTTTGAATGGCTTCATAAAGGGAGTCCAAGTTGGCATATTAACAAGATAATCTGTGTTCCCTGCTCAGAGAACTTTTCATTGAGCTTTTACTTTCTGACCACATAGCTGACTAGGGGATCCACCTCCGATACCCGCGTATTCAATGTTCCATTGCCTACGTCAGTGCAAGGGAAATAAGAAGTAGCCGAGGTAGCAGTAATAACCACAATATACTTCACATGGTGGACCAGATGTTTTATCTGCCACTGAGACAACCTGATGAACTTCAGAAAATAGAGACCTAGTGGCTGAACAGGCATGTCTGGAAGATAACGTGAGCCCTGATCTCATGAACTTCTGGCTCAGCAGTTTGGAGCAGTGGCAAGAACTGTCTTAGTTTGTTATGGGCATACTGTCATGTCCAGCCTCCAGTGTAAAGTCAGAGAGAGTACTCAGCTTGGCCAGTGGCTTTGTCACACCCAAGCAGACCAAGTTATCCTCCAAAAGTGTGCAAAGCCTTACGTGTCTAAATGAATCTTCCTCTCTGAAGAGACAATTTGCATATTTCCCAGAGGAGCATTGCAGCTTTAAGTCTCCTCATCTCGGCATGCTTAGCATGTCAATCTCCGCATGGAGAGACAGTACTTCTTGGATATCGGTCAGACGCCTCTCATACAGCCAAACCAGATCATCTCACACTTTGCACTGACGAGGGGCAGTACCCCGAAACACAGTGTCTGCAAATTGAGATCCTGGTTTGGCTTTTATCCTAAGTCATGTAACAAGGCTCGTTAAAGGGTCGACATTGACTTTTAGGATTGCTACTTCCAAAAGGTGGCACTAGAGTTCTAGTCCTCTTCCTCTCTGAAGAGACAATTTGCATATTTCCCAGAGGAGCATTGCGGCTTTAAGTCTCCTCATCTCGGCATGCTTAGCATGTCAATCTCCGCAAGGAGAGACAGTACTTCTTGGATATCGGTCAGACGCCTCTCATACAGCCAAACCAGATCATCTCACACTTTACACTGACGAGGGGCAATATCCCAAAACACAGTGTCTGCAAATTGAGATTCTGGTTTGGCTTTTATCCTAAGTCATGTACTTCTTAAATGAATCAGGCATGAATGAGTGTCAACTTTTATTCATCTACATCTGATGCTTAATTAGACTGGCTGTAACATCTGCCTCCTGGTCCTTTGTCTGTCTTCTACACTTTTCTGCTTTCACCAGCTCTGATGGCCCATGCTTAATCAGGCATCTAATCCTGATCATGTTATCAAAACTAGAGATGAGCAAAACATTAAATGCTCGGTTTGGCTATGTTCGCTAAAACTTCCCGATGTTCACCGAACATAGCCGAACACCATTCAATTCAATGGTAGGCAAAACCAAAAGCATAGACAACACCTTCAGGGGGCCCAAAAGCTGCCAAAACAGCTCAAATTAGGTTTAGAGTCCAGGAAATGTGGAATTAATTGATGCATCAATTGTGCTATAAATAATTAATAAAAAAATTGAGTTCCCCTGTATTTTTGGTAACTTGCCGAGCAAAACAGAAAGCTGCTGGCTGCAACCTTCAGCTGTCAGCATTAGCAAGGCTAGTTACCAAGAATAGAGAGGTCCCCACACTGTTTTTTAATTATTTAAATAAATAATTGTGACAACAATCATGTTGACTCTTCTTGTAGGTTGAATTGATATTTGTAAATTGATGAATGGTTGTTATTTACCTCTTATATCAGCTCCTACAGTTTATTGTACTGGAACCAGGGATGCAGGGTCACTGAACAATATTTGCTGATATGTTTACACATTATATCAGGCCATCAAGACTGTTGATTTGCAAACATTGAAGGATAAACTAAATTATTTAAAAAAAAATTAATGAGTTAATCTCATCACTCCTTCCCCTTGACCTGTGAATAATGGCTTAAAGAACAGTTGTAAACTAAAAAAAGGGATATGCCTCTGTAACAATTTACATCTTGACATCAAAAAATCCAGAGATCCAAGAGAATCAGAGACTCTTTACAAAACCACAGCCATTATCACTATACAAGACAGCAGCCAAGATATAATAGCTTTATCACGAGACACACAGATTTGACAATATGAAGGATGCCAGCTTATGGGACCACAGCACCGGTTGAAAGAATGCAGATCTGCTCCACTGACCATCGCTGAACCCTCAGAGACATCTTGAAGAATCCAGGCTGGGATAATCAGGTCACCTGGCCACATGCCTAACTACTCTCAGTCAGCTTCCTACACTTTTCATTACCGCCTCTCTGTGGGTGCCCGCCAAAACTGTAGTGCCACTGGTGAGGGTACTTGGCCCTGGAAGCAGCTCTAATCCCAGCAAGTCAGTGAAAGGGTTAGACTCTGTAATCTGCACCATCTTGAGTATTTTGCTGGGACTATTCTATATGTTATTTGCCTGTTTCATAGTTTAGTAAAGTATTGCCACACTGTTTTACCCTCACCCTTGTCTGAGTAGTATTATGCCCATGATGAAAGGAAAGTGGCATTCATTGAGATCATCCTTGGTCCATTTTGACTCGAGCCAGTGGACTAGAGCACCTGCAGACCCCTGTATATCCACAATAATTTAAAAAACAATGTGAGGTCCCCCAATTTTTGATAACCAGCATAGCTAAAGCTGACAGCTAGGGACTGGTATTTTCAGGCTGGTAAGGGGCCATTGATATTGGCCCCCCAGCCCAAAAATAGCAGCCTGCAGCTGCTCAGAAATGATGCATCTATTAGACGCACCAATTCTGGTGCTTTGCCTGGCTCTTCCCACTTGCCCTGTAGTGGTGGCAAGTGTTGTTCATATTTCTTGGGATGATGTCACCACCTTTGTATTATCTGGTGATATCAAACCTACGGGTTAGTCTATAAGACACCTATCCATTACTAATCCTATAGTTATATTGTAAAAACATACCCAGAAAAAAGTCCTTTATTTATCCTTTGAAAAAATTATACAAACTCCTTTAATGAATCTGTTAAACCATACTCATGTCGTGGCCCAGTCCACAGAAGGCAATGTTTCCTATAACGGAATTAAAATAATAAACAACAATATTCCTTACCTGTCAGCAGAGAAGATAATAATCCATATGACAGGTCAAGCACTGGTACATCTAGATGGCAGGCTACATTGTTGCATGATGCGACTATACAGCCTGCTGTCCAGCAGAGACACTGAGCAGTGTGGGCTTGTACTGCTTAGTGTCTTGTGGTGAACTCCTATGACTCCTGGCTGACATCACCACAAGTGTGAGAAAGTTTCAATGCTCGCAGTGCCGTCAGAAAGGTCCTAGTAGTTCACAGCCAAAGAATTCAGTTCAACTCATTGACGTCAGCATGAGTGCCATGGAGAAAGTTATAATGTCACTCATGCTGATGTCAGTGAGTTGAACAACATGGGGACCACCCTATTCTTGAAAACCAGCCATGATAAAGCTAGCAGCTAAGGGTTGCAGCCCGCAGCTAACAGTTTTGCCATGCTGGTTATCAAAAATAGAACCGACCTCACGTCATTTAAAAATATATATACATTTATTTATAGCACAGGCATAGATGAGGAATAGAGACAAGCAAACCTTTTAAGGTTTGGTTTGGTTCGGCAAACATCCAGACACCTTCAGGGGAGCAAAAAGCTGTGCCTAAAATTGACCCAGAGTGCAAATAGTATAATAGCACAGCAAGGATTCATGGGACCATCATTTCAAGCTTAAAAATTGATCAGTAACAGGTGGATGAGTGACATGTGTAGGCCTGGTGCTCTGAGAGCCCTGCCAAATTCAGCCAACACACATGACGGAGACCCAACTTTGAGACCAAAAATTCCAATATTTTTTTCAAAAATTAGGGGCAGAAACCAGGAAAAGTGTCACATGCTCTTTCTGGTCCTCATCTACATGGTGTACCGCTGTACAGCTGCAAAAGAAAGGGAGTTGAGTAGCCAATCCGGAAACAAATGTTGTCAGTTGTCTTTGGATAGGACAAGTTTTTTCATTAGATCTTTCAGTAACATTACCACCTAACCCATGTACACCTTGAACACCAAGCCTATTCCCCCTTCCACCATGAACAAGCTTTTTCCCAGTCATGTTGGATGTACCCTTCCCCTCTTTTAACCAGATGTTTCACAACCCTAGTCCCAGATCTGTAAGTCATCTGTCACAAAATTAACAACCAATATTTATTTGGCCTGGTGTCTGGCTCACACTACTAGCACAAATGATTTAGATTTTGAAATGTTGCATGGTGTCTGGACCACGCTATTCCACTGTGTTCCAAATTATTATGCAAATAATATTTTCTCAGATTTTCCCAAATTACCTATATGAATTGCAGTCATTGTAATTTTCCAGTCAAATAACTATTAGAGTACAATTGAAAGGTTTTTGTACAAACTGCCTATGATAACAGTATATTTTTTAAAAAATAAAAACACTCAAACTGCACTCAAAATGCATGTTCCAAATTATTATGCACAGCAGAGTTTTCAACCTTTTCATTTTAATAAAGAACAAAAAATGGTCATTTTTTAAATTATAAGCATTAGCAGGTTCTTACAAACTAAAATCAAACAGTTTTCAACTCAAAACTTTATTCTAGGTGATGTTACATTTGCACATAGGACCCCTTGTTCGAAAGGAGCTTCTGAACTCTCTCATCCATTGAATTTGTCAGGTTTTGGATGGTTTCTGCTTCAATTGTTTTGCATGAAGACAGAATACCCTCCCAGAGCTGTTGCTTAGATGTTGCTTAGATGTGAACTGCCTCCCGCCATCATAGACACTCCTTTTGATGATGCTCCAGAGGTTCTCAATGGGGTTGAGGTCAGGGGAGCATGGGGCCACACCATAAGTTTGTCCCCTTTAATGCCCATAGCAGTCAGAAATGCAGATGTGTTATGTGCAGCATGAGACGGTGCATTATCATGCATGAAAATGATCTTGCTGCGGAATGCACGGTACTTCTTCTTGAACCATGGCAGGAAGTGCTGTTTGAGAAACTCAACATACACTATGGAGTTCATCTTTACCCCTTCAGGGATCCTAAAGGGGCCGACAATCTCTCTCCCCATGATTCCAGCCCAAAACATTACTCCACCTCCTCCTTGTTGGAGCCGTAGCCGTGTTTGCATGGGGTGTCCATCAACCAGCCATCCTCCACTCCATCCATCTGGACCATCGAGCGTTGCACGGCACTCATCGGTGAACAAAACAGTTTTGAAGTCAGTCTTCATGTATTGTTTGGCCCACTGGAGCCGTTTCTGCTTGTGTGCAGTGGATAGAGGAGGTCGACAGGATGGCTTACGCACAGCTGCAAACCTCTGAAGGACCCTGCATCTTGTTGTTCGGGGGACGTTGGAGGCACCAGCAGCTTCAAAAACTTGTCTGCTGCTATGACAAGGCTTTTTTTGCCTCTGCTCTTGTAACCTGACGTAATTGCCTGTAGGAAAGAGTCCTCAATTTTCCCTTATCAGCACGCACACGTGTGTACTGTGAATCAGCTACATACTTCTTGATTGTGCGATGATCACAATGAAGTGTCTTGGCAATGTTGATTGTAGTCATGCCTTGACCTAAACACTCCACAATTTGTTGCTTCTCAGTAGCCGACACATCCTTTTTCTTTCCCACTTTGGCAGAAAATGTAGGCTGCTTAATAATGTGGGACAGCCTTCTTAAGTAGTCTTGCCTTTCATTGAACACACCTGCCAAACTAATTAGCACAGGTGTCTGCAATTGCTTACAGTGATATAAAGAGCCCTGACACACATCACCATCAATGAGTTTAACTGACAAACAAAAAAATTCTTACCTTATCACTCCTAAACAAGTTTTGCATAATAATTTGGCACACAGTGTAGTAGAAAGGATTTTGATTATGAAATGTGACCTGGTGTCCGGCCCACTCTATTAGCACAAACAATTTAGATCTGAAATGTGACCTGCAGTCTGGACTACACTATTAGAAATTATTTAGATTCAAAGATGTGGCCTGGTTTCTGGACCACAGTATTAGCACAAATAATTTAAATTCTGAAATACAGCCTGGTATTTGGTCCACAATATTAGCACTTACGACTTAGATTTTGAAATGTGGCTTGGTGTCTGGCAAACAGTATTAGTACAAGCAATTTAGATTCTGATATGTAGCCTGGTATTTGGGGCATAGTATTAGCACAAACAATTTATATGCTGGAAGGTCAATTTCACACAGGATCCTAGCTACCTGAAATATTTGACTACTTGTAACATCAGCAGGAGCAGCCTCTCTAAGCTGTTACACTGTCAAAATGGTGCTAAAAAACAACATGTCTGCTTTTCATATGGAGAGGGATATGTGACTTCGGCAGCCAATGACAGAAGCCCTTGTATGGACATTGTGGATGGTTTCTGTGCTCTGAATCTCCACACATTAAGTTAATTAAAAAAGCAACCACTCTGCCTCTACTCTGACCTCTCCCTACCACCTCCCCTCATCAAACACATCCCCCTGCTCATCAGTACCACTATCCTAGCCAAGGTCCTAACAAAAGCATTAGGGCTCTTTCACACATCCTAATATTTCCGATCCTGAAAAAAACATTACCAGAGGTATCAGTGTTCATGTGTCTGTGGGTTTAATACTTTTGGCATTGTGTGGCAAACATGTGCCGCCCGTGTGTACAACTTTTCCCACAGCGCTTGTGCTGATGTCAGTGAGTTGAACTGAGTTCATTGGCTTTGAACTTCTAGGACTTTTCTGATGGCACCACGAGCGTGAGAATGGTCTCATGCTTGAGGTGACGTCAGTCAGGTCATAGGAGTTCACCACAAGATACTGAGCTGAGCAAGTACACATTGCTCAGTGTCTCTGCTGGATTGCAGGCTGTATAGTCGCATCATGCAACAATGCAGCCTGCCATCTAGATGTACCAGGAAAAGTCCGTGGTCCGACTGAAACACGAGACCCAATGCAAGTCAATGGGGAAGCAAAGTCGGCAGGGAGTGGAGGACAGTAAACACACCCACAGTGCCCATTTCAATGCCAACGACATCAATTCTTATTCCTTAAACTTGGCAACCTTAATTTACTTTATAATAATAGTTACGCATTGAAAACTGGGGGTTATTTGGCTAAAGTTGTGGGGGGGGTAGGGCTGGCTCCAAGTTTTCGTGTGCCCCAGGCGAAAGAGTGTCAGTGGGCCCCTTTAACACATACCACAATTCATGATACTCCGATACAGCACAGAAATATAGGAATAGTACAATGACAAATACTTCACTTCTTACATTACATGATTGATATCTATTTTTAAATCTACAATAGCTCAAAAACCGGACAGTATATTCCTCCATACTGTATTATGGCCACCACATAGTGTGCCATACAGAATAATGAGCCCCATATATTGCTCCATACATAATTGGTCACATATAATGTTCCATACAGTATATGATGAGCTCCACATAATTCTCCAGTATATGATGGTCCCAATGGATGGTGCTCCAGTGTCTTATGGGCCAATATAATGCTCCATATATAATGGGCCCCATTTATAATGCTCCAGTGTATAATGGGCACCTTATATATGCTGCTCCAGTGTCTGATGTGGCCCATTTAGAATGCTCCAGTATATGATGGGCCCCATGGATGATGCTCCTGTGTATGATGGGCCAATATAATGCTCCATATATAATAGGCCCCATTTATAATGCTCCAGTGTATAATGGGCCCCGTAGATGCTGCTCCAGTTTCTGATGTCCCCCATTTAGAACGCTCCAGTCTATGATGGGCCCCATGGATGATGCTCCAGTGTCTTTTGGGCCAATATAATGCTTCATATATAATGGGCCCCATTAATAATGCTCCAGTGTATAATGGGCCCTGTATATGCTGCTCCAGTGTCTGATGTCCCCCATTTAGAATGCTCCAGTATACAATGGGCCCCATGGATGATGCTCCAGTGTCTTATGGGCCAATATAATGCTCCATATATAATGGGCCCCATTTATAATGCTCCAGTGTATAATGGGCCCCGTAGATGCTGCTCCAGTTTCTGATGTCCCCATTTAGAATGCTCCAGTATATGATGGGCCCCATGGATGGTGCTCCAGTGTCTTATGGGCCAATAAAATGCTCCATATATACTGGGCCCCATTTATAATGCTCCAGTGTATAATGGGCCCCGTAGATGCTGCTCCAGTTTCTGATGTCCCCCATTTAGAATGCTCCAGTATATGATGTGCCCCATGGATGATGCTCTAGTGTCTTATGGGCCAATATAATGCTCCATATATAAAGGGCCCCATTAATAATGCTCCAGTGTTTAATGGGCCCCGTCTATGCTGCTCCAGTTTCTGATGTCCCTCATTTAGAATGCTCCAGTGTATGATGGGCCCCATGGAAAATGCTCCAGTGTATGATGGGCCCCATATATCATTCTCCAGTGTATAATGCTCCCCATATATTGCTTCAAATATTAAAAAAATGAAATACCTCTCCTCGCTATGCACTGCTCTACTCTGGACTCCTCAGCATTGCCATCTTCCAGCTCTGTACACTTGGACTGTTTTCTCAGAGGGCGTACAGACGTGACGTCACTGAATGTCACTGTCAGGAAATGCGGAAGACGTCACAGCGATGGAGCAGGGAGAGGTAAGTATTGCAAGTGCTGGGGCCCTGAGTAAGGAGGTGGGGCCCACTCGTGGGCGATGGCACTGGCACAGGGCCCCTCATAGTACGCCAGTGTGTCTGACGGCAAGTGGGCCCCCCACCATCAGAGACACTTTTGCGTACTATGAGGGGCCCTGTGCCAGTGCCGTCACCCATGAGTCGGCCCCCCCACCTGCTCAGGGAACCGGCACTTGCCCGGGTGCGCCAGGTGCTGACGCCGGCCCTGGGGGGGGTACAGCCCAGTTAGGGAGGTGGAAAAACTGGCATATGTTGAGGTGTAGGCTGGACGTTCAGCAGCTGCAAATGGAGGAATTGGAGAAGTCGGAGGAAGAGGAGGACAAAGTGAGCCATTTTGCTGGCAACCTATGAGTCATCAGCGGAAGGTGGTACAAAATCCTTTGAAACCCAGGCATGGTTCATTTTAATGAAGGTGAGATCACCTACATTTTGGGTTGACAGCCGGGTCCTTCTTTCTGTCAGGATTGATCCAGCAGCACTGAAGACTCTTTCTGATAGCACACTACCAGCAGGGCAAGCGAGCTCCTGTTACGCATATTGTGCCAATTCAGGCCTAGTGTTCAGTTTACAGGCCCAGTAGTCCAAGGGGAATGAACTGTGAGGGAGAACATCGATAGGGGAGGAGAGGTAATTTTGAACCATAGTTGACAACTGCTGTCTCCTGTCTGTTGCAATCGATTTAGTATTAACAGTCATGTGAGCGGTATTCGAGAAATCAGTCCACAACATGGTCATGAAACTCCTGTCTCCAATGCCAATTCAGCTGTGTGCACCACGAACACCTCTTCAATTTGTCCCAGTACAGCTCGTGGTAGAACCTGCACCGCTGCTGTGTGCTGGGAATACCTCTAACAAACGGTTTACCAGAGTTGCTTGTTTGGTCGCCAATATTAGCTCTAGGTTCTCCTGTGGCATGATGTTCTGTAACTTGCCATTATAGCGTGGATCGAGGATGCTGGCCAACCAGTAGTCATCATCCTTCATAATTTTGGCAATGTGGGGGTCCCTTTTTAGGATCCGCAAGAGATAATCACACATGTGGGGCAATGTTCCAGGAGTCAATGATGCACTGCCAGTGGTGGGTGGAGGAGCACTTTCTGCCAAATCCACATCCCTCCAGTCACACACAAACCCTGTACCTGACCTTGGCAAGCCAACATTTTCTCTTGCCCCGTGGGAAGCATCCTCCTCCTCAAAGTAATCCCCCCTCATCTTCCTCCTCCTCTTCCTCTTCTTCCTCCACCTCGTCCAGGACAGTTCCCCGAGCAGACAATGCCTGACTGTCATCAAGGCTTCCCTCCTCCTCCTACGCTGCAGACGCCTGATCCTTAACGTGCATCAAAGTTTGCATGAGCAGAACCATAAGTGAGATGCTCATGCTTATGAAGGTGTCGTATGCGCTTACCAGCCATGAGCATTCCTCAAAACACTGAAGAACTTTACAGAGGTCTTTCAGCTTTGACCACTGCACACCAGACAACTCCATGTCTGCTCTCAAACTGCCTGCCTGTCACGGGTGTGTCGCTGCGAAGATCGTCGCGATTGCACACCCTGACTTCTCACAGCTGAGTTTCTGGTGCTGGGTGTTTTTCGGCAGTGAGAGAGTTAATTCTTCCTCTCTCTGTGCTGGACTAGACCAGCCTCGCTCAGCTGCAATTAATGTTGTGGTAATTGGTTTCCTTCATATACCTGCCTGTCTGCTGGGGAAGTGTCGGTGAAAGCATTCATGCAGACCAGCAGAGCGGATCGTCTTGAGAAGTCTAAAGCTAAGAGTACCTGTTGTGGTTTTCCCCTCTCCTCGCTTTATTATTTATCTCCTTACCCGTTGGTGTTCCCTCTGTAGTGGTAGTTTTGTATGCAAGGTGGTTTTTATTTTACCCCTTGTACTGTCTCGTTCGTCTTATACTGTGTGTGAAGGCTGTTACCTTCCTGTTCCCTGTGGTGGTAATCAGGGTCCTTCTCAGGACTAGATTACAGTGGTTAGGGATTCACAGGAGATAGGGTTACGCTGGCGGCCTGGACCTCTGTACCATCAACAGTACCTCCAGGTAGAGGGATTAGTCAGACCCCAGCTTAGGGTCAGCATAGACCCCGGTCCTCCTGTATACAGAGACAGCGTGACATTTTCACCGACCCACACTAAAGATTCTCCCCAGCCACCATGGATCCAGTAGCCAGTCTAGCTCAGCAGTTGCAGAGTTTGTCCATGGAGCTGAGGGACGTTAAGTCCAAGGTTTTGTACCCCCGGAGCAAGCCAGACCTGAACCTAAAGTAGCTCTCCCGGACAGGTTCACTGGAGGGCGGGACAAATTTTTTACTTTCCGGGAGGCATGTAAATTGTACTTTCTGCTGCGACCTCGGTCATCTGGCAGTGAAGATCAAAGGGTGGGAATTGTCATCTCACTCCTACAAGGGGACCTCCAATCCTGGGCGTTCTCTCTTCCCCCGGGCTCCCCGGCCCTCCAGTCAGTGGATAGATTTTTCGCAGCTCTGGGTCTTGTATATGATGACCCGGATCGGGTCTCCCTTGCTGAAACTAAGTTACGTAAGATACAGCAGGGAGATCGTCCGGCAGAGGAATTCTGTTCGGAGTTCCGTAGGTGGGCCACGGACACCCAGTGGAATGACCCGGCTCTTAGGAGCCAGTTTTGTCAAGGTTTATCTGACAAATTAAAAGATGTGTTGGCGCAGTATGACCCTCCCACGACACTGGAAGCCGCTATGGCCCTTGCTATTCGTATTGACAGACGTCTTCGGGAGAGGTGCGGGGTAACTTCGCCCCCTGTGATGACTCAACCATCCTCAAGGGTCCCTTATACGGAGGTTCCCCTGGTCAGTCCAGAGGAGCCTATGCAATTAGGAGGGACATCATTCCGGGGGAGGGGATCGGTGGGGCGCCACAAAACAAGAAGTTGTTTCTTCTGTGGAAAAAAGGGACATTTTATTAGGGGGTGTCCATCCCGTCCTTTGCAGAGTGAGAAGTCGCCGGAAAACTATTGATCCCAGATTGTGTGGTGGACGGCAATCTGGGAGTAAGTATTTCGTCCCTAAGTTCGTCTCAGTTTCTCGTACCGGCGGAGGTGGTGGTGGGTGCGAAAACTGAGAGGATATCTGTTCTTCTGGATAGTGGGGCGGGGCTAATCTGGTGGATGCTCGCTTTGCCCGGGTTCAAGGTATGCGATTGAGTGGGTTGGCTAAACCCGTCCCCATATTCTCGATCGACGCCAGACCTCTCGGTCAGGGAAGTTTTGTGCAAGCAGTGCATAACATAGATCTCCAAGTGGGGGCGCTACATAAAGAACTGTTGTCTTGTTATGTGTTGGAGGGTCTTCCCACTCCTATAGTGCTGGGCCTGCCTTGGCTAACTAAGCATAACCCGGTTATTAATTGGCAATCCAGAGAGATAACCCAATGGAGCGATTTCTGTAATAAAAACTGCTTAAATACGGGCATTGGTGCTGTCGCTCCTAGGGCCTTACCTCCATTTCTGGTGGACTTTGAGGATGTATTCTCGGAAAAAGGGTGTCAAGAACTACCTCCTCATCGCGAGTATGACTGTTCTGTTAACTTGCTCCCTGGGGCCAAGTTACCGAAATCTAGGTTGTATAACCTTTCTGGTCCTGAGAGACAGGCCATGAAGGATTATATTTCAGAGAGTTTGGCTAAGGGGCATATTAGACCTTCATCTTCCCGGTGGCCGCGGGGATTCTTATTTGTGAAGAAAAAAGATGGAGGCCTACGCCCTTGCCTGGATTTCTGTGAGCTTAATCGGATTACGGTCCGAGATCCGTATCCGCTCGCACTTATTCCCGATCTCTTCAATCAGATCGTGGGTGCCAAATGGTTCTCTAAGTTGGATCTCAGGGGGGCGTACAATCTGATTAGGATGAAGGAGGGGGATGAGTGGAAGACGGCGTTTAACACTCCGGAGGGGCATTATGAGAACCTTGTCATGCCATTTGGTCTGAGTATTGCCCGGCGGTGTTTCAACACTTTGTAAATGACATCTTTCGCCACCTAATGGGACAGTTTGTGGTCATATATCTGGATGATATCTTAATTTACTCGCCAGATCTTGTGTCTCATCAGGAGCATGTTAGGCAGGTGTTACAGATCTTGCGGGATAATAAACTGTACGCCAAATGGGAGAAGTGTGTGTTCGCCGTACAGGAACTTCAGTTTTTAGGGTTCCTGGTGTCAGCATCCGGTTTCCGTATGGACCCTGGGAAAGTGCGGGCAGTTCTTGAGTGGGATCTGCCAGAGGATCTTAAGGCATTACAACGTTTCCTGGGGTTTGCTAACTACTCCCCGGAAATTCATTCGTAATTTTTCTTCCATAGTTAAACCTCTCACAGACATGACTAAAAAAGGGACGGATTTTTCAAAGTGGTCTGACAAGGCTTGTCAAGCGTTTTCCTCTTTGAAAAAATGTTTTGCTTCAGCACCCATACTTATTCAGCCTGATGCGTCACAGCCATTCATTGTTGAGGTGGACGCTTCCGAGGTAGGGGTGGGAGCAGTATTGTCACAAGGTTCGTCCCCTGGTAAATGGCATCCGTGCGCCTTCTTCTCTAAAAAATTGTCGTCCGCTGAGAGGAATTATGATGTCGGCAATAGGGAGCTCTTGGCCATTAAGTTGGCTTTTGAGGAGTGGCGTCATTTTTTGGGGGGGCAGTCCACCCGGTCACCGTCATTACTGATCACAAGAACCTGCTATATTTAGAGTCCGCTAAACGTCTGAATCCCAGACAAGCCAGGTGGTCGTTGTTTTTTACCAGGTTTAATTTTGTCGTCACATATCGTCCTGGGTCAAAAAATGTTAAGGTGGATGCCTTATCTCGCTGTTTCCCAGGGGCTGGGAATACGGAGGACCCGGTTCCGGTCCTTCAGGAGGGGGTGGTGGTGTCGTCAGTATGCTCTGAGCTTGAGGAGGAGGTATTGGAGGCTCAGGGGGACGCCCCTGTAGGACCTCCAGGGAGACTGTTTGTTCCAAATCAGTTGCGACAAAAGGTGATCGAGGCACACCATAATTCAGCTTTGGCAGGACACCCAGGGAGTAAAGC
Organism: Oophaga sylvatica; assembly: GCA_033576555.1. Lineage (NCBI taxonomy): Eukaryota > Metazoa > Chordata > Amphibia > Anura > Dendrobatidae > Oophaga > Oophaga sylvatica. The sequence continues at coordinate 262,986,403 of JARQOD010000006.1, read as the reverse complement.
TACTGAGGATCTCCTCTCGCGCCGGTTTTGGTGGCCTAACTTACATAGGGAGGTGGTAACTTTTGTCGCATCCTGCGAGGTTTGTGCGCGCTCTAAGACCCCACATACCCGTCCGTCGGGGACCCTCTTACCTTTGAAGATCCCAGAGCGTCCGTAGACTCATCTGTCTATGGACTTCATTACGGATCTCCCGCCATCTTCAGGTAAAACAGTCATACTCGTTGTAGTGGACAGGTTCAGAAAGATGGCACATTTTATCGCTCTTCCTGCTCTTCCTAATGCTAAAACTCTTGCGCAGGTGTTTATTGGGGAGATTGTAAGGCTTCACGGGGTACCCTCCGATGTGGTGTCGGATCGGGGGTCTCAGTTTGTGTCCAAATTCTGGAAAGCATTTTGTACACGGCGGGGGATGCAGTTGTCATTTTCATCGGCTTTTCACCCGCAGACCAATGGTCAGACAGAGCGTCTGAACCAGAGCTTGGAGACATATCTCCGGTGTTTTGTGTCAGAGAACCAGGAGGACTGGGCTTCTTTCTTGCCTCTGGCGGAGTTTGCTCTAAATAATAGGCGGAGCGATTCCACTGGTAAGTCCCCGTTTTTTGGGGCATATGGTTTTCACCCCCAGTTTTGTACTTTCAATAGGGGGGGCTCTTCTAGGGTTCTTAAGGAGGAACGATTTTCGTCGTCACTTGCTTCAGTGTGGAGAGGAGTGCTGAATAATCTGAGTACTATGTGGAACCGATACAAACGTATGGCTGATAGGAGGAGAGTGTCTGGTCCGGACCTAAGTGTGAACGATCTGGTATGGTTGTCTACCAAAAATATAAAACTTAAGGTTCCCTCCTGGAAACTGGGTCCCAGGTTCATCGGGCCATACAAGATCAGTGCTATAATTAATCCGGTTGCATTCCGTCTTGACCTCCCTCCTACATTTAAAATTCATAATGTGTTCCACAGATCGTTGCTTAAGAGGTATGTGGCGCCGGTGATACCTTCACCTTTACCTCCTCCTCCTGTGGTGGTCAATGGTAACTTGGAGTTCCAGGTGTTGAGAGTCATCGATTCACGTCTGAATCGCCGGTCCCTTCAGTACCTTGTTCATTGGAGGGGGTATGGTCCTGAGGAGAGGACGTGGGTTTCTGCGTCGGATATTAACGCAGACCGATTGGTTCGGGCCTTCCACACTACTCACCCAGATAAACCCGGCCCTGAGGGTCCGGAGGCCTCTCGTAGAAGGGGGGGTACTGTCACGGGTGTGTCGCTGCAAAGATCGTCGCGATTGCACACCCTGACTTCTCACAGCTGAGTTTCTGGTGCTGGGTGTTTTTCGGCAGTGAGAGAGTTAATTCTTCCTCTCTCTGTGCTGGACTAGACCAGCCTCGCTCAGCTGCAATTAATGTTGTGGTAATTGGTTTCCTTCATATACCTGCCTGTCTGCTGGGGAAGTGTCGGTGAAAGCATTCATGCAGACCAGCAGAGCGGATCGTCTTGAGAAGTCTAAAGCTAAGAGTACCTGTTGTGGTTTTCCCCTCTCCTCGCTTTATTATTTATCTCCTTACCCGTTGGTGTTCCCTCTGTAGTGGTAGTTTTGTATGCAAGGTGGTCTTTTATTTTACCCCTTGTACTGTCTCGTTCGTCTTATACTGTGTGTGAAGGCTGTTACCTTCCTGTTCCCTGTGGTGGTAATCAGGGTCCTTCTCAGGACTAGATTACAGTGGTTAGGGATTCACAGGAGATAGGGTTACGCTGGCGGCCTGGACCTCTGTACCATCAACAGTACCTCCAGGTAGAGGGATTAGTCAGGACCCCAGCTTAGGGTCAGCATAGACCCCGGTCCTCCTGTATACAGAGACAGCGTGACACTGCCCGTGTATCCTCCCACAAATGCATTACAGCCTGCCTCTGTTCGCACAGCCTCTCAACCATGTGCATGGTGGAGTTCCACCTTGTTGCAAAGTCTATGATTAGGCGGTGCTTGGGGAGGTGGAGAGATCGCTGCAGCCTCTGCATACGACTGGAGTCTACGGGCGATCGACGGATGTGCGAGCACAGTCTTCGCACCTTATGTAGCAGGGCTGGTAACTCAGGATAATTATTTATGAAGCACTGCACCACCAGGTTCAAGGTGTGAGCCAGGCAAGGTATGTGTCTGAGTTTTGCCAGGGCTATGGCTGCCACAAAATTATGGCCATTATCACTGACTACCTTGCCTGGCACAAGATGTAGACTGCCCAGCCATGACTCAGTTTCTCACTGCAAGAAGTCGGCCAGTACGTGGTGTGTCCGTTGTCGCCCAAAGACATCATCTTTAAAACAGCCTGCTGACGCTTACCACTAGCTGTTCGATAGTGGGACACCTCGTGTGCAACACTGGCAGCTGCGGATGGAGTGCTCGTGCGACTGCGCTCTGTCAATGAGATTTTGCTTCAGGAGGAGGAGGGTCGAACGCCTACAGCCAACTGTTGCCTATACCGTGAACTAGGCAGCACTGTCCCACCACCACTGTCCCCTGTGCACCCTGCATCCACCACATTAACCCAGTGCGCAGTGATGGACACGTAATGGCCCTGGCCATGCCTAATGGCCCATGCATCTGTTGTGAGATGCACCTTTCCACTCACTGATTGTTTGAGTGCATTGACAATGCGGTCTTCCACATGCAGGTGGAGGGCAGGGATGGCTTTTCTAGAAAAGAAGTGCCGACTGGGTAGGTCATAGCATGGGACAGCATAGGCAATGAGCTCTTGGAATGCTGCGCTTTCAACCAAACGGAAGGGCATCATCTCTAATGATATCAGTTTGGCAATGTAGGAGTTCAAAGCCAGTGAGGTTTTGTAGTCAGTCCACGCTTGCAAGTGCATGGTGTTTACATGTCTAAGCATGCAACTGGTATTCAAATGTCCGAGATTTTTCCCTCGGCTAAAGGTCCTTCCGCACTTCTTACAGATAACCTTTGCCTCATCAATAGGATTTTGGTCAAAAAAGTGCCCCATTGCACTCTTCCTACTAAGGGAAAACTTTTCAGGGCTTGCACGCTGTGCTAATTTGACCATCTGGCCTAACTGTCTTGCAACTCTTTTTGGTTTTTTAACACGTTTTTGGACTGCTATGGGCTTGCCAGATAACCACAGCTGCAATGTCGATGCCTGCTGTGGATCCTTCTCCTCTTCTGAGCTATTGCCAGCGGCACCCTCTTCCCCCAAAGGATACCAAACCAATCCGGGTCAACAACTGGGTCATCCATCACCTCCTCTTCAATTTCATCTGCATCTTCCTCTGTGTCACCATGTAAGGTGGTATAGTATGCAGGAAGGGGCACCTGAGTTTCATCAGGGTCAGAATCAGGCTCAGTAGACTGCGAGGGCAATGCAGTGCTCTGGGTGAATGTACCATCAGAATCATATAGCACTGGCTGTGCATCAGTGCACACCATGTCATATTCATCTTGGACTGGGGAATTCAGGATTTCTCTTGGTAAATTAGGCATGGTATGGGAAAAGATCTCCAGGGAGTAATCTGAAGTGTGGCCTGTCGCATCCTTCACTTTTGGTAGGGGTGAAGGACACAAGGAAAGGTGTTGTTCCTGACCAAGAGCCTGAACTGACGACTCAGTGCTTGCAGTTTTTGAAACTTCAGAAGAGGAGGGGATAGAGCTGGAGGCTGTTTAGGCAATGTAAGCCAAAACCTGTTCCTGATGCTCCGACTTTAAAAGCGATTTACCTACTCCCAGAAAAGGGAGCCTTCCAGACCTTCTGGAGCCAGGCGATGATGCAGGCTCAACACCTCCTGCTTAGGTGCTATTGTGCTTTTGGCACTACCAGCAGATGCACCACCACCACCATCAGTACCAGCTGCCCCGCCGCCCATGTCCACGGCCTCTTCCACCATACTTCCTCATGTTTGGAAAAATGGACCAAAAATACCAGCAGATATATGGTACTGTATGAGGAGCGTACAGCTGTATACGGTGCAGGGAAAAATTTAAATCTCCCACGATAATGTGTGCAAACTGTAAAGCGCTGCGGAATATGTTAGCGCTATATAAAAATAAAAATTATTATTATTATATTTCCAGAGTCACACAGACGCTCTCTCAGTATGGATTTCACTGTCATACAAAGAGCAGATATGCGGTACTGTATCAGAAGCGTACAGCTGTATACAGTGTAGAGAAAAATTTCAATCTCCGTATATATTTCCGGAGTCAGACAAAGACGCTCACTCAGTATGGATTTGACCGTAATACCAGCAGATATACGGTACTGTATGATGAGCGTACAGCTGTATACCGTGTAGGGGAAAATTTAAATCTCCGTATTTATTTCCGGAGTCACACACAGACGCTCTCTCAGTATGGATTTGACCGTAATACAAACAGCAGATATACGGTACTGTATGAGGAACGTACAGCTGTATTCGGTGTAGGGGAAAATTTAAATCTCCGTATTTATTTCCGTAGTCACACACAGACGCTCTCTCAGTATGGATTTGACCGTAATACAAACAGCAGATATATAGTAATTTATCAGAAGATGCCAGGTGTATATAGTGCAGGGTAAAATTGAAATCTCCGTATATATTTCCAGAGTCACACACAGATGGTCAGCATGTATTTGTCCGTGATACCAGCTGGTACACGGTAGCGTGTCAGGAGCGTACAGCTTTATACGGTGTGGGAAAAAATGAACGCTCGGTAACTGTGTAGAAAAAAAGAATAAAAGTATTAGTGCTGTGTAAAAAGCAGTCTGTACAGCAGTGTACATACAGCAATACAGTTACTAGGCAGCCTAATAACCAGCGCTGCTGCACACAAGAAAATCCTCCCCTGTCACTGGCAGGCAGCCTAATAACCAGCGCTGCTGCACACAAGAAAATCCTCCCTGTCACTGCACACTAGCTGTACAGCACAATTGTTATCAGCACAAGCACAGAAGAACTTCTTCTATCTTTACAGCCCTAAAGGGTATGCCACACTAAACAACATCGCTAACGGGATCGCTAAAAAACGTCACTATTTAGCGATCCTGTTAGCGATGTTGTTGTGTGCGGCATCTACCAGCGACGTGGCCCCTGCTGTGATCTCGTCCGTCGTCCTGATCGTTCCGGACCCTATTTTCATCGCTGGCGTCCCGCTGGTAAGTATCTAATCGCTGAGTGTGGCACCTTTTTTAGCGATTTAGCGGTACTTTTGTACCGCTAAAGTCGTTAAGGAGATCGCTAACCGCGATAGCGTCCTTAACGATATCGCTAAATTAGGTAGCTACTAGCGATATAGAAACAATCCCGCTAGCGATCTCATTAGTATGCGACGCTAACGAGATCGCTAGCGGGATTGTGTAGTGTGGCAGTACCTTAAGTCTCTCCCTACTGATAAACAGCAACCTCTCCGTACTGTGAAGATTGCCAGAAGTAAAATGGAGGTCGGCGGTCAGGGCTTTTATAGACACTATGATGCCCCCCAAAGCAAGCCAATCACTGCGATGCCCTTCTTGACGATGGTGGTGGATGCTGCACATGTCATCTCGTTTCCCACAGTGTACGTCCTTGCTCATTGGCTGAAAAAAGGCACCAGCAAGCATTCTGGGAAATACGACTTTGGCGCTCATTTCGATGACCACATGGCCGACCTCACGCTATGGTCGGGTTTCGGTTGACGAAACTCGACTTTAGCTAAAGTCGGCGACTTTTGAATCTGACCGATCTGTTTCGCTCAACTCTAGTGTTTAGTAAATTGTGTAGCTAAAATGGCTGAATTGCTTTCTTTTCTGTATTTAACAGTAAAAAAAATAGTATAGATGAAAAATCATACAGCTTCTTTGAATTTCAAAAATATTTTCATTCTTCCTTTTATTCTCAGCAGTGCCATCTAATTTATGAATTGAATCTTATTTCCAAACAGGTTTAGACCAGAAGCTCATATGGTGGACTCATTACCTAATACAGTAATGTTCTCCTAAAAAAGCAGGGTCCTAGAGGAAAAGCCGAAGTCAAATCTCTTCGGAGCTAACTCTGGAGCCAATGACTAACCACAGGATGTTTGCCCTAAAGTGCATTTACACTGGACAATTATCAGCAAGGAGTATTCCTAATAATGGTAAATGCGCAGTCTAAACAAGGAAAATGCTCATTAATTGAGTGAAATAATCTTTTGGTTTGCTTAAAACATCATCGTTCTTGGCAGTTCATCACCGTGTGTAAACACGACCTGTGCTGCTGAGAAAAATGACAGCCGATGATCACAGTACAATCTATTACTAATCTTTCTGTGAAATATTTAGAGTTGAGAGTCCTCAGTGGTTGATACCTTTTAATGGCTCCAAAGACCCTGTGAGAACATCACAAAACATTACCAGACCCCAATCAGAGGGCAATAAAACTTTCACACTCCTTATCTATGAACTGTTCCAATATTTATGCTCATCCCTCTGCCATAATGACTATTCTGCTTCACGTCACTTGTCTTACCTATTGCATTTTTTCTGTGCTGTGTATAAATATGTGATTCTTCAGATTTTGTATTAGTCTTTGCCTGATGAAGAGACCTGAGTAGTCTCGAAAGCTTGCAATTTGTTACCATCTTTTCAGTTAGCCATTAAAAGGTATCAACCACTGAGGACTCTCAACTCTAAATATTTTTCTATCTATTGGCTAACACGGTACAAAGATATACATCTTTACTGATCTTTCTGTGTGCATATTTAATGCAATTTGCCTGTCTAAACAGGCTTTAAATGACCGCTAAATAGCTAACAAGTAGCTGAAAGGCAACCGTTCAATGATGACTGTTGGGTGGTGTAAACCCACAATTTGAGTTGATTCAAAACTAACTTTTTAGACTTTACTGAAAATATGTCCTGAGTGCACATTGTTAAGACTTAAAGGAAACCTGCCACGTGAAAAAACATTATCAACCTGCAGATATGGGGTTAATATTCAGTTTAATAGTGTTCTAAACCTTTCCTGTTCCCGCACTTTGAGCCCCAGTGCCATGATGAAATTAATTATATTCCTCCCAGCAACGTTTAGGTTTCAGTCAGTGGTGCCAGCGCCGGTTCAGTCACCATTCCACGAATAGAAAGCGGTTACTGTAACCACAACCCAATCACTGACTGACAGCCAGGCGCAATGCAGAGCCAGTACCATTCATTGCTGTGGGAGCAATTACAGCCGCTGCTCTCTATGCACATAAAGGAGACTGAAGCTGTGCCGGCGCCACCCCTATGACTGAGATCCAAACACTGCCAGGAGAGATAAAGTTATTTTCCACCTGACAGCAGGTGCCAGGCAGGTTGAGAACACTACAGTATTAACCTGCAGATTAACCCCATATCTGCAGGTTAGTAGAGTTTTTTCTGAGACAGGTTCGCTTTATGCTTAAAATGTAATTAAAAGTGAACATTCATGTGCACTATTGTTTGAGTGGGCCCTAGCAGCTCCAATAAATTCTGGCTGCAAAACTTTGCCATACACATGCGGTAGGGGGGCAGATATAAATATAACAATGATAAACAATTCAAATGCATGCCATTTATGTCCTATGGAAAGCTGGAACATACAGTAAGGGACCTTGATACCCAATTTTTAATTTTTGAGTTAGATTACAATATTTTGGAAATACCAAATGTATTAATATATGTAATCCTTGCATTTTTATCATGTTCATAATAGCAACATCTTTAACAGAATGGTTCTCCTGTTGCATTTCATTTTCAACATAGAGAAGACTTATTCTGCCCTTGTTATAAAAGATTTTTCCACACAAAATAATTCACTGTGAATTAAGTAAAAGTGTCAAGGAGGACTCAGTGTACAGCTATCCTCTCATTTTGTGACAGTCATTAATGTAATAATTAATCTCTGTCATTTAACTGTATTACATTTTGTAAGGAGGAAATTGAAGATAGATCTATTTCAGACTAATTTATATTGCACTTTAGTATGAGAGAGCAGGGTGAATCAAATGTCATTTTTTCCCTCAGTAAATTTCAGTCTGTCAGTTTATAATGAACATGATGTTTTTGGGGAGAATGCAGAACTAAAAATACTTATTAAAGAATCAAATTTACAAAATTACACTCACAAAGTTATTGTAAAAATGTTATCTTTTCTAAATCCAAGATGTAATAAATGTAATTATATGAAATAAAAATTAGAAGCACTGCATTGAAAAACGGATGATTACACATTTTTATAAATATGAGCAGTTTATGTACATTAGAGCTAATATTAGACAATTACTGTTAATTAGTCAATTATCCAGATCAAACCCTCTTAAGTTAGGATTAGTGTTGAGCGATACTGCTCGATATCTAAAAATATCGTATCGAAATGGTATCGCCGATATCACTAAATATCGTCGATATCCGATTCTGATACCGGAAGTCCCATGTAAGTCTATGGGAACAAAATATCGCAACAAAAAAAACCCTTTCTTTCGTTGTAAACACAAAATATACACACATAGAATACATATATATATATATATATATACATGTCATTGTGACATATATATATACATATATTTATAGTTTATACACTTCTACATAGTAAAATAGACTCTGATTCAATTGCCGGGTAAAGCCGTGACATACCCCATAGAAGTCGACGGGCTCGGTGCCGAGTACCCCCAAAACCTCTGGCTCTGTGCGACTCAACTTGGGCGTCACGAACAGGATTCTGTAGCTCGCTATAAGCGAGTCCTGTCTGCCTGAATTGAACTGGTTTTGTGCTTGAGAATTGCTAAAATCATCAGAGAATGTATTTGCCATTTTTCAGCCATATCTGCGTCACGACGAGGCACTGGTGAAGAAGAAGGGCGTGCTCTTCGTGGGTGTACACTCACTCAGTGACGCGAAAACGATGGCTCTAAATGGTACTGCAATGTAAGATCGTGCCCCACAGCTCTTCAGTTCCGCCTCCTCATCCTCCTCAGTGTGCGGAAACTAACGCGAAGGTCCCGCCTCCCTACAAAAGAGGGGCCCTCTCCTGATGCTAATGACACATGTGACTTGGCAGAGATGGCTAATGGACACGAGCAGAAGTGTGAAGGGATGGAGCAGTCAGACTCAGAGCTCTCCCCCCACGGAAGTGACCCGATCGCCACGGAACCACCATTGGGCACCCGGCCTGGAAACCCTCCTACGCTGCAAGAAGCGGAGGATACCCTAAGAGGCCTGGCCCGGCACCGGGAGGAGGTCGCCAGGATGGAAGCCAGCTGGCGTGCCCTAAAAATAAACTTGGAGCGGCGCCAATCCCTCTTACCTGAAGTGTCTGTACCGGAAGGTGAGGCACCCGTTCTAGTAGAGGAGCCCTTGCAATGTGATCCGGTTGACGTTGTCGCAGTGGAGGCACCCGTTCCTGCAAAAAACTCTGCACCGGCAGCACCCCAGATCCCGCTGTCTGCCCCCGTCGCTGAGACAGAAGAAGCGACACCCGTCCTCATGGAGGAGGCCGCGCAGGCACCAGAGGTCTACCTGCCTGTACCGGAGCCCCGACTGTCATCTGTTCCAGAGCCGGCTGCTTCCTCCGCAGGTGAGCGCCGCCAGGACTGGGGGGCGCCAGGAGAGCTGCCGCAAACCGGACACTGTAAGCTGGCATTTGATGATGGAGACATGGAGCAGCTGGTGGAGGAGAATTACAACCGGCGTCAGGAGGAAGAGTGGAGACGTTGGGAGCGGGAAGCAGAGCGACAAAGGGAGCAGCGAGAATCCCAAAAGCTTCGCCAACGTCAGCTGGAGAAGGACCGGGCAGAGAAGGACCGGATGAGAAAAGATAAAGGAACCCTGTGGGAGCCGCGGCGTAAGGGTGCAGTACGGAGCTTTAAATTGAAAGGTGGTTGGGGCTTCATCCAGGAGCCTGGACTTTATTTAGAAGTTTTTGTGAACCCGCGGGACGTGGAGGCTCACCTCCCAGAAGGACACCCGGGGAGGGACCTGTTGCCAGGAGACTTGGTGACTTACACCCGACACTGGGGTTACAATGGATGGTACGCCCTAAATGTTACCAGGTGCGACCCCTACTCCCCAGAGTGTCAGGAACCTGTGAGACCCTCGGAGCCTTCAGCCTCCCACATCCAGGCCTCTGCAAAAGTGCCCACCCCACGCCGTAAATCTCCTCAGACTCCCTCAGTGGTCTCCTCAGCAGCCCCAGCTATGGACATGATAAGTATAGCTGGCCCGTACCCGGCGCCTGTTAGGCCCCCTGGGGTTCGTTCAGTCCGGGACATAGGGTTCCAGACCCGGAGGGAGATGAAAGAGGTGGCCACACAGACCCAGATAGCGGGTCACGACTTGACTGTACAGGCCACACGACGTCATCAGGTCCTGGTGGTCCTTGGTGCCTCGGATGTTTGGCAAGCATCAGAAGAGTACCAGGTGGTACCTGGAACACCCCTGCCAAAGAATTATAAATAACCCGGACAGGGTCCCTGTATGTAAATAGTTAACTTGTTGATGTACCCGGACGGGTGAATGTTCATAAAAAAGTTTTTTAATTTAATAAAAAAAAAAAAAAAACACAGTTTTCATTACTTTTATTATAGTCTCATCCTGCGACGCCATCGATCTCCTGTAAAAAAAAGAAAAAAAAAAAAAAAAGTATACCACCTGACCGACGCAGTCCATAGTAACGAGCGTCCCACGACGATCCAGCTCTGCTACATCAGAGTGACAGGCAGAGCCTGTCATCCCGGCGCAGCACAGCTGATTACCTGCTTCCCCGGCGGTGACGTCATCGGACTGGTTTACGGCCTGGATTACCCTGCAGTCACTGCAGTTATCGCGAAAAACTGCATGTGACCGCCAGGGAGAAGATAATGGCGGCCATCAAGCAGTCCAGGACGTGACCACCGGAGATCTTCTGCCAGGTAAGTGCCGCTGACTCCTGACAGACCCGACCGACGGACACTCAAAGTGACAGTGACAAATCCGATTCCGGTATTCGATAAGACGAAAATATCGAAACGAATTATCGAAAGGCCGATAGAGCTAATATCGGCCGATACCCGATATTTGCAGTATCGTATCGCTCAACACTAGTTAGGATACTTGGTTGATAATATAAGTATATATGTGAAATAAGGTAACCATTAATTTAATAAATAGGAAAGCTCCTAATCATTTAAAAAAAAAACTACTCACCCATCAATCTCAGACGCTTCTCAGTAACGCTGACCGCTGCGGCCAACAGGTGGGTGAGACGCTCCTCAGTAACGCTGACCACTGTGACCAACAAGTGGGTGAGACGCTCCTCAGTAACGCTGACCACTGCGGCCAACAAGTGGGTGAGACGCTCCTCAGTAACGCTGACCATTGAGACCAACAAGTGGGTGAGACGCTCCTCAGTAACGCTGACCGCTGCGGCCAACAAGTGAGTGAGACGCTCCTCAGTAACGCTGACCACTGAGACCAACAAGTGGGTGAGACGCTCCTCAGTAACGCTGACCGCTGCGGCCAACAAGTGGGTGAGACACTCCTCAGTAACGCTGACCACTGAGACCAACAAGTGGGTGCAGCGTTGATTACCACTGCAGCCACTGAATATAGGCAAAGGTAACACTCCCCTTCCCACCTGAAGATAAATTCCACTTTTCCGCTGGAGCTGAAAATTATTCGGTATTTGATGTAATGTATTTTTAAAGATTCGTTTTTGCACTATCCTATGTTTTAATGAAAGCAAAACTTTTCATTATGAAGTTGAATATGCACTGTCAATTAAAAGGGGGAGCTGAATAAACTGTTGCCAGAACTATTTCAAAGTGACTTATCTACTGCAGAAAGAAAGGATTGGGCATGTTGAAAAGTAACATGCCCAATCTTTTTTTCCACCAATATCTGCCATCAGATGACTGTCATTAGTCCCAATAAATATCAGATCAACATTTGATGCAAATGGCCAGCTTTAGAGCTGCCATAAAAAGAGGAATAACTTACTGGACCACTTGATGCTACTAATAAAAATGACCATCTGCTAAATATACCACTAAAGTTGTATAGCTATGATAAAACATTTCACCTATAACTAGTACCAATTATTTGAATTTAGTGACATCCTATAATGCATCAGTATATACTAATTCACAAAAATCTATATTAGCATATAAGTCAAAGTATTCCAGTTGGACACTCATGGGATGTGTCAGCTCACAGACTCATGCTGATGTAATCATTATGTCTAAATCATTAAGAAAAAAGTCATTTTAGGATTTTAAAAACATTTTGCACTTTTAAACCATTTGTTTAGATGTACAATCACCTGAATGCTCCAAGACAGTAAGCTGACTGTGAAATTCTCAAACCTGGGACCCCTGCAATCAGCTGTTTTTACAGTGGAAGCAGTGAGAAGGGAAATGACATGGTACTGGTTGAAATTAATGATTTATTTGTGATATAACTTGATGCACCAGGTTCCCCTAAGTATGAACTACTCTTTGTCCAATCTCTAGAATCCCATCCAAGCAGCAGAATTGCTGCTACCACATTATTAATTAGAAATAGAGATGGGCAGACCCCTGGATGTTTGGGTTCGGCGCATTCGGCCGAGCAGTTAAAAAAGTTCAGGTACCAGAACAGTACCCATTCACTTCAATGGCTGGCCCGAACATCCAGTGTTTTCCACACTGTCATGTGAATGACAGCATGTCAAACACTGCATCTGATCGACATTAAAATCATTACAGCCGCCCAGACAGCCACGGTTCCCACATTGTCAAATGACAGCGTGAGCTGGCAGCTATTATCGCAGGTAAAAAGTTTACCTCTGGTCACTGGCGTTAGGTGATGGGACTACTACTACTATCAGCCAACGCCTGCTGCTGTTAATAACAGTGAGAGCAGGCAGCAACTGATGGGAATAATCATAAGCTGGCGCATGCGCTCTAAATAAAAAATAAAAAAAAAATGGCATGGGTTCCCTTTATTTTTGATAACCAGCCAGGCAACACTGACAGCTGCGGGCTGCAACTCTCAGCTGTCAGCTATAGCAAGTTTTATTATCAAGAATAGAGAGGTCCCCAAGCTGTTTTTTTTTAATTAAATTATTTTACAGTATCAAAGTTCTGGTCCCATTGACTTATATGGGGCTTGGGTTCAAGTTCGTGTAGAGTACTGGTACTCGAACCGAACTTTGGACTAATGTTCACTCGAACTTGATGAACCCGAGCATCTACAGGTCCACTCAACTCTAGACTTGAGCCCTAGTCAGCAATGGAAGCACCGAATGTGCAGAAGAACACCAGATTAGAAGGAACAACAGATGAGTGCTATCAAAAGCTGACTGGTTTACATTTAAAAAATATATATATATACTCTATCTCCTGTTTATTATACACTGCTATCATGAGTGACCCCAGAGCGTTATAAGGCACATTTAATTTCCATTGAATATAGTGTTACATTTGGCGGATTGCACTAAATAATATAAAAAATAAAGTGCAATCGCAACCCGGGGTCCACCATGCAGAAATGAATCTGCTGCTAGTGAGAATAATGACTGAAGAAAACAACGATCGTTACCTTAAGCACACTGTGTTAAAGCCTCCCAGTGTGAATGGAACGCAGAGTGCCAAGCTCAGTTACTTCACAGAGAGGTACTGCTGTAAGAATTCTAATTACTAGACCCTGTTAAAGGTCACAGGGATGTTAGCATGTGGATAAAGCTTGCTCTGCAACTAAGCTGTGCTAACCGGACATATGAATGGAGCAGATGCTGAGCCAAGAGAAAAAATTCATATGACGCTAGATACAATACCCTGTCGCCTTTACTAAAAGGAAGCATAAGGGTTGAGCGCTTGCTCTGTAATTGAACTGTGTTAGCCGCATACATAAACGAAACAGATTCTAAGCTAAGTGGTATCTACCCCTGTCCTGGCGCTACTGGATTTGTGCCTGACCTGCACCCTAAACATGTAGCCGACTAGAGACTCTCGTGCTGAGCCATGGGAATGAAACAACAGAAGTGTGTTCCCTGACTGCCAACATGTACAGTCTTTGAGCACAGACAGACAATAGAAAACATACAGACAAAATGGTAGAATAACCACCCACACACATCAAAACATAAATGACACTAGCATGCTCGCATGCGCCGCTGGAAGCCTTTTATATGCTAGACTCCATCCCAAACACTCATGTCCAGTCGGTCAAGATATCGCTCGTGGGCCAATCCAGAACTGCCACCTCACCAGAGCAGCTAACGTCCAACCACCAATGAGAAGACCGCACAAAGCGGACATGCTAACTAAGGTGATCTCTGGACTTAGATTCCAGAGCGCAAGCCTGCACCTGTATATCACTAGTTACCATAGACTTGGCTGGAGAGCCAGTAGTAATCAAAAGTATACCACAAGCCTGAGCGAGATGCTGGGACCGACGTCTGTGCTGAGCAGCAATCGAAGTGGCAGGACTTGAATGGGAGACCACAGTACTAGGCAATGCTTGGGATCTATCCCGTGCTGCGGGAGAATCCCGACGCCTAACATTACCCTCTCTGCTAGCATGCCCCCTGGCAACATTTGCCACGCTCGAAAGCCGCAATAAGCTGGGGGGCATAAATGTGCTCAGTAGGCTCCCAGGTCCTATCCTCTGGTCCATGACCCTTCCAGTCAACCAATAAATATTTTTTGCCGTGCACACCTTGGACCCGACAATAGCATTGACCTCAAAATCATCCGAGGTTGTATCCGAACCCCCAGCAGGAGTCCCAGAAAACTGTACCATACACACAGGTTTTAAAAGAGACACATGAAAAGTGTCTGTGATATTCAAGTGCGGTGGAAGACTGAGGCGATAAACTACAGGATTCACCTGCTCAAGAACCTTCATTTGCCCATAACCATTCTATTTACTTCAGGTGGTATCGCTGCATCTTGAGTGATAATTGATTGGAGAAGGTTGAAATCCTTTACAATTTCCAGTTCGTTGCTGTCCATCTCAAATGTGTTCAAGTCGTACTTGGCAGTAGTCAATATCTTTATCTTCCTTTCATTGAGTAGGAGTCCCATGTTCGAGCTTTACATCTTGACACACAGTAATAAATCTTTAATTCCATCTATGCTCGTTGCTATCAATGTTACATCGTCTGCGTTTTTAAGATTGTTGATAATTTGTCCAGAAAGTTTGATTTCTTCATCTTTTTCGGCAAGTCTAGAATTCCTGAAAATAGTTGCTGCATTTAAATTGAAGAGAAATGATGACACGATGCAACCTTGTCTGACGCTTTGCTCTACTTTTAACCATGCCATGTCACTGTGTTCCATTTGGACTGTTGCTTCTTGGTCGATGTAAAGGTTCCTAATGAGACTGATCAAATGGCTCAACACATCCATATCCTTCATGGTATTTCCAAAGTTTCAGGGAATCAACAGGGTCGAAGGCTTTCCTATAGATGACGAAGCAAAAAAAAATCTCCTTGTTGTATTCTTTGGTCTTTTCCATTATCCATCTAATGTTAGCAATTGCATCTCTTGTTAATCTGCTTTTATTGAATCCTGCTTGTTAATCTGGCAGCTCTTTGTCAATGTAAGGCTATAGCCATCTTTGTAGTATCTTCAGTAGTATTTTGCTGGCATGACGTATGAGCAGAATACTCCAACAGTTTAAACATTCTTCGCAATTCCTTGGGCCATTTATCAGTTTGCTTGGTGCCATATATTGGTAAGTATATATAGTTATTGATATTTATTTACGGTTGAAAGCTAAACAAAGTTCAATTTTTCCCTGGTTTTATTTTACTTTTGCCTATAATGTAACACTGCTCAAT
>JARQOD010000006.1:262844954-262970547 GCA_033576555.1 Oophaga sylvatica | reverse complement strand
GCAAAAGCATGTACCTGCTGTAGCGATAGTAAGACTTCACTATACCTTTGTATGTGGTTTGAGGACCTGTGATGAGGTCACTGCCATGTGACCTGTCATGTGCTCTGTGTTAGCTGAATGTCTGGTATATATAAATGAGCCTAATGCTGACCACAGGTGTGAGTGGCTGGAGGCGTGGAACCCTCCAGTGTGGGAGTTCTGAGGAGACCTCCAGTGTGTGTGCTGAAGAGAGTACTCAGTTAGAGTGCCAGGACGTTACAGCTGTTATTTTGTTACTTTGTGCCGGGAGAAGGCTGTTTTGTTTTCTGTTTGACAGCAAGTTTATGAAGTCTTAATAACTTGTTTAAAGAACCAGGAAGAGTCGCCCTCCTGCTTACCTCCGGTCGCACACCAGCGAGGCATAATCCTTACAATTGGTGGAGACGTGCGAGCAGCGTTCCCAGCAGAGAAGTGGGACTGGTTACTGCATATCGTGGGTCAAGGCTATAGCAAGCCAGCCTGCATTGCCGGAGAGAATGGAGGACCTGCTGAAACACTTGGTCCAGGCACAGGTGCAGCAACAAGAGGTCAACAGGATGTTGTTGCAACAGATGCAGCAGAGCCAGCAGGAGCACCAACAGCAGATGCAGCAGAGCCAGCAGGAGCATCGCAGCAGATACAGCTTCTGACAACCGCCATCCAGGGCAGGACGAGCGCCCCAACCCCAGGTCTGGCTGATGACAACCACGTCAGAAAGGCGGTAAGACGCACATTACAAAAAATGACCCCCGGGGATGATGTGGAAGCCTTCCTGGCTGTATTTGAGAGGGTTGCTGAGAGGGAAAGACTTCCCCCAGGGCAGTGGGCAGAGATATTGGCCCCATACCTGACAGGGGAACCCCAGAAGGCGTACTATGATTTGACTGTGCAGGACGCTCAGCAGTATCCTAAGCTAAAGGTGGAGATCCTTGCACGTATGGGGGTAACAATGACGTATGGGGGTAACAAAGGGTGCACCGCTGGGCTTATCACCGGGACAAAGCGCCGTGCTCCCAAATGTTTGACCTGCTGCATCTGGTCCAGAAATGGCTACAGCCAGAGTCCGCTACGCCGGCACAGATGGTAGAAAGAGTCGTCATGGATCGGTTTGTGCACTCCCTGCCAGAGCCCCTACAGACTTGGGTTGCCCAGGGTGATCCCCGGAATGCTGATGAACTGGTCGGACTGGCGAGAGGTACCAGGGGATGGAAGGTGCCTTGGGGAAGCAGCCATTCCGTACTGGCGGCCCCAACAGGGGGCAGAGTCCCAAAAAGGGGTGGGGCGCCCAAGGTCAAAATGGCGGGGGAAGGTGGTGCCCAAGGTCACTGCAGGTGATATTATTTGTTGGAGGTGCCGCGAGCCAGGACACATAGCTGCCGGTGTCCCCAGACTACCGAGCAGATGGACTGCAGCATAGGACACCGTATTTCATGGTATGCATATTCAGCCTGCAGTAGGAACCCGTTCCCCAATCAGGGTCCTCAAGTCTGTCCCGTGAAGGTGAACGGTGAACCAGTAACAGCGCTGCTAGACTCTGGGAGCTTAGTGACCTTGGTGAGGTCCACTTTTCCTCTCAACATATTACCAGGGAAAAAGTTGGTGTTCAATGCATACATGGTGATGTAAAGGACTACCCTATGGCCAGAGTGGACATTGAAACGACGCATGGCACTGAGTCTCATGAAGTCGGCGTCGTTCGGGACTTGGTGCGTCCTATAATTATAGGCCGGGATTTTTGTCTGTTTTGGGATCTGTGGAGAAAGGATTCTGAGGTCCCTAGAGAGAATGAGGAACCAGTAAACCCTAATAAACTACTGCCACACTCAGAAGGGACGGAGTCCCAAACTGAGTCGATGAGGAGAAAAGAGGGGGCAGCGGATGAGCCGAGGAACTGTTGCCGGGTTCAGGGTTTGAACAGCGTATGTCCAGAATGGTTGTACTGACTTTACATCTGACCGGGGGGCACTGAACCGTTCTCTAATAGTGAATGGAGAGTGTGTGAGTGGACTTCTAGACTCAGGGAGCCAGGTGACCCTACTGAGCGACACACTCCCTGTCTATCTGATTCCCGGAAGGAAAATGGAAGTCCATTGCATTCATGGGGTCACTAGGGAGTATCAGGTAACCAGGCTAACTATTGAGACGTCCACTATTATTTCTACCCATGATGTCCTGTAGTCCCAGACTTACCATACCCTATAATAATAGGCCAGGATTTTAAACGATTTTGGGAGGTGTGGGACGAAGGACTGGCTGAGTGCTCAGAAGGGAACCAGAAGGACCCTAAGAGAGGCCCATCCCAGCAGGCGGCTGTAGTGGTTGCTGATAGTGTGGTGGGTAAAATAGAGGTAACACCCCCTATAGTCAAAGATACCCAGTGCCTGGTGACGGGTAGAAAGTGTGGCTCAGACCAAAGTGGGGACTTTTGGGTGACCAAATATAGGACCGAAGGAAACTGGGTAGCTCCAGGAATAGGGGCCAGACAGCCTATATTCTCTAAGAAGAGAAATAAGGGGAAATGATGGTGCCACATGTACGGGATAAAAGAGAGCAAGACCATGAGATAGAGCTGCTTAAAGAGACAGTCGTGCGAGAAAGGATACGGAGACAAGGGATTGAGCAACGAGTGGAGGACCTGGAGAAGGAAGTCTCCAAAGTCCAAGGTCAACTATCAGCTTGCCAGACGGTGAACCAAGTCCTAGTGAAAGATACGGAGATGCTCAGAGAGGCCCAGGAGAAGCATCAGCAGGAACTTCTACGGAGAGAGGATGAGCACCGCTGCTGGACAGAGGAGCAAGAGAAAATTCTCCAGAAACTCCAGATAGAGGAGGCTAATGCCCAGCTCAGGAAATCCACGACAGACCGGGAAATCGAACGGTTGCGCTCTCCCAGTCCGAGCGTACGGGAGGAGAGTGAACTGAAGAGGCTGACCAAAGAAGGGGCCTCAACGGCGGAAGAAAGTCAGCAAGGGAACCACCACCCAGATGGCCACACCCGGGAAGTCACAGTGAAGCGGGAGGCGGACATAAGAGCTATGCCACTACAATACCTCCGCGAGAAGCAGAGACGTCGGGAGCCAACAAGAAAACCTCCAAGTCGGAGGGGGTTGGTGGAAAGCCTTGGAAGATCCGGATGCTCCTGGAGGTATACCAGGGAAGAATAGAGCAGCTAAAACTTGAGAAGGAGCAGACCAACAGACAGCTGCAAGAGTTGGGGGGAAAAAGGCAGTCACCTTTAACCCACAGTATAGAGAGGCGCAGAGGTTCGCTTCAGAGTGAAAGTCATCGAAGTGAAACTAAGACGGAACATAGATGGCCTGAAATGAGAGGTAGAGGCAGTGACACCTTAATTAGCTCAGGACTCAGTGACCTAAGCCATACTGTGACAGACAGGTTAATTGTGGAGACGACTGAAAAAGTTTCTAGTCGGTGAATGAAATGTGCCAAGCCTACGGCTTTAGGCAGAGGGGGGAGGTATGTAGCGATAGTAAGACTTCACTATACCTTTGTATGTGGTTTGAGGACCTGTGATGAGGTCACTGCCATGTGACCTGTCATGTGCTCTGTGTTAGCTGAATGTCTGGTATATATAAATGAGCCTAATGCTGACCACAGGTGTGAGTGGCTGGAGGCGTGGAACCTCCAGTGTGGGAGTTCTGAGGAGACTTCCAGTGTGTGTGCTGAAGAGAGTACTCAGTTAGAGTGCCAGGACGTTACAGCTTTTTTTGTTACTTTGTGCCGGAGAAGGCTGTTTTGTTTTCTGTTTGACAGCAAGTTTATGAAGTCTTAATAAACTTGCTTAAAGAACCAGGAAGAGTCGCCCTCCTGCTTACCTCCGGTCGCACACCAGCGAGGCATAATCCTTACACTGCGTACACCATGTTAACCCCTTAACCCCCAAGGGTGGTTTGCACGTTAATGACCGGGCCAATTTTTACAATTCTGACCACTGTCTCTTTATGAGGCTATAACTCTGGAACGCATCAACGGATCTTAGTGATTATGAGAGTGTTTTCTCGTGTCATATTGTACTTCATGTCAGTGGTAATATTTCTTCGATATAACTTGCGTTTATTTTTGCAAAAACAGCAAATATGGCAAAAATTTTGAAAATTTTGCAATTTCCAAACTTTGAATTTTTATTTCCTTAAAACAGAGAAATATGTCACACAAAATAGTTAATAAATAACATTTCCCACATGTCTACTTTACATCAGCACAATTCTGGAAACAAAATTTTTTTTTGTTAGGAAATTATAGTGGTTAAAAGTTGACCAGTGATTTCTCATTTTTACAACAAAATTTACAAAGCCATTTTTTTAGGGACATTTGATGTCACTTTGAGGGTCTATATGGCAGATAATACCCAAAAGTGACACCATTCTAAAAACTGCACTCCTCAACGTACTCAAAACCACATTCAAGAAGTTTATTAACCCTTCAGGTGCTTCACAGGAGCTGAAGCAGCGTGGAAGGAAAAAATGAACATTTAACATTTTAGTCACAAAAATGATCTTTTACAAACTTTTTTATTTTCACAAGGGTAAAAGGAGAAAATGGACAGATAAAGTTGTTGTGCAATTTCTCCTGAATACACCAATACCCCATATGTTGGGGAAAACCACTGTTTGGGCACATGGCAGAGCTCGTAAGGGATGGAGCGCCATTTGACTTTTTCAAACCAAAATTGGCTGGAGTAGAGATAGGACGCCATGTCGCATTTGGAGAGCCCCTGATGCGCCTAAACAGTGGAAACCCCCACAAGTGACACCATTTTGGAAACTAGACCCCCTATTGAACTTAACTAGATCTGTTGTGAGCACTTTGAACCCCCAAGTGTGTCACAAAAGTTTATAATGCCTGGGTGTGAAAAAAAAAAAACAATTTTCCACAAAAATGATTTCTTAGTCCCAAATTTTTGATTTTTCCCAAGGAAATTGGACCCCAAAAGTTGTTGTGCAATTTGTCCTGAGTACGCTGATACCCCATATGTGGGGGGGGGGGAACTGTCATGTCAGGGCTTGGAAAGGAAGTGATAACGTTTTGGAATGCAGACGTTGAAGGGGGTCATGTTCTGTTTGCAGTGCCCTAGATGTGCCTAAACAGTGGAAACCCCCACAAGTGGCCCCATTTTGGAAACTAGACCCCCTACGGAATTTATCTAGATCTGTGGTGAGCACTTTGAACCCCCAAGTGCTTCACACAAGTTTATAATGCCAGGGCATGAAAATAAAAAAATCCTATTTTTTTCCCACAAAATTATCTTTTAGTCACCAAATTTTTATTTTCGCAAGGGTAACAGGAGAAATTGGACCACAAAAGTTGTTGTACAATTTGTTCTGAGTACACTGATACCCCATATGTGGGGGGGGGACCACTGTTTGGGTGCACGGCAGAGCTCGGAATGGAAGGAGCACCATTTGACTTTTTTCAACCAAAATTGGCTGGAATTGAGATTGGACGCCATGTTGCATTTGGAAAGCCCCTGATATGCCTAAACAGTGGAAACCCCCCCAAGTAACCCAATTTTGGAAAAAAGACCCCATAAGGAACTTACCTAGTTCTGTGGTGAGCAATTTGAACCCCCAAGTGCTTCACACAAGTTTATAACGTAGAGCCGTAAAATTAAAAAATAATTTTTTCAACAAAAATGATCTTTTCACCCCAATTTTTATTTTCCCAAGGGTAACAAGACCCCAAAAGTTATTGTGCAATTTGTCCTGAGTACGCTGATACCCCATATGTGGGGGTAAACCACTGTTTGGGTGCATGGCAGAGCTCAGAAGGGAAGGAGCACCGTTTGACTTTTTCAACGCAGAATTGGCTGAACACCATGTCATGTTTGGAGAGCTCCTGATCTGCCTAAACAGTGGAAACCCTCACAAATGACACCATTTTGGAAACTAGACCCCTCAAGCAACTTATCTAGTTGTGTGGTGAGAACTTTGAACCCACAGGTGTTTCACTAAAGTTTATAACGCCCGAGCATGAAAATAAAAAAAATCACATTTTTTCCACAAACATGATTTTAAGTCCCCAACTTTTTATTTTTTCAAGGGTAACAGGAGAAATTGGACCCCAAAAGTTGTTTTCCATTTTGTCCAGAGTACGCTGATACCCCATATGTGGGAGAAAACTACTGTATGGGCACACGTCGGGGCTCATAAGGGAAGTAGTGACGTTTTGTATTGCAGACTTTAATGGAATGTTCAGCGGGTGTCATGTCGCATTTGGAGAGCCCCTGATGTGCCTAAACAGTGGAAAACCCCACAAGTGACCCCATTTTGGAAAATAGAACCCAAAAGGAACTTATCTAGATGTGTGGTGAGCGCTATGAAGCCCAAGTGCTTCACAGAAGTTTATAACGTACAGCCGTAAAAACAAAAAAATCATTTTTTTTTTACAAAAATGACATTTTCACCCCCAATTTTTTATTTTCCCAAGGGTAACAGAAGAAATTGGACCACAAGAGTTATTATGCAATTTGTCCTGAGTACGCTGATACACCATCTATGGGGGTAAACTACTGTTTGGGTTCATGGCAGAGCTCAGAAGTGAAGGAGCACCATTTGACTTTTTTCAATGCAGAATTGGCTGGAATTGAGATCAGACGCCATGTCACATTTGGAGAGCCCCTGATGTGCCTAAACAGTGGAAACCCCCAATTCTAACTCTAACCCTAACCCCAACACACCTCTAACCCTAGTCCCAACCCTAACCATAATCCTAACCACAAACCTAACACTAACACACCCCTAACCTTAAACCCAACCCTAACCCTAATCCTAACTTTAGCCCCAACCCTAACCCTAACTTTAGCCGCAACCCTAACTCTAACGGGAAAATAGAAATAAACACATTTTTTAAATTTTATTATTTTTCCCTAACTAAGGGGGTGATAAAGGGGGGTTTGATTTACTATTTATAGCGGGTTTTTATGATTGGCAGCTGTCACCAACTTTTGAGAGCTATAATTTTTTCTTATTTTGGCTCACAAAGTCACGTGAGGTCTTATTTTTTGCAGTACGAGTTGACGTTTTTATTGGTATCATTTTTGAGCATGTGACATTTTTTAATCGCTTTTTATTTCGATTTTTGGGAGGTTAGAATTAACAAAAATCAGCAGTTCATGAATTTCTTTTGGGGGAGGCGTTTATACCGTTCCGCGTGTGGTAAAATTGATAAAGCATTGAGGATTGCATTATCTTGAGCACATGAGTGTAGAGTGCTGGCAGTCTGAATACTGCTGAGTGCAGCCCAAGTGCTGAGGAGAAAGCTCTCATGTAACACAATGTTATCAATAGATAAAGTGCGGCAAGTGCTTGGAAGAGGGAAAGCAGTAAGTGGAAGGAGAAAGGTCACTGAGACATACACATCGTGCTGCCATCTAATGAGGTGCCATGCCGAGTACCCCAAAGAAGCGGACTGTTCCGCGAAACGTGTGTTGGGGTACTCGGCACGACACCTCATTAGACGGCAGCATGATGGGTATGTCTCAGTGACATTCAGACTGCCAGCACTCTACACTCATGTGCTCATGATAACGTAATGCTCTTTCTCTTCCCCATTTTCTTCCATATAGCATGGGACTTGCAACCTTAGCATATAACACTAACTCACAGTCCTCATTTTAGGGATTACACCTTTTTATATATACTTTTTACATGTGCTATGGTTGTTACCATTACTTATCCATGGGCTTGATGTCACCAGACAATGCAAATTTTGTATTATTTATTTATTTAAATAAAAAAAAACTGCATGGGGACCCCTTTATTCTTGATAACTGGCCTTGCTAAAGCTGACAGCTGAAGGTTGCAGCTCCCAGCTGTCAGTTTTGCCTGGCTGGTTATTAGAAACACAGGGGAACTCACGCATGCTATTATTTTAATAATTTATTTAGAGCTCAGGCACCGGCTGATGAATACTCCCATCAGCTGCCGCCTGCTCTCGCTGTTATTAGAGGAAGTAGACCCATTAGTCTTTGCCAATTACCAAAGGTAAACTTTATACCTTCTTTCACAGCTGCGGGCTCACGCTGCCATTTGACATCATGGGAGCTGCCGCTGTCTGACCAGCAGTAATGATTTTACCATCCATCAGAAGCAGTGTTTGCCGTGCTGTCATGCACATGTTAAAGTCCATGTGAACTGGTGAAGTCCATGTTCGGTGCCTGAACAGTAGGTGTTCGGTATGGACACTATCTTTTCTATTCGGATTTGCCCATCTATAGACATATGCTGAAATTTCAATTAAATAATGTTTAATTGAGCTATCATCCAATTAGAGAGTGCTACGGCTTTCTCTTTACGTAAATGATGGGACAGCATTTATAATCATACAAAACACCAAACTTATCCCAAATTGCCAACCATATTTTTTATAGCATATCCGTTGTATATAGCACCATTCAAAGTCTGCTGGGGTCTGACTTCTCCCCTTCCTTCTTTCTCATCACCATATGCCTTTCAGGCATCTTCCTTCACAGACTGGTGTCTGGGAGTGCTGAGAGTGTCCCCTGCACAGCCAACTGAATGGAAGAGGCATTTTGTAGGAAATAAACATTCCCAGGATGGGAGGGTTCTAGAAATTACACCCTCAACAATTATTAGGTGATGCTATATACTAATATTGTGCCATCACTTACAGAGAAGATTGAAACCATTTACTAAAATCATAATGTAATAATGTGTAATGTTATGTTTGGTTGCTCATGACAATTAAGTAACTCTGAAATGGTTAGTAAAGGCCAGTGCACTTGATCTGCTATTTGTTGATATGATCATCAAAAGGGGTTGTATGACTTGGACAACTTACTATATTGAGCTTCTTAAGGTCAATGGGTCCTCTGCAGGAATCTTGGCAGATGAAATTAGCTTTACTTTTAATAAAACAGCAGATATGGGGAAGCTGATTTGGGGTCTTCTGCTTCTTCAAGTTATTTGCAATTGGTTGTTTCACTTGATTTTCTTGCAGCGCCACTGCAGAAAATGTACAGCTTATCCAGTATACCATGACTTCAGCGGGGGCTTGTCTCCAAGTTTTGCAATAGAGACTGCATACATTACTAAATAGAGCTATTAGGCTTGATGCAGCTGATGTCCTTCCTTTGAAAATCCATATAAAAATGGCAGTAGAATCCTTATAATAAAATGAGAACTCATACACCCCAAGTGTATTTAATTGCTGTCTATCCAGCCTGATTGACACCTGCAGCTTGTACTGATAGATTTCTGCAGCAACAGGGTGTTAGGATTCGAGTTCCCAATGCTGCACAAGGGGAATCTCGAGCCATTCCCGCTGCGGTCCCCCATCCGTCTCCGGCCGCAGTGGAACCTGCTCAGCAGAGACGTCGGTCCCAGCGTCTTGTCCGGTCTAATACTGTGCAGAGACTTGCTGCTGCCTCTCCTGGATCTTCGGTTATAACCAGTGCTGGAGCAGGCAGATTTGGGACTAAGTCCTCTGTTTCTTCTTCTGTGCATGCCCAGGGCAAGATCTCCCATGGGAGATCAGGGGTCACATGCTCAGATACAGCTACGACTCCTATTGGTCCTCCAGGAAGGTCCTGTAGCTGTTTGTGATCTGAAGCAGCTTTCTATTGGTCCTTTCTGGAAGGTCTTTCACTCATCGCTGCTATAAAAGGTTGTCCTGATCGCACGGCCGTGCGCTAGTATCAAACCTTTATGTGCTTTGCGCCAGTATGGTCATGCGTGTGTGTGGTTAGGGCAGCTGAAATATGCCATTACAATACCAACCTAATCGGTGAGGAGCTTGGTATGCTAGCTGGTCAGGGTCGGTGTCTTAGACGCCTTTAGAATACCGGCATAACCGGTGAGGAGTTTTTTTGCCGTATTCAGGGCCTGGCGCACAGACGCCATAGATAGCGCATGACCACTTCCTATGTTCGCTTAGCAGTCAACTGTGTACCTGGACACAGTGGGGTTTCTCACCGGCTCTGTGACGCAACAGGGTTTGCTTTAAAACGCAAGTCAGCGCCCTAGCGTTTTACTTTGCGGCTCACTGAAGCTAAGTGAGTTCGCACTTATCGCCATATAGCACTGCGGCATTCCCGCTAGCGGCTCTGTGGATTAACAGAGTTCGCACTATCTGCCACAGCGTGCTACGATGTTTATTTTAGCGACTCTGCGGGATAACAGAGTTCGCTACTTATGCCAGGCTCTGCCTGTACGGTGGACCCCGGGCTGCGAACGCACCTCTCTACATTATTTATTAGGTGCGTTCCTCAGACCCTAACACAGGGTAGCGGTATCTGTCCATCAGGCTGGGCGAATGGGGTAATTTCGTTCAAACTTCCAGACAGGATTACACAGCCATTCTGATATGAATTTTCAAAAAAGAACACCGGCATCATCACGTCAAAGAGATCTATTAAATAATGTATTATTTTCATATTGCGAAATTTGGTGACAGATTCTTAAGAACAGACTCAAGAAAACAACCCCTTTGCCAAATATAATATTTGCTTCTATTTTATTCTTATTGTAATATTTAGTAGACCCCTACATTTTTCTTTTCTTTTGGATCAGAATAGCTTGTCTGTCTGGTGTCATAGTGACTTTAGGCGCGTTGTGAGACGAGGATGTTAGAGACTTTACGCATCTGACAGAATTTTTTTTTTCTTCTTGCAGCAAGCTGATGATAAACTAACCAGTGCTACATTTTAAATAAGACTTCAGCAGTGAACTAGCCCAGCAGAGTAATTTAATGAATCTACATTTCATGACTGAAGTGATAAAGATGAAACATTTTAAAATAACGAAAAGGTAGATACACCAAAGAAAAAATCTGATGAAACATTAAATGAATGTAGTGTAGCACATTATGTCTGCTTCTGCACATCCAAAAAGCGCAATGAACTAAAACATTGCATTAAGCCACGAATAGAGCTAAAAATTAAATTGTCTTGACGAAATTTGAAGAAGAGGTTTATGAAGTAAGGAAGCTGATTTGGACATTTAATCTCATTCTCTTTACCTTGTAAATGTACATTTTAAAACAACTGAAAAGATGTAACAAAAAGTCAAAAAATGATTCCATCTGCATACATCTGACTCCTGCAGCTTAAAAATCCAAGAATACTGGAAAGTGATTTAAATTGCTTTAATTGCATATATTTTAGTAGATGTGGTAGGATCACTAAAGGCTGGAGACTCATAACCCAATAGGGAAGACAGTTTCATAAATGTAATGCAGCCCCGCGAATCAATAAACAGAGACAAGCAGTTCATAGACTAATGCATATAGATGGTGATTATAAATGAGATGCTTGCCAGAAAATACATTTCCAAGCACAAGTGCTATTATTTTAAGTTGTCTATTTAATACAGTAGTTCTTCAAATTCCAAACTATGTAATTGGTCAACATGCATTCTTAAAAATAAATTAGATGTTCGAAATTTATTGCAAAAATATAACATTCATATAGTACAAGTGAATATATCACACTTTAAAGTATATAGCTTCTGCGCTATGGAGTACAAGTGGTAGTAAAATGTCATGAGCAAGAGCTTTCCACTAAATAATGCAAAATATCACCATTGCATTTGGGGAAATGGATAATTTACCAATGCAGTTACGAAATGAAAGTTTAAGTTATTAGCCACTACTTTTACTAGTGCTGAGTGAAGTATAATAACTATTTCTTGATGTTGTAGAAACTTTCTACTGCAGGTAAAAAATAATAAATAATAGGGTTGGTGTCACAATAATAGGGTCAGTGCCACAAGACTGGAGGATGGCAGATGTGGTACCAGTATTCAAGTAGGTGAATCCATGCAACTACACAATTTTTGAGCTACTATAAGAGATGACATGAAAAAGTGTACAGCAGAGAACAATCTAATAACTGTCGACAAGTTGTGTCTAATCAACATGCTGGAAGTTTGTAATTTCTTTGTTTACCAATGATGTATCACATACTGTTAACAACAAGAAGCATGCAATAGTTTCTATAAAAATATTATTCTTTATTAAACAACAATTATTAAAATGATATACACAGAAAAAGGTGCTGTATAAATGAGGGAACAATAACCATGGTTGTGCTAATAATAGAAGGGCAGCTCAAAAATAAATATTTATGCCACCAGGTGCACACAATAGAAGGGGTAATATTAAAATGTTTTATGCTGCACAATAATGTGCATGCATTGCATTGTGACTCCTCCTCTCCTGAGTGCAAAATGTACTTACAAGCAACAGGTCAGTGTTAAAGTTTATGAAGCCTGATAAAGTGCCTGCAGTGCCTTAGCCCATACTTGAACATATAAATCACCAACTGGACTTGAATTATAGATAAATGCTTGTTTCTGAATGAGCTGCCGCAGCACAGCAATGGAGTCCCTCTGCCCCGACGCGCGTTTTGCTTCGCTCCTTTGGGAAGTTTGTGTAAATGTATGAGGAGGTAAGTACAAATGAGGATAATGATCATGCACCTGATGGGATGTATGTAAACTTTGAAAAGGTGTTTAATATGGTCCCATACAGCAGTCATGTACTGAAGCTTATGGAGCAGAGTCTAGAAGACATTACATGCATGTGAGTAAAAAAATAGTTAAAGAACAAGAAAAAAAGAATTGTTGTAAGTGGTTCATTATCTAAATTGACTAAGGTCAGTAATGGGGTACCACAAGGACATCTGAGTACTGCAGTTTCTTCTCCTAATGCAAAAAGACAAATTGGTTGAAAATTTAGATTGTGAGCCACACTGAGGATAGAGACAACATCAGGCTCAGATTGGAGTACCAAGGGCCTATCAGAAACATTGACCTTAGGAGCCCTTTGTTCTACTATAATCATTGAATTACCCTCATTCATAGATTTACCTCATATAATAATACACTGAATAGTTTGATAAATGAATGATAAGATGTTGGTTTGATCTGTGCATAGTAAATCAAGTGTATTGTGCCAACTACTGATTACATTGGGAGATGAAAGGCCAACTCCTGCAAAGGGGCCCACCAGAGATTCACTTGCTTCCCTGTGGGGCTTTCCAAGCCTGGATTAGAATGACTATAAAAATCAGTATGGAATAGAGGCTGCTAAACCTTTTATGAGCTTTCGCAGTGTCATAGATACTTTGCTAGATATGTAACATGAAAGTGTATTTTACCGTGCTTGCTGCTAATTTCATTAACAGTGCCATTTTTTATTGAGTTTTTTTTATTTTGGGGGGTTGTGAGTGGATGTTTTATACTTGGCAACAAGTTTCCTTAGTAGGGTGAAAGAGCTAAGTTGATGCCAGCACTCCTGATATCATCTTGTTTCTGAGCAGAATATAGCTTCCATTTTCAAAATAAACTTTTGGTTCCCCATTCCGGGATAGTTGGGGGTCTTAGCAGTCTTTTGGATAGATAAAAAATATTGTTTACAGCAAGTAATTAAGAATTATCCAGAAATCACACCGTTAGTGTTCTAATCACTGCATTCATTGTGCAGAAACTGAAGTTCAATCAAATATGCTAATTAGGATGTTTCATGCACCCTCAGCATGACCAAGACATTCAGGGCGTTGTTTCGCCTACTGGTTTTGCATGCTTCACCTCATTCACTAGTGACTGAGAGCATGATGACATGCTTGGCTTAAAGGGAATCTGTCACCCTAAATTGGCGGGATATTTAAATGATGGCAGTCAGGTCAGATGGGCGGTGTTTTGGGTACTTGCCTTAACATGTTGTTCGCCGCTGTCTCCATTATTTCTGGGAATTGTAGTCGTTGCCCTCCATATAACGCGCCTGCGCATTGCAATCTGCGGGCAAAGCATACTGCGCGCGCGCAATTCAAGATTGCAATGCGCAGGTGCGTTATATGGAGGGCAACGACTACAATTCCCAGAAATAATGGAGACAGCGGCGAACAACATGTTAAGGCAAGTACCCAAAACACCGCCCATCTGACCTGACTGCCATCATTTAAATATCCCGCCAATTTAGGGTGACAGATTCCCTTTAAGCATTGACTGCACAGAAAGCTCAGATAAGTCAGTGCTGTCCTTCACCAGTGAGGGAAGGGACAGGCAAAACCACTGGACAGGATGGTATTCTAAGCCTCTTGGCCACACCATGGGTGCACCAAGTACCCTAGTGAATATACTTGACTAAACTTCAGGTTATTCAGAAAGAAAACTGCATTTAGAACACTAAGGGCACAATATTTATAGGGGCCACATCTCATACCTCACTTTAAACTCTCTGTATGGGCTGACAGCCTCACTTTAAGACTAAATGAACATTGTAATTGAACATTGTATCTGATGCCCCAATTACCTACAACTTGATAACCTTCAATGATTATTTCCAAGTAAATATACTTTTGTATGTAGCTTAAAAATATAACGTGTGTGCTACAAGTCAGCAGCTTAAGCTAATAGGCACATTGGTTGGTGTTTAGAGTAAGCTTTCTTCCATTAACTAGTGCTTTGTGCTACACAAAATTTCAAGCACTTGAGTCCTTCACTGGAAATCAAAAAATGTATTCATTCATTAGTATTGACATTTGTGAGAAGAAATGTTGTTATCAACTAAATGGTATTCTTGTTATAAAATTCTGCATGTAGTGCTTCCTTTCTTATTTTTTCAGCATTATTTGACAATCAATACATTGTACTTTGTGCACAGTAGATGTAAAGGGGTTAAAGGAAAAAGCACTTGTGATTAATGAGTGAAGGGAAAATATGCACCATGGCATACTTGTGTTCATCCCAGTTTAATGATTGTCATGTTGATTATTGACCTTTACAACATAATTCTGCCCTTCAATGTTTCTTATTCGTGCTGCAAAAAAAATTCAGGTTTGGCATTTGTCATCCTCATAAATTTGCTGCATAAAAATATGTTTTATTGACTTTGACTAAACATTCATTTTCAATAGATATAAAAAAGCACCACCTGTCCTTGGATTTCAAATAAAATAGAAACAAGGGAAAATGAAGGTTACGCTATATCAGACACAACCCAAACATTTAAATAACAAGATAATACATTGTCTTAATTTTGCAATTTTAATAAATGAAGGTTGGTAGAAATATATTTTGAGCCAATAATTTCATGGCAATCAACAAGTGTATTAACCAAGGGTTCTACTTTGTTATTGTTTAAAATGCATTCATTGTTTTAGTGTAATACTATTGCTAACACATGCCAAGGTAGAAGGCAACAAGTGCAGTATAGGCCAGAAGGTCTATTTTATACATAAGAAATGGTTCTCTTAAGTCATATCTGTTGCTGCCTTTCTCATTTATTCTACCTTCTTATGCTAAAGTAACTCATCAAAAACTTATCACACTCCAGTAGTGCTTCTGTTTTCATCCCTATATTTGTCATCCAGAGTGAAGAATAGCACGGTATTGTAGTCTTCAAAATGCAACTCTCCAGCAATTGCAAAACTAGTTGACATCTTGCTGTTGTAGTTCAAGACTGTCCCGTGAGCAGGGTTACCAACCGTCCAGAATTTACAGGACTGTCTGTAAAAATAGGGCACTTTTTTCCCATGTCCATAAAAAAATTTAAAGCGTATATGATTTTTTTTCAAGCTGAATTAGCTTACACAGATTATTTTTACTTTCATTGTCATAATTTTCCAGTTTACAGTGAATGCAGCTGATGTCTACATTTCAGGATATGGGCTGTAGACATGGATCACTTATAATAAATATGGTTTACTATGGTTTTCCATGTGTGCTTAAAAATATTGTCTGTCCATGATTCTTTGGCTACATGTTCAGAAAAAATAAAAAGTTAATTTGGCAACCCTGCCCTTGGGATCATGGGTTGAGTGGTTAAGGGAGCATTCAAAAAAGAAAATTTTACACTTTGGAGGTCAATTTTTATATCATGTACAGTGCAGACCAAAAGTTTGGACACACCTTCTCATTCAATGATTTTTCTGTATTTTCATGACTATGAAAATAGTAGAATCACACTGAAGGCATCAAAACTATGAATTAACACATGTGTAATTAAACATTACACGTAACAAAAAAGTGTGAAACAACTGAAAATATGTCTTATATTCTAGGATCTTCAAAGTAGCCACCTTTTGCTTTGATTACTGCTTTGCACGCAGAAAAGGTTAACGGATGGACTCTACATGCCTGGTTCCCACCGTGAAGCATGGAGGAAGAGGTGTGATGGTGTGGGGGTGCTTTGCTGGTGACACTGTTGGGGGTTTATTCAAAATTGAAGGCATACTTAACCAGCATGGCTACCACAGCATCTTGCAACAGCATGCTATTCCATCCGGTTTGCGTTTAGTTGGACCCTCATTTATTTTTCAACAGGACAATGACCCCAAACACACCTCCAGGCTGTGCAAGGGCTTTTTGACCAAGAAGGAGAGTGTTGGGGTGCTACGCCAGATGACCTGGCCTCCACAGTCACCAGACCTGAACCCAATCGAGATGGTTTGGGGTGAGCTGGACTGCTCACCGCTTCAATTTTGAATAAATCCCCAACGGTGTCACCAGAAAAGCACCCCCACACCATCACACCACCTCCTCAATGCTTCACGGTGGGAACCAGGCATGTAGAGTCCATCCGTTCACCTGCTCTGCGTGCAAAGCAGTAATCAAAGCAAAAGGTGGCTACTTTGAAGAACCTAGAATTTAAGACATATTTTCAGTTGTTTCACACTTTTTTGTAAAGTGTAATGTATAAATCCACATGTGTTAATTCATAGTTTTGATGCCTTCAGTGTGATTCTACAATTTTCATAGTCATGAAAATACAGAAGAATCTTTGAATGAGAAGGTGTGTCCAAACTTTTGGTCGGTACTGTACAGTATGTCCGTAACCAAAAAAATGGGAATATCAACAATATGAATGGATGCTGAAATGCATGATTGAGAATCAACCTTTACTGAATTATTGTAATGTGCTTTGGATATATAGCACTCTCATTGTCATGTGTGTTAAGTATGTATTGGCAGCACTCCTGGTTTTTTGCTTCTTCCATTACCATTCCACCAATAAAATATTCCAGCCAAGGAATTGGTTCCAAAATCTGACCTTTTCTTACCTTTAAAACAGCAAAGCTCTTAGGCCTCTTTCACACATCCGTCTTTTTGTATCAGGCATGATCCGTCGAACACCTGAAGGGACGGATCCGGCGCTGAAATAAAAAACTGATGCAAACGGATCCGTTTTTTTGCTGGATCCGACCTGAACTTTTGAACCCAGAAAAAGACACTGGAAAATGTAGTAGTAGTAGTAGTAGTAGTAGTAGTAGTAGTAGTAGTCCTTGATTTCCAGAATCTGGATCAGACTTTTGACGGATTGCACAAAAGTCTGATCCGGTTCCACTGACTTCTATTGTTTCCGGCCGCCTGATGCGCCGCTTCAGGCACATCAGGCGGCTCCGGCAAACAAAAAAAAACGTTACATGCTCCATTTTGTCCGGCCGCCGGAATGTACATTTTCGCTGGATCCGGACAAAAACGGATACAACGCAATGACATCAGGCACGATCCGGCGCTAATGAAAGTCAATGGTAAAAAAACGCATCCGGTACCGGATCCGTTTTTTTACCAACATGCCGGATCATGCCTGATACAAAAAGACCGATGTGTGAAAGAGGCCTTAGAGATGCTTCTCACAAAATTAGAATATCATCAAAAGTTAATTTAATTTAGTTCTTCAATACACAAGTGAAACTCATATATTATATTGAGTCATTTCAAACAGATTGATCTATTTCAAGTGTTTATTTAGGTTAATGTTGATGACTAAGGCTTACAGCCAATGAAAACCCAAAAGTCATTATCTCAGTAAGTTAGAATAATTAATAATGGTGGGCAAGCACTAAAATGCTCGGGTGCTCGTTGCTCGGGTCAAGCAAATTGGAATGCTCGGGTGCTTGACCCGAACAAGGAGCCCAATATAAGTCTATAGGAAACTCAAGCATTTTTCCGGGGCCCTCCCCCCCCCTTGGCGGTCTGCTGAAGGACTAGAAATTGCAAAAATCAATGGGAACAGTGCTCAAATGACATGGGAACAGCATGGGGAAGATCCTTGGAAGCATTTCTGACGTCCAGGTCACTGCTGTGAACAAATTTGTCAGTCTTACGCCTCTTTTACAGACTCACAATAAAACATGCGAAAACAAAACCAAAATGGATTTTCCTGAGAAATATGTTAAGGAACATGAACATGTTTTCCAGAGTAATGACTTGTATATAAGGCAAAATAACAAAAAACAAAAATGCTCCTTCACACCTTGGGCTATGTTCACACATAGGGTTTTTGATGCGTTTTTGAACTTTAGCAATGTTTTCAACCAAGACAAATGCATTCACTGGGAAATGTCATTTTAACATTTTACAACCTTTTCTGGCCATGTGGTGTGTGACACATCATCAGACACATCCTGTTTCATTTACGAAGAGGGACTCTGAATGTCACAAAGCCTATCTTTATAGGGCCGTCAGGTGGCCTTTACTATTCTTAAAGGGCCAGCAGTCGACCCTCACTATTCCTAGAGAGCCATCAGCCGGCTATGCTTTGTTGTTCCCATTATTAAACAGTGGGTCTCCTATACTGTTATTGCGTATGCAGTGAGTGGCAGGGCTGCCCAAAATTTAGAAGGACCCCAATACCCCTTTGAACAGACGTACAGGAGTGCTTCCTGAAAACAATGTTCACATTATTAGGAAATGGGTCTTCCATACTGTTTGCCTATGCAGTGAAGGCAAGGGCTGCCAAAAATTTGGAGGCACTCCAATGCCACTTTTAAGAGATGTATAGGAGGGCATCATAAAAAAAGTTCCAATTATTATGAAGTGGGTCTCCTATAGTGTTTGCCTATTCAGTGAAAGCAAGGGCTGCAAATATTTGGAGGCACTCCAATGCCCCTTGAAAGAGATGTGGAGGAGGGCCTCATAAAAAAATGTTCCCATTAGAAAGGAGAGGGTCTCTTATACTTGTCATGTCCATGCAAGTGTAGGGGCTGACAAACATTTACCCTTGGGGTATACATGAACATACTGTACAACAAATATTTGTAACGGGCATCATAAACACCCTTTAAAAAATTATGTGGGTGTTGCATCATGGACCACGGTCACCCTGGTGATATGGTGGTGGAGGATGAGGATGAGGAGAAGCAGGAGGACAAGAGCAAATAGCCAGAATCAGGAAGCATATACCATGTGTGGGTATGAAGAGGTGCATGGGAATAGACCTCTTAAAAAAAGACACTGGATTTGAGTTTCTGTTACGCAGCTATCATTCGGTGGTGTTGAGAAGTCTGGCCCAATCCAGCCCTTGCTCATTTTTATAAGAGTCAGCCTGTCAGCATTTTCAGTTGACAGGCGGATGCACTTATCAGTTATAATTCCACCAGCGGCACTAAAAACCAGCTCTGACAAAATGCTAGCGGCAGGGCAGGCCAGGACCGCCAAGACGTAGAGAGCAAGTTCATGCCACGTGTACACGTGCACAGAAGAATCATGGAGGATGTTGGTACGGTCAGCAAGGTACTCCTTCAGCATCTTCCCAAACTTTGCACTCCTTGTGAGAGTACCACACGCCTCAGGGCCTGTGAGATTGGAGGGTCTGAGAAAACTGTCTCAGAACTTTGACAGTGTTCTCTTGCCTCTGCTGGATTGGAGTTGTGTCTCTCTCGCCTGTACTGTTTGGCTGTCCAACCAACTGTGACCTCTGCCACCAGCATTTTCAGATGGGAAATTTTTTAATAATTCCACAGCAAGGTTAGTAGACCTGTCCACCTCAGGAATAAAAGATAGAAAATTCTCCTTGTAGAGTGGGTCTAGAAGTGTCACTAACCAGTAATGATTGTCACCCAAAATTTTGAGAACGTGAGGGTCACTGGAAGGGTAGCATAACAAACTCAGCCATGCATGCCAGACTGCTAACAGGCAAGACTTTTGTGTCCTCACCAAGAGGACGACTGACCATGCTCTCCTCCTCCTCCCTGTGCTCAAGTCATCGACGCTGAACAGACGGTATGACAGTTGTGCAGGTAGTACTGTCTATAGTGCATGAAACTAGCTCCTGTTCTTCCTCCTCCTCTTCCTCATTGTTGCCCAAGCCACATTGTGATGAGATGAGGCTGGGCTGTGTGTAGTCACTCTGTATGGTTCCTTACTTCATCTCATCATGCTCCGCCTGCAATGCATCCTCTTTGATTGTGAGCAGAGAGCATTTAAGAAGACAGAGAAGTGGGATGGTGATGCTAATTATGACATCATCGCTACTCACTATCTTGGTGGAGTCCTCAAAGTTTTGGAGGATGGTACATATGTCTGACATCCATGTCCACTCCTGAGGTCTTATGTGTGGAGTCTGAACTGAATACCAACGGCCTTGTTGATGCTATTAGTCAATAACTGCCCTCTTGTGCTCACAAATACTTCCCAACTTCTGCAGTGTAGAGTTCCAATGTGTGGGGACATCACACACTAGTTGCTGAGCCGGAAGCTGCAAATGCTGCTGAAGCACGGCAAGGGCAGTGGAAGCTGTAGCTGTCTTTCTAAAATGGGCACACGGCGGCTTACTTTGACAAGCAGATCCAGCAGGTCTGGGTAAGTTTTGAGAAACCACTGAACCACGAGGTTAAGCACATGGGCCAGACATGGAGCGTGTGTAAGCTTGCCTTGCCTCACAGCCGCCACCAGGTTTCGGCCATTGTCACACACAACCATGCCTGGCGGTAAGTTTAGCGGTGTCAGCCACAAATCTGCCTGCTCTTTCAGAGCTGTCCACAACTCTTCAGCATTGTGTGGTTTGTCACCTAAGCATATTAGCTTCAGCACAGCCTGCTGTCACTTGGCTGAGGCACTGCTGCAGTGCTGCCAGCTTGTGACTGATGTGGTCATTTCAGAGATTAAGGCTGAAGAGGAGGAGGATGAGATGCAGGAGCCGTAGACTGTGGGGGCAACCCTGATTGACCTTGAGTCCGCAATCCTCGACGTCAGGAGGACCTGTTCCATCCCAAGGTCTGACTGGGTCCCGGCTTCCACTATGCTAACCCAGTGTGCCGTCAGCGACATGTACCGTCCCTGCCCACAAGCACTTGTCCACGTGTCTGTAGTTAGGTGGACTTTCCCAGTAACTGCATTGTTGAGGGCACGGCTAATTTTGTGGGACATGTGCTAGTGTAATGCGGGGATGGCACACCGGGAGAAGTGGTGGCAGCTGGGGACTGAGTACCGAGGAATGGCTGCCGCCATCAGGTTACAGAAAGCTTCCGTCTCCACGAGCCTAAGAGGCAACATTTCGAGAGCAAGCAGTCGCCAAATGTGGGAATTTAGTAGTGTGGCCTGTAGGGCGTTGACTGCATATTTGCACTTGCATTCCAAGGACTGGGGTATGGACAACTGAACGCTGCGCTGGGACAAGGACGTGGACGTGCTTGCTGATGGTGCTAATTGAGTGTGTGCAACAACAGGTGCAGAGCAGGAGGCATCTTCGCATACACCATGTACAGGGGATTGGCTTACACGCACAACAGCAGAAGAAGCAGTGGTTTAAATAGCTGGTTTGTAGGTAACTATTTTTAACAGCAAATTGGTGTCAATAACTTCGCTAGCACACTGTAACAAAATTTAAATGTAGGCCAGAAATGGCAGAATGTAGAGCGCAGTTACATGTGATCCATGTGACGGACAAAGCACAGTTTTAAATAGATGGATTTTTAGCGCTCTAATATGGAAAGGATCTGGCTGTATTCTGCAGTGCCAACAAGCAAATGGAGCAGAAAAAGGATGTTCTCTGGATTGCTTTTTAAGAAAATAATCAGGATTAAGATCCAAAAAAAATTATTCCTGGCCTTGATACCTGGGGCTATGTCTAGAAATATCTGTAAAAGCAGCAGCAGCAGACAAAACTGGAATAAACCCTTTTGCTATATGCACTGCAGTCTGCCACATACATTGCCTGCCTGCCTAGCACTGATATCTATGCAGCTGGATTAGTCCTCAGAAGGACTGTTAGATGAAATGGATATTTGTATAATATATTGTGGTATACCTACACTAACTAAGAAACAAGCAAATCTCTCCCTAGCTCAGCAGCACCTCTTCCTATACTGCCTGATTCCAGAGTAGACTGTGACGAGCATGGCGGTGCCAGGTCTCATATAGATCTGATGACGCTGTGCGACCAGCCAATCACTGTAATGCCACAACCAAAATGTCTATGGCATAACAGTGTGTGGAAGACAATCCCTGCATGTTAATGGGCTCTTTAAGGAGCGCCAAATATGCAGGGAGGGGACCCGAGCTCCCTCCAAGCAACCCCGGAAATACTCGGCGAGCTCCGAGCATCTTGAGCAGTGAGATGCTCGGGCGAGCACCGAACAGTGGCGAGCATGCTTGCTCATCAATGATAATTAACAAGAAACACCTGCAAAGGCTTCCTAAGCATTTAAAAATGTCCCTTAGTCTGTTTCAGTAGGCTCCACAATCGTAGGGAAGACTTCTGACTAGTGATGACCGAGCACTAAAATGCTTGGGTGCTCGTTGCTCGGGTTGAGCAAATTGGAATACTCGGGTACTCAGAAAGAACAACGAGCTCAATGTAAGTCTATGGGAGACCCGAGCATTTTTACCGAGATCCCCCGGGGTCCTTTTAAGGTCTACAAACATCTGAAAATGATGGAAATACTGCTCAAATGACACGGGGACATCATGGGGATTGCCCCTGGAAGTATTTCTGACTTCTAGTTCACAGCTTTAAACAATGTTGTCAGAGTTTCATGCCATATTTACCGGTGAACCAAAAAGCATACCAAAATGAAACCAAAATAGATTTTGAAGGGAAATATGTCAAGGTACATCCTTTCCAGGTTAATGACTTGTATATAAGGCAAAATAATTAACCTCAGACCAAAATGTGCCTCCCCCACTTGGGCTATGTTCAGACGCAGAGTTTTTGAAGCGTTTTTCAACTTTAACATTGCTATCAACCAATACAAATGCATTTACTTGGAAATATCATTGTAACATTTAACAACCCTAGCTGCCATGTGGTGTGTGACACATAAGCAGACACATCTTGTTCCATTAATGAATGAGGGACTCAAAATCACAGAGCCTATTTTTACCGTGGCATCAGGCGGCATTAATCTTCTTAAAGGGCCATTATTAAACAGTGGGTCTCCTAAACTGTTATTGCTTATGCAGTGAGTGGATGGGCTGCCAAGAATTACGACGCACCACAATACCCCATTCATGAAAGGTACAGGAGGGCTTCCAGAAAAAATGTTGCATTGAATGCAAGGCCTGGCTTGCCCCAAAGTTACATGCACCCCAATAAGCTTTTGAAGCCACATACTGGATGGCCACTGGAAAATCCTCTTCACATTATTCACTTTGTACTCCCATTCTGTTTTCTTATGCATTGACTGCAAGGCCTGCCCTGCTACCAAGTCATATGCACCCCAATAAGCCTTTGAACCCACATACTGGATGGGCACAGGAAAATCCACTTCACATTATTCATTTTGTACTCCATTCCCTTTTCTTATGCATTGACTGCAAGGCCTGCCCTGCTACCAAGTCATATGCACCCCAATAAGCCTTTGAACCCACATACTGGATGGGCACAGGAAAATCCACTTCACATTATTCATTTTGTACTCCCATTCTGTTTTCTTATGCATTAACTGCAAGGCCTGCCCTGCTACCAAGTTATATGCACCCCAATAACCCCAATCCGCCCTTGGAAGAAACATGTAGGAGGGCCTACATTAAAAAGGAGCAGGTCTCCTAGACTTTTAATGGCTAAATACTAAGTGTATTGGGCTGACAAACATTTTCCCCTGTGGAGTACATCTCAATCTTTTCCATAACAAGTATTTAACATCCAGCAAAAACCTCCACCCTTGTTAGGATTTCGACACTGGCTACAGCAGCACGGAACATGTGCAGGAAAAAAGGCCCAATTTCTAGGAGCGGGTCTCTTAGACTTGGAATGCCCATACACCTAGTGTATGGGCTGGCAAACATTTCCTCTGTGGGGCACACCTCAACCTTTTCCATAACAAGTATTTTAGGCCCATCAAAACCACCCACCCTTGTTCGGAATTCGACACTGACTGTAGCAGCACGGAACATGTTAACCCTGGTGATCTACTGGCAGCGGCTGATAAGACGTGGAGGAAGGCTTGATTCAAAACTAGTCCCAATTTAAAGGAGTGGGTCTCCTAGACTTGGAATGCCCATACACTGGCTGGCAAACATTTCCCCCTGGGGGTAGATATCAACATAGTGTGTAAAAAAATTTTTTAGGGGCATTATAAATATCTTGCAAAACTGTAACGTGGTTTCCTACTCAGTTGCTGCTGGGAAGGTGCATGTTTTTAGAAACAATATGGCGGACGAATCGTTGGATGAAGTGATCTGGAAAAGGGGCATGGTGATGACATGAATAGGAAAGTACATGATTAATAACAGCAGTGGCTATGGGAGGTATAAGATGAGAGTTATGAGATCCAGGATACAGCCAACAATGATTTGTCGTTTAGCCACCATCAATTACCAGAATCGGTTTCATGCCCGTTTGAAGATTGGTGTAACAGATGCACGTGTGAGACTTGGCCTAAGAAATGCCCATCCAAAATATGTTGCCAAAGACGCACTTGTCTGTATCAAGGGCAAAGTGCGATATGTTCATGAGATGCTGAATTAGAGAAAGCAGATCAGTGTTGGAGGAAAACCAAACAAATGGATGCTCGTGAAAAACTAACTTTAAAGAGGAGTGCACCGTCGGAACTATAAGCACACCAGTGGCACAAGCTTCTTCATCTTCACCCATACATATTACCAATAATATCCTAATGCTCCAGTCTAAAATTAATTGTCCTAGTGTAACGAACACTGTTAAAGGAATGGCACAAAATGTACGTAACCATGACCATTGGAAACACCTGATTTCCTCTTTACAACATATGGACAATGATGGTATTGATGACAACGTAGAAATTTACCACATCCAAACCAATAAGATGAAGATCACAGCTGCAAAAAAATGTGCAAAAAAGGCAGTGAAT
This sequence comes from Oophaga sylvatica, assembly GCA_033576555.1. Lineage (NCBI taxonomy): Eukaryota > Metazoa > Chordata > Amphibia > Anura > Dendrobatidae > Oophaga > Oophaga sylvatica. The sequence continues at coordinate 262,945,500 of JARQOD010000006.1, read as the reverse complement.
GTCTGGAAAATCATTTTCTCTAGGGCAAAGTTTACCTCTTACTAAAGTGGTACCCAATGAGGCATACACAGCTCTCAGGTGTACTCAGCGTGAGATGCTTGAAAGATGATGTATTTTGATTTGTCTATATCCACTTTTGAAAGCGAGCAGAAAGGAATGATGATATAGCGGGAAGACGTGTGATTTTGGTCAGTAAGGAGGTGATGTCAGGTACAGATAGGTGTCATATGCGTGTCATCGGCGTAGTGATGATATTGCAAACCATGCCATTACATCAGCTGTCCCAGGCCAAAGGTGTAGATGGAGAAGAATAGGGATTCTAGGTCAGAGCCTTGGGGAACACTGAAAGACAGGTATCGAGGTGAGGAGGTGGTGTGGGAGAGGGAGACAGTGAATGTCCCCCTTCCAGTCTTGTTGTTTTTTAAAGACTCTGCCGATAACCCCAAAAAGGACATTTACAACACTGGCCATGGCCGCATCAGCAAGGGGTAGTAAAACTACCAGCATTTCTATCATCAGCATGATCAGGCACATGGCAGCAAAGCACCCGACTTTGTTGGTTGAACACCAGGCTCGATGAACAGTGTCTGAGGGTGATACCACTGCTTCTTCAGCTGTTGTGCATGCAAGCCAATCCCCTGTCCACGGGGCATACGAAGATGCCTCCTGCCCTGCACCTGCCGTTGACTACAGTCAAATAGCACCAACATCAAGCACATCCACGTCCTTGTCCCAGCACAGTCTTCAGTTGTCCATAACCCAGTCATTGGACCGTAAGCTTAAAGACGCAACCAACAAATTTAACAATTTCCACTACATTGCAGAGTGTTGTATACAAGCATATTAATAGAAAGTTGACTGGAAGGAAAAAGTGCTGTAGAAAAAGGTGCACAAGCAATTGGGATAACCACAGCCTTGAAAAGATTGTTAATAAAAGGTTATTCAAAAATTTGGGGGAGATTAACAAGAAGTGGATTGCTGCAGGAGTCATTGCTTCAAGAGCCACCACACATAGACAGGACATGGGCTCCAAGTGTCGCATTCCTTGTGTCAAGCCACTCATGACCAATAGACAATGCTAGAAGCGTCTTACCTGGGCCAAGGAGAAAAAGAACTGTACTGTTGCTCAATGGTCCAAGGTGTTGTTTTCAGATGAAAGTAAATTTCGCATTTCATTTGGAAATAATGGTCCCAGAGTCTGGAATGAAGAGTGGAAAGGTACACAATCCAAGCTGCTTGAGGTCTAGTATGAAGTTTACACAATCAGTGATAGTTTAGGGAGCCATGTCATCTACTGGTGTAGGTCTACTGTGTTTTATCAAGACCAATGTCAGCACTAGAGTTGAGCGATACTTTCCGATATCCAAAAGTATCGGAATCGGAATGGTACCCGATACCGATACCGGAAATACAATGTAAGTCTATGGGAACAAAATATCGGAATTAAAAAAAACCCATTCTTGCCTTGTTGGTTAATTGTACATGAAGGAAAACAACAAAGAGTAATGTAGAATTTATTGGGGGAGGTTGAGGAGACATTAAAGGCATAGATGTTTAACACAATGCAATGGAATAGCATTAATATTTCTTTTTTTGAAATACGTTTGGATTGACGAAGAAATTGACAATGTTGTTAACCTTTTTTCTATTTTGTCAAATATGTCTGTTTCACAACTTCCATGCTCTTCACCTTTTTAACTTTTCACACACTTTCTCCTTCATAATCTTCAGCAGCATCATCTTTCTCATCAAATTATTCTTCATCTTCACCTTCTTAATCTTCTAAAACTTCTTGCTATTCATCTTTTTGTTAACATTACTTATATTGTTCTTATTAAACAGTTATTATTCTTCATATTCTACTTCTTCATCTTCTTCCTATTCATCCTTTTCATCATATTCTTATTTGTGACAGACATTCCTGTACTTGTAATCTGTAAAACTCTGAATTTTCATCCTTCCGTTCTTGCTGTCACGAAAGATTTTAATTACAACAGTATTTGTCCGCGTTCAGTTTAGCCTGCAGCAGCATCAGGCATTTTCCAGGGGCACCACGAGGAGGAACGGACTCACCCCCATACACTGCTTAGTCTTCTTCTGCTTAGAATTTAGAGCATATATTTTGCTCTTCATTTTGGTCTTATACTTAATGTTCTTCTGCTTTTTGATCTTCTGCTTATTGTTCTTCTGTCTCTTGTTCTGTATCTTGTAGTTTGTTTTAACCTTCTTTGTCCTGTTGGTGATGGTACAAAAGCCAATGGAAGTAACGAGGACCAGCTGACTGTGCTGGAACCCGGAGGGTCAGCAGAAGGAAAAGAGCCAATGGCACAACCGAGGACCAGCTGACGTTACTGGGACACGGTTACTAAGCAGGAGGTACCTGTGCTCCAAAGCACTACCAAGGACCAGCAGACGTTGCTGGAACTCGGATACCGACATGGAGGCACCTAGGCCAAAGGCACTGCGGGGAACCAGCTGACGGTACTGGAACCCGGATGGGTAGCAGAAGGTACAAGAGCCAATGAAAGTAACGAGGACCAGCTGACTGTGCTGGAACCCGGAGGGTCAGCAGAAGGAAAAGAGCCAATGGCACAACCGAGGACCAGCTGACGTTACTGGGACACGGTTACTAAGCAGGAGGTACCTGTGCTCCAAAGCACTACCAAGGACCAGCAGACGTTGCTGGAACTCGGATACCGACATGGAGGCACCTAGGCCAAAGGCACTGCGGAGAACCAGCTGACGGTACTGGAACCCGGATGGGTAGCAGAAGGTACCCATGGAAATTAAAGTTGAGGCAGCAGGACTTTTTGCCGTTCACACAGCAGGGGAACAGCTGACAGCACTTCCGAGAAACAACTGGCGGTGTTGTAGCCCAGGGATGAGAAGAGAACATGGTGGAGGCAGCAGGACTTTTTGCCGTTCACACAGCAGGGGAACAGCTGACATTACTGAACCCCAGTAACACGGGAGCAAGTGTTAACTGTGCTAACAGCACTTCCGAGAAACAACTGGCGGTGTTGTAACCCAGGGATGAGAAGAGAACATGGTGGAGGCAGCAGGACTGTTTGCCGTTCACACAGCAGGGGAACAGCTGACATTACTGAACCCCAGTAACACAGGAGCAAGTGTAGACTGTGCTAACAGCACTTCCGAGAAACAACTGGCGGTGTTGTAACCCAGGGATGAGAAGAGAACATGGTGGAGGCAGCAGGACTTTTTGCCGTTCACACAGCAGGGGAACAGCTGACATTACTGAACCCCAGTAACACAGGAGCAAGTGTTGACTGTGCTAACAGCACTTCCGAGCAACAACTGGCGGTGTTGTAGCCCAGGGATGAGAAGAGAACATGGTGGAGGCAGCAGTAATTTTTGCCAGACACACAGCAGGGGAACAGCAGGCGTTACTGAAACCCAGAAACACATCAGCGATTGTTTTCATCTGTGCATCTAACACTTCTGAGCAGCAACTGGCGCTGTTGAAGCCCAGAGTCAAGGAGGGTGTAGGCATAAAATATTGAGTTATTGCCTTGTTACGTGGCCATTGCAAATGTATGTACTTCAAACAAGAATAAATGAAGTTTTACTACGACAATAAAATGATGAATTTCAATTACAAGAATAGAAAAATATTTATACTTGACAGTCCTCTGTGGTTGATAACGTTTAATGGCTAACTGAAAATATGGTAACAAATTCAAAGCTTTCGAGACTACTCAGGTGTCTTCATCAGGCTAAGAGTAAAGCCAAAAATGAAGAATCACATATTTCTACACACAACAGGACACAGGAATAGCTAAGACAAGTGAGGGAGGGACAAGTGAGGGGAGACCGGCAACAAAAAGGAGAACAAGGATGAATTATCAGCGCCACACAATCACAGATAAATTAATGAATTTACCTGTGGCAAAAGACTTTTGTATGCCCGGTCATAGCATGATGGATATGGAATTACTGGTATTAAAATATAACTTCAAATATGAGAAACGTACAAAGGTTTCAGAATATAAGCTCATCATGACCTTTGACACTGTTAGTGATGGAATGAATAGATCACATGGATTTATGTCATTCTATATCAATTAAGGAATCTGCGTCTATGCCCTTCCAGGGTCATGAAAACCCAAAAAAAGACGCCAATGAGAGGGCAATCAAACTTTCTATCCTTATCTAGGAACTGTTCCAATATTTATGTTCATCCCTGTGAGATAATGACAGTTCTGATACACGTCACTTACTTGTCTTACCTATTGCACTATTCCTGTGTCCTGTTGTGTATAGAAATATGTGATGCTTAATTTTTTTATTTAGTCTTTGCCTGATGAAGAGACGTGAGTAGCCTTGAAAGCTTGCAATTTGTTTCCATCTTTTCAGTTATCCATTAAAAGGTATCAACCACTGCTGACTCTGAAGTCTAAATATTTTTCTATCTACTGGCTAACACGGTACAAAGATACACATGTTTTCTAATTTCAAGAAGGAAAAATAAAGAAAATACAAATATAAACGCATATATGCACATGCCAAAAATAAATGGAACAACACAACACCCAAAAAATTGGTAACAAAATATAGTGTTGTAAATTTAAGAATAAAAGTCCATTTTTTTTTTTATGAATAATGCTTAAGGAACGCTATGTTAAACCATAACATAGTGAAGACAATGGATTTTGTAATAGTCACTCATCATCATCATCGCAAATTTTATGTGACAGTCACAGACATTTCAATTATTTAAGTTCATAAAATCGTAACTTTCTATAGCATGTATGACATGTCCAGCATGGACTCATCAATGTGATGATTGATGACACAATAATGTACGATAAAAAATAACCATTTAAAAAAACATTAGGCATTGTTTGTCACAATTTAAGTGTGTGCCTGCAAGTGTAGGTGAAACAAAGGCTACGGATAGCAAAGGTATATTCTATGTCTGTATCAGACAGTGGACAGCCTCTGATGGGTAATGCCGATGTTATACTGTACGTCAATAAAGTCTGCGGCTGAAATCATGCATTTTTTGCTTGTAGAGTGTTGAAGAGGGTAAAAGAATGTCTGGTTGCGCAAAGCTTTATCCGTCAACACTACCTTCCTACTGTCACGCGTAGGGTAGGGTAGCGTGTGGCAATTAGCTGACTATAAAATGTGAGGTTAGGCTGCGTTATTGCGCACTAGGGACGCAAAAAAAAATACAGCAGTAATAATTTAATGTGTAATACTCCACCTATGACAAACAAAAAAATTACGTTCCCTCTTTAACAATGTACAAGACTAACAAGCCTAATGGTTGACGCTGACTTAATTGAGATACAGTATTACATCAACATTGTCCATGAGTAACTATGCACTGTGATACCTATATACCAGTATTAATTTATATCTCTTGTGGTTGTTTCAACAGCACTTGCAGGTATAACTACCTATTGTCAGTATGCATGATGCACTTTCTAGATGTAATAATTTATTATTGGACATTATTACCATGTTTAAATGCTGGCCATTTCATATATGGTGTTTGAAGTTACAGTTGGCATCAGTATGTGTATTTTATAATGTCTGTCATAAATAAAACTCGTGATGATGATGATGAGGATTTAATGATTCGTACATCCATTGACTGCATTATCTTACAGGTACAGATAAAGTTCCTTAAAAAGCATTAATTCATAAGTATGAAATGTACTTTTATGCATTAATTTCAAAATGTGAAGAGTAGACTATGTTTTATTTTTTGTTACCATTTCTAATAGACATGTGCAGATATGCGCTGTGATGACAAATTATTATTTGTCCATATTTGTCATAAAAATTTATCATTCTAGGCCTGCAAAACTTCACAATTTCATGTTTTCAGCATAACAAGCAGGGTGACGGCTCTTCCCTATTTGGAGCATGTTGGTCATGTGTTTTTCTGTCCATGTGTCGGGAACAGGAGACTTCTTGCCGTTCACACAGCAGGGGAACAGCTGGCGTTACTGAACCCCACTAACAGTAGAGCTTGTGTTTTGTTCTGTGGACACGACACTTCTGAGCAGCAACTGGCAGTGTTGGAGCCCAGGGAGTAGAGTTCAGGTGGTAGAAAGATGAACATAACAGGAGACATGGATAACGTTGCGAACCAGTTATTTAATCTGAAAACGGACAGACAAATTCTGGCGAGATCCATGCCTTGTTCATTTTCAGAAAAGTAAGCCGGTCTACATTATCGGAGGATAGTCGCATGCGACGGTCTGTTAGTACACCACCTGCAGCACTAAAGACGCGCTCCGATAATACACTGGCAGCAGGGCAAGCCAGCACCTCCAATGCATACTGGCTAAGCTCTGGCCATGTATCCAGCTTAGAGACCCAAAACTTGAATGGGGAAGAGCCATCTGGGAGTACACTGAGAGGCAAAGCCAAGTAGTCTGTCACCATCTGACGGATACGTTGCCTCCCGCTGACTGGAGCCCTCTCGGATGGTGTAGACATTTGTGGCGCTGCCACAAAACTTTGCCACATTTTTAACATACTGGTCTTTCCCTGTGCAGAGGCACTGCGTGTGCTCCCTCTTGTTGCAGAGCTCTCTACACTGCCTCGACGCACAGAGCTGCTTTGTAAAGCAGTAGCAGCAGCAGTGCTCTCGGCAGTAAGGTAGAACATTAGGGATTGCACCAGTGTGTCTTGGTACTCCCGCATTTTACGCTCCCGGTTCAACGGTGTGATGAGGCTTTTGACGTTGTCCCGGTAGCGAGGGTCTAGGAGGGTGTACACCCAATAATCAGACGTCGTGAGAATGTGGGCGATGCGGCGGTCGTTTCTTAGGCACTGCAGCATGAAATCAACCATGTGCTGCAGACTCCCAACTGGCAAAGAAACGCTGTCCTCTGCAAGAGGCGTCATCTCTGCCTGCTCTGCATCACCCCACCCTCGCTCTACATACTGACTAGAGCGTTGTGTACCTCCCTCTGGAGCGATGTCTTCCTCCTCCATTGACTCCTCCTCCTCATCCTCCTCACAAAGTGAGCCCTGCCCAGCCCTTTGTGAGGAACCACGTTGCGCTGACTTTCCAGAAGGTGATGGAATTTGTGACTCCTCATCCTCCACCTCTTCCAAAACCTCATCCCTTATTGCTTGCAGTGTTTTTTGAAGCAGGCAGATAAGGGGGACAGTCAGGCTGACTAGTGCATCATCTGCACTCGCCATCCGCGTTGACTCATCAAACGCACGCAAAACGTGGCACATGTCCTTCATAGTGGCCCACTCATTAATGGTGAAGTGTGGACGGCGCAAATTGCGTGTTGATTGCGCCTGATGCAGCTGATACTCCATAACTGCTGGCTGCTGCTCACACAACCGCTCCAACATATGTAACGTTGAATTCCACCTGGTGGATACGTCACATATGATGCAATGTTCAGGAAGGCGCAATCTGCGTTGCAGAGCTGCAATGCGTGATCTGGCCATGCTGGAACGTCGCAAGTGAGCACACTCTAGGCGGACCTTGTGCAGCAGTGCATCAAGATCCGGATAGTCCCTCAAAAAACTCTGCACGACCAAGTTGAGCACATGTGCCAGACATGGTATGTGAGTGAGTTTGCCAAGGCCCAGAGCTGCCACCAGATTTCGGCCATTGTCACACACTACCAAGCCTGGCTGGAGATTCGCTGGCAAAAACCACACGTCGCTCTCCTGCTTGATGGCATTCCAGAGCTCCTGCGCTGTGTGGCTTCGATTCCCCATGGGAATTAATTTCAGAACGGCCTGTTGCCGTTTGGCCACGGCTGTGCTCATATCGATCGCATCAGGTAAGCGTCCACGGGTCCATGTGGAGGTAGACCGTGACGGCTCCTGCAGCGATGATTCTGAGGAACTGGAGTAGGAGGAGGAGTCAATGTGGACAGACTTGATTCCGGCAATCCTTGGAGTTGGCAGAACACGTACAGCGCCACTCGCAAGATCTGTACCCGGCTCCACAACATTCACCCAATGGGCAGTGAGTGAAAGGTATCGTCCCTGGCCATGGGTACTGGTCCACGCATCGGTGGTCAGGTGGACCTTGCTACTGACGGCGTTTAGTAGCGCATGTTTAATTTTTGCCTCAACATGCTTTTGCAGACCAGGGACGGCTTGCCTGCTGAAATAAAATCGGCTGGGCACATTGTATTGTGGGACTGCCAATGCCATTAATTCACGGAAACTGTCAGTCTCCACCAGCCTGAATGACAGCATTTCAAGGGACAGGAGTTTTGCAATGCCAGCATTCAGAGCCTGTGCTCGTGGATGGTTTGCCGAGTATGGCCGTCTTTTATCCCATACCTGTGCTACCGATGGCTGTTTTGTGGCCTGGGTGTGTGAGGATGACAGGGAACTTGCAGCTGTGGGTGGAATAACACTGTGTCTCTGGACAACAGTGACAGAGGTTCTTCCATGGCGATCCTTTGAGGAAGCCGAACCAGCTGTGTGTGAACTGGAGGAAGAGGCTCCAACACGAGCTGAAGATGTAGGTGCTGCTGTAGGTTGGCCTACATCTCCAGTGTGTCTTTGTAACTCAACAAAGTGCTTTGACCGCACATGTTTCCACATATTTGTTGTATTAAGGTTACTGACACTTTTACCTCTTTTAATTTTTTGATTACACAGCTTGCATTTGACATAGCAAATATCATCTGCAACTGTATCAAAAAAGGACCACGCAGAGCAAGTCCTGGGAGCGCCCGGTTTGGCTGTTGGAAGAGAACTGCTCCGAACGGGTGCCAAACTGGAGGCTACAGGCAAGCGAGTCTGCAGCCTACCTTTCCCTACTGTTTGGACCGTTGGGGCAATCTCTTCCTCAGAGCTGCTCCCACCACCTTCCTGTTCCTCACGCCATGTTGGGTCTTGGACCTCATCATCTCCACCACTACCCTCTTCCAACACCTGCTGTTGTTGGGTGGTCTGGCCAGCACCATGCTCAACAGAAACTGGCAACTGAGTCTCATCATCATCAGATGCGTTCTGCGGTGTGCTGACCATCGGCACTGGCTCACCCGCCTCTTCAGATTCAGAGAGACACAGCTGTTGCGCATCACTGCATACTGCCTCTTCTTCACATTCCAGAATGCTGCTTGGCTGGGCCCCTGTTTGCAAGCCAACAGATTCTGAGAACAGAAGCAGAGACTCAGCTGGCTCCTGTACAGAGCTCTCTGACTGCCTGGGCAATTTGGCAGGCGGTGAAGAGACTGATGGTTGTTCAACAGTGCTGTGGTCCTGAGAGGAGGTGGAAGCTATTGAAGTCGATGCATTGGCTGCCATCCAACCAACAACGGCTTCAATTTGTTCTTCACGCAGCAGGGGGGTACGCTGAGCTCCTACAAAAGTGCGCATAAAGGAACGCTCACGGGGAAAACTGGTGGATGCTGTGTCACTGGGTGCGGCAGCAGCCACAGAATCCCCACGTCCTCTCCCTGCTGCAAATCCACGGCCACGACCACGACCACGTGCCTTACTCACTGACTTCTTCATCTTGGTAGATTGATAAAGAAAGTCAGAAAAGTTATAAGGCCTAAGTGTGGTTATTCCTCACAGACTACAGTGAACCCTGCAGACAACTGTTCAGTATCTGTGAAAGGCCCCTTTGTGTACTTCTATAGTGTTTGCAACCAATGTATTGTATACGGATGGAAGCGCGTCACACTAATAGATTAGATTTTTTTCCACTAAAATGGAGCAGCACCAATTAGAGAAAAATGTGAAGGATGAGGCAGTGACACACGCTCAGCAGACTACAACCGGCAGTGGTTGAAGAACAAACTGGAGCGTAATCTGCACTCAAAAAATGAAAAGCTCACAGACTACAGTGAACACTGAAACACAACTGTTCAGTAGCTGTTAAAGGCCCCTTTGTCTACTTCTATAGTGTTTGCAACCAATGTATTGTATACGGATGGAAGCGCGTCACACTAATAGATTAGATTTTTTTCCACTAAAATGGAGCAGCACCAATTAGAGAAAAATGTGAAGGATGAGGCAGTGACACACGCTCAGCAGACTACAACCGGCAGTGGTTGAAGAACAAACTGGAGCGTAATCTGCACTCAAAAAATGAAAAGCTCACAGACTACAGTGAACACTGAAACACAACTGTTCAGTAGCTGTTAAAGGCCCCTTTGTCTACTTCTATAGTGTTTGCAACCAATGTATTGTATACGGATGGAAGCGCGTCACACTAATAGATTAGATTTTTTTCCACTAAAATGGAGCAGCACCAATTAGAGAAAAATGTGAAGGATGAGGCAGTGACACACGCTCAGCAGACTACAACCGGCAGTGGTTGAAGAACAAACTGGAGCGTAATCTGCACTCAAAAAATGAAAAGCTCACAGACTACAGTGAACACTGAAACACAACTGTTCAGTAGCTGTTAAAGGCCCCTTTGTCTACTTCTATAGTGTTTGCAACCAATGTATTGTATACGGATGGAAGCGCGTCACACTAATAGATTAGATTTTTTTCCACTAAAATGGAGCAGCACCAATTAGAGAAAAATGTGAAGGATGAGGCAGTGACACACGCTCAGCAGACTACAACCGGCAGTGGTTGAAGAACAAACTGGAGCGTAATCTGCACTCAAAAAATGAAAAGCTCACAGACTACAGTGAACACTGAAACACAACTGTTCAGTAGCTGTTAAAGGCCCCTTTGTCTACTTCTATAGTGTTTGCAACCAATGTATTGTATACGGATGGAAGCGCGTCACACTAATAGATTAGATTTTTTTCCACTAAAATGGAGCAGCACCAATTAGAGAAAAATGTGAAGGATGAGGCAGTGACACACGCTCAGCAGACTACAACCGGCAGTGGTTGAAGAACAAACTGGAGCGTAATCTGCACTCAAAAAATGAAAAGCTCACAGACTACAGTGAACACTGAAACACAACTGTTCAGTAGCTGTTAAAGGCCCCTTTGTCTACTTCTATAGTGTTTGCAACCAATGTATTGTATACGGATGGAAGCGCGTCACACTAATAGATTAGATTTTTTTCCACTAAAATGGAGCAGCACCAATTAGAGAAAAATGTGAAGGATGAGGCAGTGACACACGCTCAGCAGACTACAACCGGCAGTGGTTGAAGAACAAACTGGAGCGTAATCTGCACTCAAAAAATGAAAATCTCACAGACTACTGTGAACACTGAAACACAACTGTTCAGTAGCTGTTAAAGGCCCCTTTGTCTACTTCTATAGTGTTTGCAACCAATGTATTGTATACGGATGGAAGCGCGTCACACTAATAGATTAGATTTTTTTCCACTAAAATGGAGCAGCACCAATTAGAGAAAAATGTGAAGGATGAGGCAGTGACACACGCTCAGCAGACTACAACCGGCAGTGGTTGAAGAACAAACTGGAGCGTAATCTGCACTCAAAAAATGAAAAGCTCACAGACTACAGTGAACACTGAAACACAACTGTTCAGTAGCTGTTAAAGGCCCCTTTGTCTACTTCTATAGTGTTTGCAACCAATGTATTGTATACGGATGGAAGCGCGTCACACTAATAGATTAGATTTTTTTCCACTAAAATGGAGCAGCACCAATTAGAGAAAAATGTGAAGGATGAGGCAGTGACACACGCTCAGCAGACTACAACCGGCAGTGGTTGAAGAACAAACTGGAGCGTAATCTGCACTCAAAAAATGAAAAGCTCACAGACTACAGTGAACACTGAAACACAACTGTTCAGTAGCTGTTAAAGGCCCCTTTGTCTACTTCTATAGTGTTTGCAACCAATGTATTGTGTACGGATGGAAGCGCGTCACACTAATAGATTAGATTTTTTTCCACTAAAATGGAGCAGCACCAATTAGAGAAAAATGTGAAGGATGAGGCAGTGACACACGCTCAGCAGACTACAACCGGCAGTGGTTGAAGAACTAACTGGAGCGTAATCTGCACTCACAAAATTAAAAGCTCACAGACTACAGTAAACCCTGCCGACAACTGTTCAGTAGCTGTGAAAGGCTCCTTTCTGTACTTCTATAGTGTTTGCAACCAATGTATTGTATACGGATGGAAGCACGTCACACTAATAGATTTGATTTTTTTCTAATATAATGGAGCTGCACCAATTCCACAAAATAAAATAAAAAAAAAAAAGAGTCAGTGACACGTGCAGATGCCTACAAACAGCGGTGGATGCAGAGCAAACTGCAGCGTCACCTGCACTGTCACACACACACCTTGCACAGAGCTGTTAAAACAACACTGGCAAACTGAAGCTTTACACAGCGGTTGGTAAACTAGCCTGCCTCAAGCACAGTAGTACACAAAATCGCAATATCTAACTGTCCCTCAGAGTGAGCAGAGTAGCGTTCTGTCCCTAACTGAGTTCATAGCACAGTGACGCTAAAATGGCTGCGGCGCCTTTTATAGTGCATTCTGACATCATTTCAGCAGCCAATCACAGCCATGCCATTAGTTAAGATGACCGCAGCATTACAGGATGTGCCCACACTTCATAAGATTCATCATTGGCTGACTAACATCACATTGCCTCTCAAAGAATTATGGGAACTTCCGATTCCGGTATACGATATTGAAAAAGTATCGGAATTAAGTATCGGAATTCCGATAACGCGAATATCGGCCGATACCCGATACTTGCGGTATCGGAATGCTCAACACTAGTCAGCACAGCTGTTTACCAGGAAATTTTAGAGTACTTCAAGCTTCCCTCTGCCAACAAGCTTTTTGAAGATGGAAATTTAATTCTCCAGCATGACTTGGCACCTGTGCACACTGCCAACAGTACCATTACCCGGTTTAAAAACAGTATCACAGCATTTCATTGGCCAACAATCTCACCTCACCTTAACCCCATAGAGAATCTATGGGGTATTGTAAAGAGGAAGATGAGAGATACCAGACCCAAAAGCTGATGTGTGTACTCTGCAACATATATCTGTGGGAGTACTGTGCCAAAAAGCCACTGTGTGTACTCTGCAACCCCCAACTGTGGGAGTACTGTGTCAAAAAGCCACCATGTGTACTCTGCCCAGCAACTGTGGGAGTACTGTTCCTTTAAGCTGCTGTGTGTACTCTATACCCTCCGCCTGTGGTAGTATTGTTCCTTTAAGCCTGCGCACACTGAAACCCTGTGCCTGTGATAGTACTGTGCTTTAAGCCACTGTGTGCACCTTGCCGCACCACCTATGGGAGTATTGTGCCAAAAAGCCACTGTGTGTACTTTGCGCCCTCTGCCTGTGTAAGTACTATGCTTTTAAGCTGCTGTGTGTATTCTGCCTCCCTGCCCCTGCCTGTGGGAGAACTTTGCCTTTAAGCTGCTGTGTGTACTCTGCTCTCTCTGCATGTGGGAGTACTGTGCCTATAAGCCGCTGTGTGTACTCTGCCCCACTGTCTATGAATGTACTGTGCCTTTAAGCTGCTTTATGTTCTCTGAACCCTCTACCTGTAGGAGTTCTGTGCCAAAAAGCCATTGTGTGTTTTCTATTAGTCTGTGAAATAAATAATTGGCATCATCCATCTTGTTGCAATTTCTATCTCAAAGAAATAAACTGGTGTGTGTTTTCTAATAGTCTGGAAAATAAATAATTGTCATCAGCTGTCTAGTTCCCATTTGTAGGTCAAAAAAATAATAGTTTTAAACTGTTGTGTGTTTTATAGTTGTATGGGAAATAGATAATTGGTATCTGCCATCTTTTTGCCATTCATAGGCCAGAGAAATAATTTTTCTGGACCGGTGTCTGTTTTCTAGTAGTGTTGCAAATAAATAATTGGCATCAGCCATCTTGTTCCATTTCAAGGCCAAATAAATATTTTTACTAAACCAGTTTGTGTTTTCTAGTAGTGTTGCAAATAAATAATTGGCATCCACCAGCTTGCTGACATTTATAAGCCAAAGAAATAATTTTTCAGGACTGCTGTTTGTTTTCAAGTAGTTTTGCAAATAAAAATAAAACTGACAGCCTTCTCAATGCCATTTCAAGACCAAATTATTTTTCAAAACAGGTGTTTGTTTTATGGTAGTCTGGGAAATAAATATTTGGTATCTCGCCGCCTATGCCATTAGTAGACCAGAGAAATACATTTTCTGGATGTGTGTTTTCTAGTACTGTTGCAAATAAATAAGTCTACTCTTCAGCCATCTCTTTGCAAGTAGTGTTTACAAAAACAGCTTTCAAAAATGAGGAGAGCATCAAATAGGGGATGTGGACATGTTGGTGCTGGTGTAGCTGTTGATGGTGATGGTGTAGCTGATGCAGGGAGAGAACGTGGTCATTTTGTACATGCTACTTGCCCAAATATATAATATAATTCTAGGAGCGTCACTCTGTCTGAAGCCTTTATAGATTGCGCAAGCGCGATACGCCTGGCACAGTCTGGCTCCAGATAGAGTGAGGCATCCAGCGGTGAGGATTGTGTATGGCACCGGAGATTGCGGTATGCGTAGACACCGCATACCGCGATCTCCGGAGCCATACTTACATACTTACTTGACCGGGAGGAGGGTTGCCGCGGCGCTTCTCATCTCGCAGGGGCAGGAGACCAGGAGTGCGCGTCGGAATTGCGCATGCGCATAGCACTATACGGCACCATTTTTCTGAAGGCACATTAACAGTGTGTCTCCAGCAATATGGCGCCGGACAGTGCGGTATGGAGCACAGGGAAGAACGGTGAGTATAAATGTTTTTTTTTGGGTATGTGTGCAGTTTAATAGGGGTGAGGGGGACCATACAAATCAGGATAGGGGAGAAAGCATGCATGTCATGAATGGGGGTGAGGGGGACCATACAAATCAGGATAGGGGGTGAGAGGACAATGCATACCTGGATAGGGGGGTGAGGGGACCATGCATATCAGGATTGGGGGGTGAGGGGACCATGCATATCAGGATTGGGGGGTGAGGGGACCATGCATTCCAAGATTGGGGAATGAGGGGACCATGCATACCAGGATTGGGGAGTGAGGGGACCATGCATATCAGGATTGTGGGTGAGGGGACCATGCATATCAGGATTGGGGGGTGAGGGGACCATGCACATGAGGAGTGGGGGGTGAGAGGACCATGCATATCAGGATTGGGGGGTGAGGGGGACAATTCATATCAGAATTGGGGGTGAGGGGACCATGCATATCAGGATTGGGTGTGAGGGGGACCATGCATATCAGGATTGGGGGTGAGGGGACCATGCATATCAGGATTGGGGGGTGAGGGGACCATGCATTCCAAGATTGGGGGGTGAGGGGACCATTCACACCAGGAATGGGGGATGAGGGACCATGCACACCAGAATTGGGAGGAAAGGAGTGCCAGGTATTCGAGGCTTGGGGATGACGGGACCATGCATACCAGGATTGGGGGGTGAGGGGGTACCATACATCCTACGATAAGGATGAGGGTGAACCATGCATACCAGGATTGGGGGGTGACGGGACCATGCTTCCAGGATTGGGGGGGAGGGTACCATGCATACCAAGAAAGGGAGGTGAGAGAACCATGCATACCAGGATAGGGGGGTGAGGGGACCATGAATATCAGGATAGGGGGGTGAGGGGACCATGCATACCAGGATAGGGGGGTGAGGGAACCATGCACACAGGATTGGGGGGTGAGGGGACCATGAATACCAGGATTGGGGATGAGGGGTACCATGCATACCAGGATAGGGGATGAGGTGACCATGCATACCAGAATTGGGAGGTAAGGGGTGCATTTATACCAGGATTGGGGATAAGGGGACCATGCATACCAGGATTGGGGGTGAGGGGGTACCATACATCCTACGATAGGGATGAGGGGACCATCCATACCAGAATTGGGGGGTGAGGGGACCATGCATACCAGGATTAGGGGCTGAGAGGACCATGCATGCCAGTATTAGGGTTTGAGGTGACCATGCATTCCAGTATTGGGGGGTGAGGGGACCATGCTTACCAGGATTGGGGGTGAGAGGACCATGCATATCAGGATAGGGTGGAGAGGGTAACATGCATACCAGGATAGGGGGGTGAGGGGACCATGCATATCAGGATTAGGGGTGAGGGACCATGCATATCAGGATTGGGGGTGGGAAGACCATGCATACCAGAATAGGGGGGTGAGGGGACCATTCATACCAGGATGGGGGTGAGAGGACAATGCATACCAGTATTGGGGGTGAGGGTGCCATACATATCAGGAATGGGGGATGAGGAGTAACATGCATACCAGGATAGGTGGGTGAGGGGTACCATGCATACCAGGATTGGGGGGTGAGGGGACTATGCATACCAGAATTGGGAGGTAAGGGGTGCCATGCATACCAGGATTGGGGATGAGGGAACCATGCATACCAGGATTGGGTGTGAGGGAGTACCATACATCCTATGATATGGATGAGGGGGGACTGTTATGATTTGGTAGCTGAGGAGAGCAGGCAAAAACGGCAATACACCAGAGAGGTTGGAATCTACTGGATTGCAGTACCCTGACTAACCACCACAACTGAAGGCAGCGTTTCCTAAGTTGGTCCTAGACACCTCATCACAGCCTGAGAGGTTAACTACACCTAAAGATAGAAAGAGGAAAGCTATCTGCCCCGGAGCAGATCCCCAAAGAACATAGGAAGCCCCCAAACATGTAATGGCGGTTAGACAAGAGGAAATACAGACACAGACATAAAATAGTATGAGCAAACGTTGGGGCCCAATCTTCCTAGAAAGAAAAGGATAGGAAGGACACTTACTGCAATCCAAAAAACCCTAAAAAATATCAACTCTACTAATTGCAAAAACACCTGAGATCACACGACCTCTACCACCTAAATTAGTTCTCTGGTGTAACAAAACTAAGCCGCAGCCACTGAAAAAAAAACTGGAAAAGGCAAATGAACAAATAACAGTGGCTCAGATAAACTGAGAGGAGCACAAGCCCCCGGAGGGGACCTGGCTGACCTCCACAGAAGTGCAGAGAACAATGCAAAAAGCAAGCACAAAAATAAAAGCAGAAAATATCTTATCTGATAGCAGAAGATGCAGGCAAGACTCAGCAAGCTTCAAAGTGAACCAGGAACCACAGTTGAGACAAGAACAATTGATCACCGGCAAGCATGATGGGAGGGAACCTCCCTTATATAAGACCAGTCTGTAACTCCTGATTGCCAATCTTCACAATCTTCATTGAATGGTTCAGCACTGTCTGCAACCATCAGAGGGAGCTTCCACTCAGAATTCATTTCTAACACATTCACAACAGGGGACCATGCATACCAGGATTGGGGGGTGAGGGGACCATGCATTCCAGGATTGAGGGGAGGGACCATGCATTACAAGATTGGGGGTGAGGAGATCATGCATACCAAGATATGGGGGTGAGAGAACCATGCATACCAGGATAGGGGGGTGAGGGGACCATGCATATCAGGATTGGGGATGATGGGACCATGCATATCAGGATTGGGGGTGAGGGGACCATGCATACCAGGATGGGGGTGAGAGGACCATGCATACCAAGATTGGGGGGTGGGAGGGACATGCATACCAGGATTGGGAGATGAGGGGTAACATGCATAACAGGATAGAGGGGTACAATGCATACCAGGATTGGGGGGTGAGGGGACCATGCATACCAGAAGTGGGAGTTAAGGGGTGCCATGTATACAGGATTGGGGATGAGGGGACCATGCATACCAGGATTGGGGGTGAAGGGTACCATACATCCTATGATAGGGATGAGGGGGACCATGCATACCAGAATTGGGTGTGAGGGGACCA
Organism: Oophaga sylvatica; assembly: GCA_033576555.1. Lineage (NCBI taxonomy): Eukaryota > Metazoa > Chordata > Amphibia > Anura > Dendrobatidae > Oophaga > Oophaga sylvatica. The sequence goes on along the minus strand of JARQOD010000006.1, from coordinate 262,927,763 downwards.
TTCATACCAGGATTTGGGGGTGAGGGGACCATGCATACCAGGATTGAAGTGTGAGGGGACCATGCATACCAGGATTTGGGGGTGAGGGTACCATGAATACCAGGATATGGATGAGCAGGTACCATGCATATCAGGATAGGGATGAGGGGGTACCATGCATACCAGGATTTGGGGATGAGGGGACCATGCATACCAGCATGAGGAATGGGGTGCCATGCATACCAGATTTGGGTGGGGGTGAGGGGACCATACATACCAGGATAGGGATGAGGGGTACCATGCATACCAGGATAGGGATGAGGGGTGTCATGCATACCAGGATAGGGATGAAGGGGTACCATGCATACCAGGATTGGGGGGTGAGGGGACCATACATACCAAGATGAGGAATGGGGTGCCATGCATACCAGATATGGGTGGGGGTGAGGGGACCATGCATACCAGGATAGGAATGAGGGGTGCCATGCATACCAGGATAGGAGGGGGGCAAGCACATACCAGGATGGGAGACCATATACCTATAAAAATACTTGCCACCCGGGCGTAGAACGGGTTCATAGCTAGTATAATATAAGCAGGTGACAGAGGCTGTCATATACCTCCCCCTCTGTGGACAGTATTCTCATTAAATGTGGGTGGTTCCATAGTGTTGTTGACTGTTAATGTATGTATGTAATGTTGCTGTATTGTGTATATACTTGGCATGTGTTGTGTATAGGGTGAGGGATAGAATAAGATAGAAGGTAGCAGTTGGATAGTTTAGTGGGGAACCATAGAGATAGGGAATGACAGTGTTAGGATCAGCATAGTTAGCATAAGGGGTTTTTCAGGCTGGGAGGAATTACAAACAGGGGTAGTACAGGCCAGTGGGATATAGTCATGCAACTTCCTGGTTGGTGGGAGAGCCCGGGCAGCCATGCCCAGGGCAAGGTGAAGAGATGCAGCAGTGAAACAAGGCTGAGCTTGCCAGGACCAGGCAGAGATTGCCAGGAAGAGGCCGAGATTGCCAGGGCAAGGCAGAGATTGCCAGGACGGGACAGGGATTGTTCAGCGAAGCAGAGATTGCCAGGAAAGGCAGAGAATGCCAGCAAGAGGCAGAGATTGCTGAGAAGACAGGAAAAGCTTCAGGAATGCCATTGTACATGAACTATGCTTCACCTGTGCTAGAACTCTGTTACCAAGTAAAGTTGAATTGTTAAGCATGGACATATATTCTGGAGTCGTTTGTGAGAACTGGGAATTGAGACGGGATGGCTGAAGCAGAAGAAACCCTAGAATCTAAAGTGAGTGTTCTACTTCATGTTTCCTTTGTGGGGTGCCAGGGTGTGGGAATGCAACAGCACCTTGCCACGACTACCACCCTGGCCTCCTCACATGCAACACCTTCCTCTGGTGCAGGCAGTTGACAGTATGTTATGCATCCTTTCATAGGCCAGAGTATCGCTGTCTGAATTGTGAGGCCACAATATGCTGAAAAGGTGTTAGATTGGGTTTCTGAAAGTGGTTCCAGTTCCTTCACGTTATCTTCCACCTGGTCCACTGTAGAAAGTGCACAGTTGGCACCTGAGAACCATGGTGATCTGACTTCAACCATACCCCCTTGCAAATGAGCCAAACAGTCGGAGCCCCAAGTCATGCAGCAGTCTCTTCTGCTTTTTGATGATTCCGCTGACTGTGGTTTCATGGCCCATCCACCTAGCCCTGCCGCAGAAATGGAAGAGACTGAGTGCACTGATGACCAACAACTCGTTACGTTGGAGGATGAGTACATGGAAGGACACAGTCTGTGGACCACCACAGGGCATGTCTTTCGGCAAGGAGGGCAGGGTTGAGAGTCAGTGGTAGATAATGCGGGGGATGATGAAGTTCTAGACCCCACATGGAGCAAAGCTTATCCTAGTGACATGTGCAGTTTGGAGGAAGACTAGGTGGCAACGCTGCCACAGCAGCACAGCAAAAGAGGGAGCTGGGTACAAAGGCACAGCAGGCAGCTCCTATCCAGTATGTCTGCTGCTACTGTCCACTGCACACCTGAATTCAGCATACCAAAGCCAGCTCAAAAGAGCTCACTGGCATGGCATTTATTCAGGGAATGTGCTGCCAAAAAACAACAAGTGGTTTGCAGACTGTGCCATCAGACTCTGAAGTGAGGCATAAATCTTCAGAACCTAAGCATCACCTGTGTGACAAGGCATCTGAATTGCAAGCACAGGTGCAGTGGAGTACACAACTTAAAAAGCAGGACAGATGTGAGCCTCCTCCTGCTCCCTCTTCTGCTGCGGTCTCAGCCTCTACTTACCACTCACCATCAACAGGGCCACCTTCCTCAATACAAAGAGAAAATGAGACAGCATTACCACCAGTGTCATCGAGCATCTTCACACCATCCCATGTAAGTGTTCAGCTTTACATCAACAAATCCTTGAGAGAAAGAGGAAATACTGCCCTAGACACCCATGAGCCATGGTCCTGAATGACAGCATTTCCAAATTACTAAACTTTGAAATCCTGCCATTCTAGCTGGTGGAGATGGATAATTGTAAAAAAAACTAATGGCGGTGGCTGTTTCACAGTACATTGTTCCCAGCCGCCACTACTTTTCCAGGGGGGTCATCTCTGCCATGCACAAACTCATTGCGGACCAAACAAAGTGTGCACTGTGCAACACCATCAGTTGTAAGGTCCACATAACCACCGATATGTGGACCAGTAAGCATGACCAGGGACATTATATCTCTCTTACTGCCCACTGGGTAAATGTAGTGGCAGTTGTGACAGAGGTGGAAGACTCAGTAGCCCATGCCCTACCATCACCTAGGATTGCTGAAAGTTTATCTGTTCAAATTGCCTCCTCCTTCTACTCCAGTTATTGTACCACCTCCTCATCCGGTTACGGTAAGACATGCACCAACAACGTCAGCACAACCAGGGGGAAATTACAGCAGACTGTTCTGAAAGTCATCTGTTTGGGGGACAAATCCCATAATGCACTGGAGCTGTGGACTGGAATCAAACAGTATACAGATGAGTGGTTGGTACCGATGAACCACAAGCCCATCCTGCTTATGTTCAATTATGGGCAAAATTTCATAACAGCTCTAGGACTAGCTGGTTTGACACACATCCCTTGCCTGGCGAATGTGCTGAACTCGGTGGTGCATAGCTTACTGAAAAATAACCCACACATGCAGCTGCTGCTGAAAGTGAAAGTGCGGGCAGTGTATTTGCACTTTTTGCATTCTCACTCTGCTAATTTCCTTTCTGTGCTGCAGCATCACTTCTGTCTTCCCGCTCACTGACTGATATGCGACGTATCAACAAGGTGGAACTCCACCTTGCATATACTGGAGAGAATGGGCAAGCAGCAGCAGGCAATAGTAGAGTTTCAGCTGCAGCACGCACAGCTGAGTCGCTCTGCAGAACAACACCACTATATCACCAATGAGTGGGCCTCCATGCAGGAAGTGTGTGTCATTCGTATATTCCACCAACATGGCATCATCAGCTTTACTATACCACTTAGATGCCTGCTGGGAAAAAACAATTCAGACCATGACGAATAAGGTTTTGGTACCGGAGGAAGAGGAACAAGTTACCCTGGCCAATTCACTCTAAGGCCTGTCATCCACACATGCCTCAGAGGTTGAGTAACTGTCCCAATAGTGGCCTGGCACCCAGCTGTACAGCCAGAGGACAGTTTGGGAGGAAGATAATGATGATGATGATGAAGAGGAGGAGTGTTAGGGTGTTCTTCAAGTACGCATGGCTATACATGCTCAAAGTTTGGCCAGTTTACTGCGCTTTTCTTTTTTTGTCCTGGGTGTCACTGTACTTATATACAGCAGTAGTTAGCAAAAAAAAGAAAAAAAAAACACATTTGTCGTAGTGGTATCTCCGTGCCAGCTCATATCTGTGCATGCTCAAAGTTTGGCCAGTTTAGGCCGGTTTTCCATTGTTTGTCCTGGGTTTCAAAGTACTTATATACAGCACTAGTTAGCCCAAAAATAAAAAAAAAAACAGGCCACACATTTGTCGTTGTGGTATCTCCCTAACAGGCCTCATTTATCATTGTCAAAAATTTGGCCATTTTAGGCCGACACATTATATTTGTTTTGCAATCTGTTACGTAATTATTAAATCTGATAAGGCAAAACACATTTTTACCTAAAGTCCAGATAGGTAAAATTTTGTTTTTCCAGCCTACGTATCGCATACAAGTTGCCTCCCAAATCACCCTTTTGTAGTGAACGTGTATAATATTCTAGTCCATTTACAATGGGCAAGGTGCTGTCACGCTGTCTAGCAGATGTATAAATATATATTGTCAGTAATCTATCAAGTGGGACAACATACTATCTAACATATAAGTAGGTAACATTAACATGTATATATAGCATAGTATTACCTGACATAATATCCTGTGAGTCAATACTGAATCCTTTTCACGCTGTCTCTGGCTAGAGGTGGACCGGGGTCTATGCTGACCCTAAACTGGGGTCCTGACTAGTCCCTCTATCTGGAGGTACTGTTAATGGTACAGAGGTCCAGGCCACCAGCGTAAACCCTGTCTCCTACTAATCCCTGACCACTGTAATCTAGTCCTTAGAAGGACCCTGATTACCACCAAAGGGAATGGACAGGTAAAGGTTAACAAACAGTATAGACAAACGAGACAGACAGGGGATAAAGTAAATACTGTCTTTCATACAACATATAAACACAGAGGGAACACCAAAGGTCTAGGAGATAAACTATAAGCAAGGAGGGGATGAACAACAAAAGAGCTCTTAGCTTAAGTCTTCTCAGAACCGATCCTATCTGCAGTCTGTATGAATGCTTTCACCGGCATCTAACACCCAGACTGGCAGGGATATAAAGGAAGCTAATTAGAACATAATCAAAAGCAGCCGGGCGAGGCTGGACCTAGTCTTAGCAAATAGCTAGGTAAAATTAACTCTCTCATTACCAAACACAAAGTAACAGCAACTCAGCTGCGAGAAGTCAGAATGTGCAATCGCGACGATCCTCGTGGCGATGCACCCATGACAGTACCCCCCCTTCTACGAGGGGCCTCCGGACCCTCAGGGCCAGGTCTGCCCGGGTAAGTTGTGTGGAAGGTCCGAACCAATCGATCTGCGTTAACCTTCGACGCAGGGACCCACGTCCTCTCCTCAGGACCATACCCCTTCCAATGAACCAGGTACTGAAGGAACCGACGATTCAGACGTGAGTCAATGATCTTCAACACCTGAAACTCCAAGCTACCATTGACCACCACCGGAGGAGGAGGCAGAGGCGACGGTATAACTGGCGCCACGTACCTTTTAAGCAACGATTTGTGGAACACATTGTGGATTTTAAACATAGGAGGGAGGTCCAGACGAAATGCCACAGGATTAACTATAGAACTGATCCTATATGGACCGATGAACCTGGGACCCAGTTTCCAGGAGGGAACCTTGAGTTTTATATTCTTGGTAGACAACCACACCAGATCGTTCACACCTAGGTCCGGACCAAACACTCTCCTCCTATCAGACCTCCGCTTGTAACGGTTCCCCATAGCACTCAGACCATTCAGCACTCCCTCCTGCATGATAGGAACCGGGCCATCCGTCTTTCCGGCCCTGGGACACTATGAAATAAGGCATCAGGAAGCAATTTTATTGAGCAGTCATACGTGCGATGAGGAGGTAACTCTTGACACCCCTCCTCTGAGAACATCTCCCCAAAGTCCTCCAGAAAAGGAGGCAAAGTCTTAGGCACGACCGCACCGATGACCGTGTTCATGCAGTTATTCTTGCAAAATTCACCCACTGGCTTATCTTTCTGGACTGCCAATCAATCACTGGGTTATGTTTAGTCAACCAAGGAAGTCCCAACACAATAGGAGTAGGAAGACCCTCCAACACATAACACGACAACCGTTCTTTATGTATTGCCCCTACTCGAAGGTCTATGCTATGAACAGCTTGTACAAAGCTACCTTGACCGAGAGGTCTGGCGTCAATAGAAAGTATAGGGATCGGTTTGGCCAATACACTCAGTTGCATACCTTACACCTGGGCAAACCGAGCGTCCACCATATTAGCCCCAGACCCACTATCAAGAAGAACAGAAATCCTCTCAACTCTCGCACCAACCACCACCTCCGCAGACACGAGAAATTGAGACGGACCCGGGGACGAAATACCTACTCCCAGGTTGTCGTCCACCACACAACCTGGGATTAACAGTTTTTCGGTGACTCCTATGCTCAATGAGGCACGGGAGGGACACCCCCCACAAAATGCCCCTCTCTCCCGCAGAAGAAACACCTTCTTGTCTTGCGGCGCACTGCTGATTCCCTCCTACAAATTGATGTCCCTCCCAACTGCATAGGTTCCTCAGAACAGACCAGGGGAATCTCAACATCAGGGACTTTAGTAGTGGATGGAGTCATAACAGGGGGCGGAGTTACCTCGCACCTCCCCGAAGCCGTCTATCAATACGAATGGCAAGAGCCATAGCAGCCTCCAGTGACGGAGGAGAATCATACTGAGCCAAAACGTCTTTTACTTTGTCAGATAACCCTTGACAAAACTGGCTCCTAAGAGCTGGGTCATTCCACTGAGTATCTGTGGCCCATCTACGGAACTCAGAAGAAAATTCCTCCACCGGACGATCTCCCTGCTGTATCCTACGTAACTTCGTTTCAGCAAGGGAGACCCGATCCGGGTCATCATACACCAAACCCAGGGCAGCAAAAAATTGATCTACTGACTGGAGGGCCGGGGAGCCCGGGGGAAGAGAGAACGCCCAGGATTGAGGGTCCCCTTGTAAGAGCGAGATGACAATTCCCACCCTCTGCTCTTCACTCCCCGATGACCGAGGCCGCAGCCGAAAGTACAATTTACATGCCTCCCGGAAGGTAAAAAATTTGTCCCGCCCACCAGTGAACCTGTCCGGGAGAGCAACCTTAGGTTCAGATCTGGTTTGCTCCGGGGGGAACAAAACCTTGGACTTAATATCCATAAGCTCCATGGACAACCTCTGCAACTGCCGGGCAAGCTGGGCTACTGGATCCATGGTAGCTGAGGAGAATTTTTAGTATGGCCGGTGAAAATGTCACGCTGTCTAGCAGATGTATAAATATTAATGTCAGTAATCTATCAAGTGGGACAACATACTATCTAACATATAAGTAGGTAACATTAACATGTATATATAGCATAGTATTACCTGACATAATATCCTGTGAGTCAATACTGAATCCTTTTCACGCTGTCTCTGGCTAGAGGTGGACCGGGGTCTATGCTGACCCTAAACTGGGGTCCTGACTAGTCCCTCTACCTGGAGGTACTGTTAATGGTACAGAGGTCCAGGCCACCAGCGTAAACCCTGTCTCCTACTAATCCCTGACCACTGTAATCTAGTCCTTAGAAGGACCCTGATTACCACCAAAGGGAATGGACAGGTAAAGGTTAACAAACAATATAGACAAACGAGACAGACAGGGGATAAAGTAAATACTGTCTTTCATACAACATATAAACACAGAGGGAACACCAAAGGTCTAGGAGATAAACTATAAGCAAGGAGGGGATGAACAACAAAAGAGCTCTTAGCTTAAGTCTTCTCAGAACCGATCCTATCTGCAGTCTGTATGAATGCTTTCACCGGCATCTAACACCCAGACTGGCAGGGATATAAAGGAAGCTAATTAGAACATAATCAAAAGCAGCCGGGCGAGGCTGGACCTAGTCTTAGCAAATAGCTAGGTAAAATTAACTCTCTCATTACCAAACACAAAGTAACAGCAACTCAGCTGCGAGAAGTCAGAATGTGCAATCGCGACGATCCTCGTGGCGATGCACCCATGACAGGTGCGTGGCAAGGGACGGGGAAGTGGATGTGATGGTGATGGTGCAGGCCGAGGCCGTGGGCAAGCTGAAATTGACCCACCAAAAACACCCACATCTTCTCGCTGGACCTTAGTGTCTGTAGTCCAAGGGGACCGCGGCAAGACAGCACTATTGAAGCCCGAGAAGTGTGAAAAGGTTGTTGGTTGCATAGCGGATAACACTTCCAGTTACTTATCCACCACCACCAGCACCCTGTCTTCAACATGGTCAAGTCACATTAGCCGTGATTCTGGGCTGCTTATTCCTTACCCTGATCCTCCTTCCTCCCACCATGCTGAGTGCCCTGAGACAACTGATCCCACACTCCGAAGAGCTGTTCAGTTTTCCATTTGGAGATTCGTGCCTCTCGCCCGGTCCACTTGAAGTGGGGAAAGATGATATTCAATGTAGCGATGCATAAATCTTTGAGCAGCCATGGTCACAAGAGGTGGACGATGATAAACACAATTGCTGGAAAGTCAGGAGGAGGACCAAGGTGGGGAAGTGGATGATGAGGTGGTGGATGATGTAGTAACAGACCCAACCTGGCAGGAGGACATGCAGAGTGAGGACAGCAGCACACAGCAGGAGGCAGGCATGACACCACTTCAGGCAAGAAGAAGCAATCTGATGGCTTCAGACAGAAGGCGTGCAACCGTTCCCCGTAACACAAACCTGAGGGAAGTTGCCAGTCCAACTGTTAGGTCTTCCTGAGTCTGCTTATTTTTTAAAGACTCTGCCAATAGCCCCAAACAGGCCATTTGCAACACCTGTCATGCCAGCATCAGCAGGGGTAGCAAACTACCAGCTTTACCACCACCATCATGATCAGGCACATGGCAGCAAAGCACCCGACTTTTTGGGCCCAACTCCATGCTGCAGGATCAGTGTCTTCGGGTGACACCACATCTTCTTCCAGTGTTGTTCATGCAAGCCAATCCCCTGTCCACGGTGCATGCAAAGATGCCTTCTGCTATGCATCTGCCATTGCCCACAGTCAAATAGCACAATCATCAAGCACGTCCATGTTCTTGTCCCAGTGCAGCCTTCAGTTGTCCATACCCCAGTCATTGCAACGTAAGCGGAAATACGCAGCCAACACCCCACAGGCCACAGTACTCAATTCTCATATTTCTCGTCTGCTTACGGTCGAAATGTTGCCTTTCTGGCTCTATGAGACGGAAGCTTTCTGCAACCTAATGGTGGCGGCCGTCCCAAGGTACTCTGTCCCCAGCCAACACTATTCCTCCCGCTGTGCCGTCCCGGAATTACAAAAGCACGTGTGCCACAACATTACCCATGCTCTCAACAATGCAGTTACTGGGAAAGTACACCTAACCACGGACACGTGGACAAGTGTTTGCGGCCAGGGATGGTACATCTCGCTGACGGCATACTGGGTTAACATAGTGGATACCTGAGGACAGGGAGGAAGAAGAAGAGGAAGAGGAGGACACCTTGGTCAGTTGTCTGTTGGTGAGGACACGGAAGGCTTGCCTATTACCAGTCTGGCACGCATGGCTGACTTAATGTTGCGTTACCTTTCCCGTGACCCTCGTATTGTCAAAATATTGGGTACCAGTCATTACTAGCTAGCGACACTTTTAGACCCACAGTACAAGGATAACGTTCAATCTCTTGTTCCAGAGGCAGACAGGTGTACCAAAATGGTGCAGTACCATAGGGCCATTGTTGCAGAATTATTAAAAAAATTTCCATCTCAAAACGCTGGCGGCAGAGATAACTGTTCGTTGGCCAACCAAGCAGGACAGGCGAGACAGACACAAGTACACTCCAGCAGAGGCAGGGGAACACTGGCAAAGTTCAGGGACAGTTTTCTAAGAGGCTCCCATTAAGAGGCGTGGGGTAATCTCACAAGAAATGCAGTCTTTCTAAGATGCTGAGGGAGTACCTTGCTGACCGTACCAACATCCTCCGTGATTCCTCTGTGCCTTTTAATTATTGGGTATCCAAGCTGGACACGTGGCATGAGCTGGCTCTCTACTCCTTGGAAGTCCAGGCTTGCCCTAAAGCTAGCTCTTTGTCCAAGCAGGTTTTTAGTGCTTCTGATGGCTTTATTACAGATAAGCGCATTCGCCTTTCTACGGAAAATGCAGACAGGCTGACTCTTATAAAAATGAACAAGGGATGGATTGGGCCTGACTTCTCTACACCATCAAATGATGACAGCGAAGCCTAAACTCCAATGTAGTGTTTTTTTGGGAGGTGTATTCCCATGCACCTCTTCACAACCAAACATGGATATACGCTTCCTGATTTGTCAATTAGACAACTCTCAATTATTAATCCTATTGTATGAAATGAAAAAAAAAAACACACACACATTAATTAAAATTCATTTTAATGAAATAAATAGACAGTCTTTGACCATAATTTATTGTACTGGTAATCCTTGCAAAGCCCTTGTTCTCCTGTAATAAAAAAAAAATAATAAAACAACATTATTCTTACCTCTCTGGCGCTCAGTCAGGTCCCACGCTGCAATCCATCTGAAAGGGTTAACATGTTTACAGCGAGGACCTGAGCTAATGCTGGCAGCCTTGCTGTAAACCCCCGAATGAATGAGCTCATCTCCCCGGCTGACAGGAGAGGAAGTGATTAGCTGGGAAGCTTAATTGATTGTTTCCCACGGTAATCAGTTCACTTCAGGTCAGCCGGGGACTCCGCACAGCATCAGTGATGTCAGAGGGAATCCCCGGCTAAATCCCCGACAAAATTGCATCTTCGCATTCAAATCGGATGACAGACGGATCAATGTTCAGGAAACATTTGTGCGATTATCGGCCGTCAAAAACGGTCCGATTTTTTAGACCGTGTGTGTGACTCCAGCCATAGAATGAAAATTGTCACTACATCTGTAGATAAATTCCCAGAGGGGTGTAATTTACAAAATGGTGCCACTTGAGAGGGAATTCTGCTCTTCTGCCACTTAGAGGCTCTTTATATGGATTCTGCAAACTATTCTAGGAAAATCTGTACTCCAAGAGTCAAATAGTGATCCTTCTCTCCTGAGTTTCGCCGTGTGGCTAAACAGTACTGTACAGACACATATGGGTTATTGTCACATTCATCAGAAATTGTGTGACAAATTTTGAAGACATTTTTACCCAATTTCCTATATGAAAATGTAAAATATGGGGCTAAAACAAAATTTTAGGGTAAAATTTTAATTATTTTTTCTTTTCCGGCCAATGGTACAAAGTTCTGTGACTCACCTGCGGTGTCACCTTTATATGAATTCATTGAGAGGTACAATTTGTAAAATGGGGACACTTATGGGAGGCTTCTGCTGTTTTGGCATGTCAAGATCTCTGCCAATGTGACATGGAACGCGCAAATCATATCAGCAAAATCTGCCCTGTAGTATGTTGCTCCTTAATTTTTGAGATTTGTACTGTACCTAAAATGTGGTTTTCAACCTCATATTGGGTATCTGTATACTCAAGAGAATTTTTGTAACAAATTGTACTGTTTGTTTTCTCCTATTAGCTCTTTTGAAAATTAAAAACTTGGGTCAAAGCAACATTTTAGTGGAAAAAAATATAATTTTTATTTACTCAGCCCAATGTTATACAATTTTGTGACTGGGCTGAGGGTTAAAAATGCTCAATACACATCTAGAAAATTCCTTGAGAGATGTAGTTTCCAAAATGCGGTCATTTTCTCCTGTTACCCTTGTGAAAATGAATAATTTGGGGCTGAAGCTACATTTTTGTGGGAAAAATGTTTTTTTCATTTTCATAGCTCAGCGTTTCAAAAACCTGTGAAGCACCTGCAAGTTCAAGGTTCTTCCATCATCTCTAGATGAATTCTTTGAGGGGAGTAGTGCCTAAGTGGGGTCATTTTTTTGTGTTTCCACTGTTTAAGCACATCATGAGTTGAATGGAGCTCCTTCTGAGCCCTGACGTGTGCTCAAACAGTAGTTTTCCACCACAAATAGGGTATCAGCATACTCAAGAGAAATTCCACAAGTTTTGGGGTTAATTTTAAACTATTATCGATATTAAAATGAAAAATTTGAGGCTAAACCAACATTTTTGTGGGAAAAAAAATCTTAATTTTCATTTTTTCCTTCCACAATGCTTTAATTCCGGTGAAGCACCAAAAGGGTTAATAAACTTCTTGAATGTAGTTTTGAGCACTTTGAGGGGTAAAGTTTTTAAAATCGTGTCACTTTTGGCTATTTTCTGTCACATTGGCCCCTCAAATTTCAAATGTAAAGTGATCAATAAAAAAAATGGTTTTGTAAATTTTATTTGAAAAATGAGGAATTGCTGATAAATTTTTAACACTTCTAACTTCCTAACGAAAAAATAATTATGTTTAAAAAATAATGCTAATGTGAAGTAGACATACAGTAAATGTTATCTATCAACAATTTTGTGTAATATATCTATCTGGTTTAAGGGCATAAGAATTAAAAGTTTGAAAATTGCTAAACTTTCAAAAAATGTTCACCAAAAATTTGATATTTTCAGAAATAAATGCAAAAAATATTAGCCTAAGTTTACCACTGACTAGAGTTGAGCGATACTTTCCGATACCAATAAGTATCGGATCGGAATTGGTATCGCCGATACCCAAAAAGTATCGGCGATACCCGATACCGATACCGGAAATCCAATGTAAGTCTATGGGAACAAAATATCGGAATTAAAAAAAAACATTCTTGCCTTGTTGGTTAATTGTACATGAAGGAAAACAACAAAGAGTAATGTAGAATGTATTGGGGAGGTTGAGGAGACATTAAAGGCATAGATGTTTAACCCAATCAAATGGAATAGCATAAATATTTTTTTTTTAAAGATGTTCGGATTGACGAAGAAATTGACAATGTTGTTAACCTTTTTTCTATTTTGGCAAATATGTATGTTTCACAACTTCCATGCTCTTCACCTTTTTAACTTTTGCCACACTTTCTCCTTCATAATCTTCAGCAGCATCATCTTTTTTCATCCAATTATTCTTCATCTTCACCTTCTTTATCTTCTTCTTAAACTTCTTGCTATTCATCTTTTTGTTAACATTACTCATATTGTTCTTATTAAACTATTATTCTTCTTCATATTCTACTTCATCTTCATCTTTTTCATCATATTCTTATTTGTGACAGAGATTCCTGTACTTGTAATCTGTAAAAGTATGAATTTTTCTTCCTTCCGTTCTTGCTGTCACAAAAGATTTAAATTACAACAGTATTTGTCCGTGTTCAGTTTAGCCTGCAGCAGCAGGCATTTTCCAGGGGCACCACGAGGAGGAACGGACTCACCCCCATACACTGCTTAGTCTTCTTCTGCTTATAATTTAGAGCATATATTTAGCTCTTCATTTTGGTCTTATACTTCATGTTCTTCTGCTTTTTGATCTTCTGCTTATTGTTCTTCTGTCTCTTGTTCTGTATCTTTTAGTTTGTCTTAACCTTCTTTGTCCTGTTGGTGATCTTCTTCTGGGTAATCTTTTATTTCTTCTTTGTGATGGTGTTCAGGCTGGTTGGCTTGATGCTTGTCGTCCTTGTGGTCGTCATCTTCTTCGGGGTGGTCATCAGGGTCGTCGTCTTCATTGTTGGAGATCCAGAGTGATTACCCAAAAAAACATTTAAAAAATCTTCAATTTGTAAATGTAGCTGAAGGTACAAGAAGGCTGACTAACTTCCGCGAACCAGCTGACGTTACTGGAACCCGGACGGGTATCAGATGGTACAAGAGACAATGGAAGTAACGAGGACCAGCTGACTGTGCTGGAACCCGGAGGGGCAGCAGAAGGAAAAGAGCCAATGGCACAACCGAGGACCAGCTGACGTTACTGGGACACGGTTACTAAGCAGGAGGTACCTGTGCTCCAAAGCACTACCAGGGACCAGCAGACGTTGCTGGAACTCGGATACCGAGATGGAGGCACCTAGGCCAAAGGCACTGCGGAGAACCAGTTGACGGTACTGGAACCCGGACGGGTAGCAGAAGGTACAAGAGCCAATGCAAGTAATGAGGACCAGCTGACTGTGCTGGAACCCGGAGGGGCAGCAGAAGGAAAAGAGCCAATGGCACAACCGAGGACCAGCTGACGTTACTGGGACACGGTTACTAAGCAGGAGGTACATGTGCTCCAAAACACTACCAAGGACCAGCAGACGTTGCTGGAACTCGGATACCGAGATGGAGGCACCTAGGCCAAAGGCACTGCGGAGAACCAGTTGACGGTACTGGAACCCGGACGGGTAGCAGAAGGTACAAGAGCCAATGCGAGTAACGAGGACCAGCTGACTGTGCTGGAACCCGGAGGGGCAGCAGAAGGAAAAGAGCCAATGGCACAACCGAGGACCAGCTGACGTTACTGGGACACGGTTACTAAGCAGGAGGTACCTGTGCTCCAAAGCACTACCAAGGACCAGCAGACGTTTCTGGAACTCGGATACCGAGATGGAGGCACCTAGGCCAAAGGCACTGCGGAGAACCAGTTGACGGTACTGGAACCCGGACGGGTAGCAGAAGGTACAAGAGTAGTGTTGAGCGATACTGCTCGATATCTAAAAATATCGGATCGGAATGGTATCGCCGATATCACTAAAATATCGGCGATACCCGATACCGATACCGGAAGTCCAATGTAAGTCTATTGGAACCAAATATCGACATTAAAAAAAACCCATTCTTGCCTTGTTGGTTAATTGTACATGAAGGAAAACAACAAAGAGTAATGTAGAATGTATTGGGGGAGGTTGAGGAGACAATAAAGGCATACATGTTTAACCCAATGCATTGGAATAGCATTAATATATTTTTTTTTGGAAATACGTTTGGATTGACGAACAAATTGACAATGTTGTTAACCTTTTTTCTATTTTGGCAAATATGTATGTTTCACAATTTCCATGCTCTTCACCTTTTTAACTTTTGCCAGTGCCACACTTTCTCCTTCATAATCTTCAGCAGCATCATCTTTCTCATCAAATTATTCTTCATCTTCACCTTCTTAATCTTCTTCTTAAACTTCTTGCTATTCATGTTTTTGTTTACATTACTCATATTGTTATTATTAAACTATTAATCTTCTTCATATTCAAATTCTTCATCTTCTTCCTCTTCATCTTCTTCATCATATTCTTATTTGTGACAGAGATTCCTGTACTTGTAATCTGTAAAAGTATGAATTTTTCATTCTTCTGTTCTTGCTGTCACAAAAGATTTAAATTACAACAGTATTTGTCCGTGTTCAGTTTAGCCTGCAGCAGCAGGCATTTTCCAGGGGCACCACGAGGAGGAACGGACTCACCCCCATACACTGCTTAGTCTTCTTCTGCTTAGAATTTAGAGCATATATTTTGCTCTTCATTTTGGTCTTATACTTCATGTTCTTCTTTTTTTGATCTTCTGCTTATTGTTCTTCTGTCTGTTGTTCTGTATCTTGTAGTTTGTCTTAACCATCTTTGTCCTGTTGGTGATCTTCTTCAGGGTAATCTTTTATTTTTTCTTTGTGATGGTGTTCAGGCTGGTTGGCTTCATGCTCGTCATCCTTGTTGTCGTCATCTTCTTCTGGGTGGTCTTTAAGGTCGTCTAATTTCCGAGAACCAGCTGACGTTACTGGAACCCGGACGGGTATCAGATGGAACAAGAGACAATGGAAGTAACGAGGACCAGCTAACTGTGCTGGAACCTGGAGGGGCAGCAGAAGGAAAAGAGGCAATGTCACAACCGAGTACCAGCTGACGTTACTGTGACACGGTTACTAAGCAGGAGGTACCTGTGCTCCAAAGCACTACCAAGGACCAGCAGACGTTGCTGGAACTCGTATACGGAGATGGAGGCACCTAGGCCAAAGGCACTGGGGAGAACCAGTTGACGGTACTGGACCCCGGACGGGTAGCAGAAGGAAAAGAGGCAATGTCACAACCGAGTACCAGCTGACGTTACTGTGACACGGTTACTAAGCAGGAGGTACCTGTGCTCCAAAGCACTACCAAGGACCAGCAGACGTTGCTGGAACTCGTATACGGAGATGGAGGCACCTAAGACCAAAGGCACTGGGGAGAACCAGTTGACGGTACTGGACCCCGGACGGGTAGCAGAAGGAAAAGAGGCAATGTCACAACCAAGTACCAGCTGACGTTACTGTGACACGGTTACTAAGCAGGAGGTACCTGTGCTCCAAAGCACTACCAAGGACCAGCAGACGTTGCTGGAACTCGTATACGGAGATGAAGGCACCTAGGCCAAAGACACTGGGGAGAACCAGTTGACGGTATTGGACCCCGGACGGGTAGCAGAAGGAAAAGAGGCAATGTCACAACCGAGTACCAGCTGACGTTACTGTGACACGGTTACTAAGCAGGAGGTACCTGTGCTCCAAAGCACTACCAAGGACCAGCAGACGTTGCTGGAACTCGTATACGGAGATGGAGGCACCTAGGCCAAAGGCACTGGGGAGAACCAGTTGACGGTACTGGACCCCGAACGGGTAGCAGAACGCACCCATGAAAATGTAAGTTGACAGGACGCAAGCCGTCCGCAGTTACCGAATCACACAGTCCTACAGTGGGTGCTTGTCCTATTGTCACAATGGAAACAGCCTTTATTTACATATCCCACAGCACACATAGGAATCACCTAAACTGCAGGCACCATAGAGTCGGCTAACCCGAATGCAACACGACAGCACAACTTATTGGAGGATAATTGACGTTCACACTGCCAGGAAACAGCTGTCGTGCTGTAACCAGGCTGGCCAGGAGTCAGTACCCCTGCCAATTACTTACGAGCAACAAATGGCGGTGTTGTAGCCCAGGGAGTAGAGTTCAGGTGGTAGAAAGATGAACATAACAGGAGACATGGAAAACGTTGCCAAACAGTTATTTAATCTGAAAACGGACAGGCAAATTCAGGTGATATCCATGCCTTGTTCATTTTCAGAAAAGTAAGCCGGTCTACATTCTCTGAGGATAGTCGCATGCGACGGTCTGTTAGTACACCACCTGCAGCACTAAAGACGCGCTCAGATAATACACTGGCAGCAGGGCAAGCCAGCACCTCCAATGCATACTGGCTAAGCTCTGGCCATGTATCCAACTTAGAGACCCAAAATTTGAAAGGGGAAGAGGCATCTGGGAGTACACTTAGAGGGAAAGACAAGTAGTCTGTCACCATCTTACGGAAACGTTGCTTCCTGGTGACTGGAGCCGTCTCGGATGGTGTAGACCTTGCTGGCGCTGTCACAAAACTTCGCCACATTTGTAACATACAGCTCTTGCCCTGTGCAGAGGCGCTGCTTGTGCTCCCTCTTGTTGTAGAGGTGTCTACACTGCCTCGACGCACAGAGCTGCTTTGTAAAGCAGTAGCAGCAGCATCTCTCTCGGCTGGAATGTACAACAGTATCGATTGCACCAGTGTGTCTTGGTACTCCCGCATTTTACGGTCCCGGTTCCCCGGTGTGATGAGGGTTTGTAAGTTGTCCCGGTAGCGAGGGTCTAGGAGGGTGTACACCCAATAATCTGACGTGGTGAGAATGTGGGCGATGCGGCGGTCGTTTCTCAGGCACTGAAGCATGAAATCAACCATGTGCTGGAGACTCCCAACTGGCCAACAAAAGCTGTCCTGTGGAAGAGGCGTCATCTCTGCCTCCTCTGCATCACCCCACCCTCGCTCTACATACTGACTAGAGCGTTGTGTACCTCCCTCTGTAGGGATTTCTTCCTCCTCCATTGACTCCTCCTCCTCCTCATCCTCCTCACAAAGTGAGCCCTGCCCAGCCCTTTGTGAGGAACCACGTTGCGCTGACTGTCCTGAAGGTAATTGAATTTGTGACTCCTCATCCTCCACCTCTTCCAAAACCTCTTCCTTTAGTGCTTTCAGTGATTTCTGAAGCAGGCAGATAAGGGGGACAGTCATGCTGACTAGTGCATCATCTGCACTCGCCATCCGCGTTGAGACATCAAACGCACGCAAAACGTCGCAGATGTCCTTCATAGAGGCCCACTCAGTAGTGGTGAAATGTGGACGGCGCAAAGAGCGACTTGATTGCGCCTGATGCAGCTGATACTCCATTACTGCTGTCTGCTGCTCACACAACCGCTCCAACATATGTAACGTGGAATTCCACCTGGTGGGTACGTCACATATGATGCGATGTTCAGGAAGGCGAAATCGGCATTGCAGAGCAGCAATGAGCGATCTGGCTATGCTGGAACGTCGCAAGTGAGCGCACTCTAGGCGGACCTTCTGCAGCAGTCCAGCAAGATCCGGATAGTCCCTCAAAAAACTCTGCACGACCAAGTTGAGCACATGTGCCAGACATGGTATGTGAGTAAGGTTGCCAAGGCCCAGAGCTGCCACCAGATTTCGGCCATTGTCACACACTACCAAGCCTGGCTGGAGATTCGCAGGCAAAAACCACACGTCGCTCTCCTGCTTGATGGCATTCCAGACCTCCTGCGCTGTGTGGCTTAGATTCCCCATTGAAATCATTTTCAGGACGGCCTGTTGACGTTTGGCCACGGCTGTGCTCATATCGGTCGCAACAGGTAAGCGTTCACGGGTCCATGTGGAGGTATACCGTGACGGCTCGTGCAGCGATGATTCTGAGGAACTGGAGTAGGAGGAGGAATCAATGTGTACAGACTGGATTCCTGCAATCCTTGGAGTTGGCAGAACACGTACAGCGCCACTGGCAAGATCTGTACCCGGCTCCACAACATTGACCCAATGGGCAGTGAGGGAAAGGTATCGTCCATGGCCATGGGTACTGGTCCACGCATCGGTGGTCAGGTGGACCCTGCTACTGACGGCGTTTAGTAGCGCATGTTTAATGTTTCCCTCGACATGTTTTTGCAGAGCAGGGACAGCTTGCCTGCTGAAATAAAATCGGCTTGGCACATTATATTGTGGGACTGCCAATGCCATTAAGTTCCTGAAACTGTCAGTCTCCACCAGCCTGAATGACAGCATTTCAAGGGACAGGAGTTTTGCAATGCCAGCATTCAGAGCCTGTGCTCGTGGATGGTTTGCCGAGTATGGCCGTCTTTTATCCCATGCCTGTGGTACCGATAGCTGTTTTGTGGCCTGGGAGTGTGACGATGACTGTGAACTTGCTGCTGTGGGTGGAATAACAGTTTGTCTATGGACAACAGTGACCGAGGTTCTTCCATGGAGATCCTGTGAGGAAGCCGAACCAGGTGTGTGTGAGCTGGAGGTAGAGGCTCCAACACGACCTGAAGATGTAGGTGCTGCTGTAGGTTGGCCTACATCTCCAGTGTGTCTTTGTAACTCAGCTACGTGCTTTGTCCGTACATGTTTCCACATATTTGTGGTATTCAGGTTACTGATATTTTTACCTCTTTTAACTTTTTGCTTACACAGCTTGCATTTAACATAGCAAATATCATCTACAAGTCTGTCAAAAAAGGACCACGCAGTGCAAGTCATGGGAGCGCCAATTTTGACATTTGTAAGAGAACTGCTCCCAACAGGTGCCAAACTGGAGGCTACAGGCAAGCGAGTCTGCAGCCTACCTCTCCCTCCTCTTTGTACCGTTGGGCCAATCTCTTCCTCAGAGCTGCTCCCACCACCTTCCTGTTGCTCACGCCATGTTGGGTCTCGGACTTCATCATCTCCACTACCCTCTTCCAACAACTGCTCCTGTTGGATGGTCTGGGCAGCACCATGCTCCTCAAAACCTGGCACCTGAGTCTCATCATCATCATGAGATGCGTTCTGCGGTGTGCTGTCCATCGGCACTGGCTCACCCGCCTCTTCAGATTGAGAGAGACACAGCTGTTGCGCATCACTGCATACTCCCTCTTCTTCAAATTGCAGAATGCTGCTTGCCTGTGCCCGTGTTTGCGAGCCAACAGATTCTGAGAACAGAAGCAGAGACTCAGCTGGCTCCTGTACAGAACTCTCTGACTGCCTGGGCAATTTGACAGGCGGTGAACAGACAGATGGTTGCTCAACAGTGTTGTGTTCCTGAGAGGAGGTGGAAGGAATTGAAGTCGATGCATTGGCTGCCATCCAACCAACAACGGCTTCAATTTGTTCTTCCCGCAGCAGGGGGGCACGCCAAGCTCCTACCAAAGTGCGCATAAAGGAACGCTCATGGGTAAAACTGGTGGATGCTGTGTCACTGAGGGCGGCAGCAGCCACAGAATCCCCACGTCCTCTCCCTGCTGAAACTCCACGGCCACGACCACGTGCCTTACTCACTGACTTCTTCTTGGTAGATTGATAAAGAAAGTCAGAAAAGTTATAAGGCCTAAGTGTGGTTATTACGCAGAGACTGAAGTGAACACTGAAACACAACTGTTAACAATCTGTGAAAGGCTACTCCTTTGTCTACTTCTATAGTGTTTGCAACCAATGTATTGGATACGGATGGAAGCGCGTCACACTAATAGATTATATTTATTTTAAATGGAATGGAGCAGAACCAATTGGAGAGAAATGACAAGGATGAGGCACTGAGACACGCTCAGCAGAGTACAAGCAGCAGTGCTTGAACAAGTAACTGGAGCGTGATGTGCACTCAAAAAATAAAAAACACAGACTGAAGTGAACACTGAAACACAACTGTTCACAATCTGTGAAAGGCTACTCCTTTGTCTACTTCTATAGTGTTTGCAACCAATGTATTGGATACGGATGGAAGCGCATCACACTAATAGATTATATTTATTTTAAATGGAATGGAGCAGAACCAATTGGAGAGAAATGACAAGGATGAGGCACTGAGACACGCTCAGCAGAGTACAAGCAGCAGTGCTTGAACAAGTAACTGGAGCGTGATGTGCACTCAAAAAATAAAAAACACAGACTGAAGTGAACACTGAAACACAACTGTTCACAATCTGTGAAAGGCTACTCCTTTGTCTACTTCTATAGTGTTTGCAACCAATGTATTGGATACGGATGGAAGCGCGTCACACTAATAGAATATATTTATTTTAAATGGAATGGAGCAGAACCAATTGGAGAGAAATGAAAAGGATGAGGCACTGAGACACGCTCAGCAGAGTACAAGCAGCAGTGCTTGAACAAGTAACTGGAGCGTGATGTGCACTCAAAAAATAAAAAACTCAGACTGAAGTGAACACTGAAACACAACTGTTCACAATCTGTGAAAGGCTACTCCTTTGTCTACTTCTATAGTGTTTGCAACCAATGTATTGGATACGGATGGAAGCGCGTCACACTAAAATTTAAATTGCATGGAGCAGCAAGAATTACACTGAAGAAAAAAAAAAGTCTGTGAGTGACACGTGCAGATGCCTACAGACAGCGTTGCATGCAGAGCAAACTGCAGCGTCACCTGCACTCACACACACCTTGCAGAGCTGTTAAAACAACACTGCAGGCAAAAGGAAGCTTTACACAGCGGTTGGTGCTAGCCTGCCTAAAGCACAGTACACTAAATCGCAATCTCTAACTGTCCCTCAGAGTCAGCACAGCAGTGTTCTGTCCCTTACTGAATTCACAGCACAGTGACGCTAAAATGGCGGCGGCGCCTTTTATAGTGCATTCTGACATCATTTCAGCATCCAATCACAGCCATGCCATTAGTTAACATGACCGCAGCAGTACAGGATGTGCCCACACTTCTTAGGATTCCTCATTGGCTGACTAAAATCACATTGCCTCTCAAAGAATTATGGGAACTTCCGAATCCGGTATACGATATATGGAAAATATCGGAACTAAGTATCGAAAGGCCGATACAGCTAATATCGGCCGATACCCGATACTTGCGGTATCGTATCGCTCAACACTATACAAGAGCCAATGCAAGTAACGAGGACCAGCTAACTGTGCTGGAACCCGGAGGGGCAGCAGAAGGAAAAGAGCCAATGGCACAACCGAGGACCAGCTGACGTTACTGGGACACGGTTACTAAGCAGGAGGTACCTGTGCTCCAAAGCACTACCAAGGACCAGCAGACGTTGCTGGAACTCGGATACCGAGATGGAGGCACCTAGGCCAAAGGCACTGTGGAGAACCAGCTGACGGTACTGGAACCCGGACGGGTACCATAAGGCACCCATGAAAATGTAAGTTGACAGGCCGCAAGCCGTCCGCAGTTACCGAATCACACAGTCCTACAGTGGGTGCTTGTCCTATTGTCACAACGGAAACAGCCTTTATTTACATATCCCACAGCACACATAGGAATGACCTAAACTGCAGGCACCATAGAGTCGGCTAACCAGAATGCAACATGACAGGACAACTTATTGGAGGCTAATTAACGTTGACACTGCCAGGAAACAGCTGTCGTGCTGTAACCTGGCTGGGCAGGAGTCAGTACCCGTGCCAAGTACTTCCGAGCAACAACTGGCGGTGTTGGAGCCCAGGGATGAGAAGAGAACAGGGTGGAGGCAGCAGGACTTTTTGCCATACACACAGCAGGGGAACAGCTGACATTACTGAACCCCAGTAACACAGGAGCAAGTGTTGACTGTGCTAACAGCACTTCTAGGCAACAACTGGCGGTGTTGGAGCCCAGGGATGAGAGGAGGACAGGGTGGAGGCAACAGGACTTTTTGACGTACACACAGCAGGGGAACAGCTGACATTACTGAACCCCAGTAACACAGGAGCAAGTGTTGACTGTGCTAACAGCACTTCCAGGCAACAACTGGCGGTGTTGGAGCCCAGGGATGAGAAGAGAACAGGGTGGAGGCAGCAGGACTTTTTGACGTACACACAGCAGGGGAAAAGCTGACATTACTGAACCCCAGTAACACAGGATCAAGTGTTGACTGTGCTAACAGCACTCTTCCGAGCAACAACTGGCGGTGTTGGAGCCCAGGGTCAAGGAGGATGTTTAAATACTAGATCAAGTATTTTCCTTGTTACATGTCAATTTTAAATGTCTATACTTCAAACAAGAGAAAGATAACCTTTACTACCATAAGATGATGATTTCATTAAAAAAAATATCTAGATAAATAAAGAATTGACAAACATAAACACATACATTAACATGTTGAACAGCAATGCAAACCACAAAATAAATTAGTTAAGGAATCTGCTATACGGTTGTACATAAAAGCATACAAGTACATATCTGAATCCATTAATGATGGATAAGCAACAGTATGTACACCATTTTTATTGTATAGATAATGAATGTCTGACTTCAAAACATCATCAGCATTACAAGTTATCTGTGACATTAATAAAATGTTACATTTGCTGAATAATGTCACTAAACAGTTTATAAAAATTATACAATTTCCATCATGTAAAAATCATAATATGTGCCAATAATCATTTTATTAACAAACATAACCTTTAAAAAGTGCATAGTGCATAGTGAAAATTGCTATTTATGCCTGACTGTGGAGTTGCAAGCATGACAACGGATAGATAAGGTATATATAGATGAGACTGCATAGCCACAGATGGTGAATGGCGATGTAATACTGTACCCAATAAAGTGTGCGTCACTATACATATTTTTTTTTATATAGCTTTATAAACAGGGTACGTGCATGTATGCTTGCGCCTTTGTTTGGACGCACAGACTGCCTTCCTGCTGTGACGCGTTGGGTAGTGAACAGTTGTGTGCAGTGTTCACTGTAGTCTGAGGTTTTCATTTTTGGAGTGCAGATCACGCTCCAGTTAGTTCTTCAACCCACTGCTGGTTGTAGTCTGCTGAGTGTGTGTCACTGGCACATCCTTGAAATTTTTCTTCAATTGGTGCTGCTCCATTCTATTTCAAATAACTAAAATCTATTAGTGTGACGCGATTCCATCCGTATACAATACATTGGTTGCAAACACTATAAAAGTACACAAAGGGGCCTTTCACACCTAGTGAACAGTTGTGTGCAGTGTTCACTGCAGTCTCTGCGGAATAACCACACTTAGGCCTTATAACTTTTCAGACTTTCTTTATCAATCTACCAAGATGAAGAAGGCAGGGAGTAAGGCACATGGTCGTGGCCGTGGAGTTTCAGCAGGGAGAGGACGTGGGGATTATGTGGCTGCTGCCGCCCCCAGTGACACAGCATCCACCAGTTTTCCCCGTGAGCGTTCCTTTATGCGCACTTTTGTAGGAGGTCGGCGTACCCCATGCTGCGGGAAGAACAAATTGAAGCCGTTGTTGGTTGGATGTCAGCCAATGCATCGACTTCAATTGCTTCCACCTCCTCTCAGGACCACAGCACTGTTGAGCAACCATCTGTCTCTTCACCGCCTGCCAAATTGCCCAGGCAGTCAGAGAGTTCTGTACAGGAGCCAGCTGAGTGTCTGCTTCTGTTCTCAGAATCTGTTGGCTTGCAAACAGGGGCCCAGCCAAGCAGCATTCTGGAATGTGAAGAAGAGGGAGTATGCAGTGATGCGCAACAGCTGTGTCTCTCTGAATCTGAAGAGGCGGGTGAGACAGTGCCAATGGTCAGCACACCGCAGAACGCATCTGATGATGATGAGACTCAGGTGCCAGTTTCTGTTGAGCATGGTGCTGGCAAGACCACCCAACAGCAGCAGGTGTTGGAAGAGGGTAGTGGAGATGATGAGGTCCAAGACCCAACATGGCTTGAGGAACAGAAGGTGGTGGGAGCAGCTCTGAGGAATAATAATAATAATAATATTTATTTATATAGCGCCATCATATTCCGCAGCGCTTTACAGTTTAGCAGTTTCAGAACACAAGTCATAAGTAACAACGTTAACAATACAATAATTAAAGCAAAATAAGTCCCCCCTGCTCGTGACAGCTTACAATCTACAATGAGTGGGGGAGATACAAAGTATAGGTGTTTATATACAATGGTGCATTTACAATGATGGTCCAGCCATCTTAAGGGAGTGAGGGATGGAGATAGTGAATGGGCTAGACACACACACACACTTACACAGAATACATAGAATGACTTTGATTAGTGAATGTGATAGGCCGCTCTGAACAAATGTGTTTTGAGGGAGCGCCTGAAACCATGCAAATTGTGGATAGTCCTAATTTCTTGGGGTAGAGCATTCCAGAGGATTGGCGCAGCGCGGGAGAAGTCTTGTAGTCGGGAGTGGGAGGTACGGATTAGTGCA
Organism: Oophaga sylvatica; assembly: GCA_033576555.1. Lineage (NCBI taxonomy): Eukaryota > Metazoa > Chordata > Amphibia > Anura > Dendrobatidae > Oophaga > Oophaga sylvatica. The sequence continues at coordinate 262,902,835 of JARQOD010000006.1, read as the reverse complement.
GAGGTTAGTCGAAAGTCGTTTGCAGAGCGCAGCAGTCGTTTAGGCCGATTTGATAGAAATGAGGGAGGAGATGTAGGGGGGTGCTGCACTGTGGAGAGCTTTGTGGGTGAGAACCAGTACTTTGAATTGTATCCTATAATGAATGGGCAGCCAGTGTAAGGACTGGCGAAGAGCAGACGCGTCCGAGTAACGATTAGCAAGATGGATTACCCTGGCTGCTGCATTAAAGATGGACTGGAGAGGGGATAGTCGAGTAATGGGGAGGCCAAGTAATAGAGCGTTGCAGTAGTCCAGGCGGGAGTGGATCAATGCTACAGTGAGGGTTTTTGTTGTTTCCATGGTGAGAAAAGGGCGGATTCTAGAGATGTTCTTTAGGTGTAGCGGCAAGAGCGAGCAAGAGATTGTATATGGGAGGTGAAGGAGAGATTGGTGTCAAACATAACACCCAGACAGCGAGCCTGCTGCCGGGGTGTTATTATGGTGCCGCCCACGGAGAGGGATATGTCAAATTTAGGGAGGTTAGTAGACGGCGGGAGCAGAAGAAGTTCAGTTTTGGAGAGGTTGAGTTTCAGATACAGAGCGGACATGATGTTGGAGACTGCAGACAGACAGTCGGTGGCGTTCTGTAGTACAGCGGGGGTGAGGTCGGGGGATGACGTGTATAGTTGTGTGTCATCAGCATAAAGATGGTACTGAAAGCAAAATCTGCTGATGGTCTTTACAATTGTGGCTGTGTAGAGAGAGAAGAGAAGGGGGCCAAGGACTGAGCCCTGGGGTACACCGACAGTGAGAGGAAGAGAAGATGACGTGGAGCCAGAGAACAAAACACTGAAGGAGCGGTCAGAAAGATAGGAGGAGAACCAGGAGAGAACAGTGTCCTTAATACCTAGTGAGTGGAGCCTAGACAGTAGGAGACGGTGGTCAACCGTGTCGAAAGCTGCAGAAAGGTCGAGAAGAATGAGCAAAGAGTGGTCACCGTTACGTTTTGCTGTAAGAAGGTCATTGCTCACTTTGATGAGTGCAGTTTCGGTCGAATGTAGGGTGCGGAAGCCGGACTGTGAAGGGTCTAGGAGGGAGTGATTGGAGAGGTAACGGGTGAGGCAGGAGAAGACTAGGCGCTCCAAAAGTTTAGAGATGAAGGGGAGATTGGAGACCGGTCTGTAGTTGTTTGTGCAGGAAGGGTCGAGAGCGGGTTTCTTTAGTAGTGGAGTAATGATAGAGTGTTTGAAGGCAGATGGGAAAATGCCAGAGGAGGGTGAGAGATTAAAGATTTTAGTTAGGTGAGTTGTGACAACTGGAGAGAGAGACTGGAGGAGATGTGAGGGAATGGGGTCGGTAGTGCATGTAGTCGGACGAGAGGAAGAGAGGAGTCTGGACTCTGGAGACTTCTTCTTCTGTGATGGGATCAAATGTGGAAAGTTAGTCAGGGGAACAGCAGGGTGGGATGGGAGTCACAGCCCTTGGTGGTTGAGAGCAGATTTCCTGACGGATAGTATCTATTTTTTATATAAAATGGGAGGCCAGGTCGTCAGCACAAATGTCTGTGATAGGGGCTTGTGCTTTTGGCCTGAGGTGGGAGTGAAAAGTGTCAAAAGTTTCTTGGGGTTGTTGGCTAGTGAGGAGATCAGGGTGGTGAAGTAGGTCTGTTTGGCGAGGTGAAGGGCAGCATTATAAGTTCTTAACATGAATTTAAAGTGGATGAAGTCTTGTGGTGTGCGGGTTTTTCTCCAAAGGCGTTCAGCACTCCTAGAGCATCGCTGAAGAAGTTGAGTTTGCAATGTGAGCCAGGGCTGTTTTCCTGTGTGTTTGGAAGTTCTGAGGGTGAGCGGCGCTACTTGGTCAAGGGTGCTTCTAAGAGTGTCATTGTAGTGATGAACAGCCAGATCAGGACAGGAAAAAGAGGAGATTGGGGACAGTGATGAGTGTAGGGAATCTGAAAGTGTCTGAGGGTTAATGGCTTGTAGATTTCTGAATGTGTGGTAGGTAGGAGTGCGCTGGGATGGTGGAGGATTTGTGAGCGTGAAGGAGAGAATGTTGTGGTCAGACAGTGGAAGCGGTGAGTTATTTAGGTGGGAGATTGAAACAGAGGCGGACAAAGACCAGATCAAGGGTGTTACCATCCTTGTGTGTCTCAGAGGTTGAAAGCTGTGAGAGGCCTAGAGAAGTGGTTAGTGATAGAAGGAAGATAGAGGAAGACATTGCCCCAACGGTACAAACAGGAGGGAGAGTTAGGCTTCAGACTCGGTTGCCTGTAGCCTCCAGTTTGGCACCTGTTCGGAGCAGTTGTCTTCCAAAAGTCAAAACGTGCGCTCCCAGGACTTGCACTGCTTGGTCCTTTTTTGACACACTTGCAGATGATATTTGCTATGTCAAATGCAAGCTGTGTAATCAAAAAGTAAAAAGAGGTAAAAGTGTCAGTAACCTCAATACCACTAATATGTGGAAAATGTGCGGACAAAGCACGTAGTTGAGTTACAAAGACACACTGGAGATGTAGGCCAACCTACAGCAGCACCTACATCTTCAGGTCGTGTTGAAGCCTCTTCATCGAGCTCACACACAGCTGGTTCGGCTTCCTCACAGGATCGCCATGGAAGAACCTCGGTCACTGTTGTCCAGAGACAAAGTGTTATTCCACCCACAGCAGCAAGTTCCCTGTCATCCTCACACTCCCAGGCCACAAAACAGCCATCGGTAGCACAGGCATGGGATAAAAGACGGCCATACTCGGCAAACCATCCACGAGCACAGGCTCTGAATGCTGGCATTGCAAAACTCCTGTCCCTTGAAATGCTGTCATTCAGGCTGGTGGAGACTGACAGTTTACGTAACTTAATATCATTGGCAGTCCCACAATACAATGTGCCAAGCCGATTTCATTTCAGCAGGCAAGCCGTCCCTGGTCTGCAAAAGCATGTTGAGGGAAAAATTAAACATGCGCTACTAAACGCCGTCAGTAGCAAGGTCCACCTGACCACCGATGCGTGGACCAGTACCCATGGCCAGGGACGATACCTTTCCCTCACTGCCATTGGGTCAATGTTGTGGAGCCGGGTACTGATCTTGCGAGTGGCGCTGTACGTGTTCTGCCAACTCCAAGGATTGCAGGAATCAAGTCTGTACACATTGACTCCTCCTCCTACTCCAGTTCCTCAGAATCATGCTGCAGGAGCCGTCACGGTCTAACTCCACATGGACCTGTGAACGCTTACCTGTTGCGACCGATATGAGCACAGCCGTGGCCAAACGTCAACAGGCCATCATGAAATTAATTTCCATGGGGAATCGAAGCCACACAGCGCAGGAGCTCTGGAATGCCATCAAGCAGGAGAGCGACGTGTGGTTTTTGCCAGCGAATCTCCAGCCAGGCTTGTTAGTGTGTGACAATGGCCGAAATCTGGTGGCAGCTCTGGGCCTTGGCAACCTCACTCACATACCATGTCTGGCACATGTGCTCAACTTGGTCGTGCAGAGTTTTTTGAGGGACTATCCGGATCTTGATGCACTGCTGCACAAGGTCCGCCTAGAGTGCGCTCACTTGCGACGTTCCAGCATGGTCAGATCGCTGATTGCAGCTCTGCAACGCAGATTTCGCCTTCCTGAACATCGCATCATATGTGACGTACCCACCAGGTGGAATTCCACTTTACATATGTTTGAGCGGTTGTGTGAGCAGCAGCCAATAGTAATGGAGTATCAGCTGCATCAGGCGCAATCAACTCGCAATTTGCGCCGTTCACACTTCACCACTACTGAGTGGGCCTCTTTAATAATAATAATAATCTTTATTTATATAGCGCCAACATATTCCGCAGCGCTTTACAGTTTAACAGTTTCAGAACACAAGTCATAAGTAACAACGTTAACAATACAATAATTAAAGCAATATAAGCCGCCCTGCTCGTGAGAGCTTACAATCTACAATGAGGTGGGGGAGATACAAAGTACAGGTGTTTATATACAATGGTGTATTTACAATGATGGTCCAGCCATTTTGAGGGAGTGATGGATGGATGGAGATAGTGAATGGGCTACACACACAGACTTACACATAGAATGACTTTGATTAGTGAATGTGATAGGCCCGGGCTCTGAACAAATGTGTTTTGAGGGAGCGCCTGAAACCATGCTAATGGCGGATAGTCCTAATTTCTTGGGTAGAGCATTCCAGAGGATTGGCGCAGCACGGGAGAAGTCTTGGAGTCGGGAGTGGGAGGTACGGATTAGTGCAGAGGTTAGTCGAAGGTCGTTTGCAGAGCGCAGCAGTCGGTTAGGCCGATAGATATAAATGAGGGACGAGATGTAGGGGGGTGCTGCACTGTGGAGAGCTTTGTGGGTGACAACCAGTACTTTGAATTGGATACTATAATGAATGGGCAGCCAGTGTAAGGACTGGCGAAGGACTCTATGAAGGACATCTGCCACGTTTTGCGTGAGTTTGATGAGTCAACGCGGATGGCGAGTGCAGATGATGCACTAGTCAGCCTGACTGTCCCTTATCTGCCTGCTTCAAAAAACACTGCAAGCACTAAGGGATGAGGTTTTGGAAGAGGTGGAGGATGACGAGTCACAAATTCCATCACCTTCTGGATAGTCAGCGCAACGTGGTTCCTCACAAAGGGCTGGGCAGGGCTCACTTTGTGAGGAGGATGAGGAGGAGTCAATGGAGGAGGAAGACATCGCTCCAGAGGGAGGTACACAACGCTCTAGTCAGTATGTATAGCGAGGGTGGGGTGTGCAGAGCAGGCAGAGATGACGCCTCTTGCAGGGGACAGCGTTTCTTGGCCAGTTGGGAGTCTGCAGCACATGGTTGATTTCATGCTGCAGTGCCTGAGAAACGACCGCCGCATCGCCCACATTCTCACCACGTCTGATTATTGGGTGTCCACCCTCCTAGACCCTCGCTACTGTGACAACTTACAAAGCCTCATCACACCGTTGAACCGGGAGCGTAAAATGCGGGAGTACCAAGACACACTGGTGCAATCCATAATGTTCTCCATTCCAGCCGAGAGCACTGCTGCTGCTACTGCTTTACAAAGCAGCTGTGTGCGTCGAGGCAGTGGAGACAGCTCTGCAACAAGAGGGAGCACAAGCAGCGCCTCTGCACAGGGCAAGATGTTATGATTTGGTAGCTGAGGAGAGCAGGCAAAAAAGGCAATACACCACAGAGGTTGGAATCTATGGGATTACAGTACCCTGACTAACCACCAAACTAAAGGCAGCCGTGGAGCGTACCTACGTTGGTCCTAGACGCCTCGTCACAGCCTGAGAAGCTAACTACACCTAAAGATAGAAAGAGGAAAGCTATATGCCCCGGAGCAGATCCCCAAAGAACATAGAAAGCCCCAAACATGTAATGGCGGTTAGACAAGAAGAAATACTGACAGACAGAAAATAGTATGAGCAAACGTTGGGGCCCAAACTTCCTAAATAGAAAAGGATAGGAAGGGCATTTAGTGCAATCCCAAAAAACCCTGAAAAGTACCAACTCTACTAATTACAAAAACACCTGAGATCACACGACCTCTACCACCTAAATTAGTTCTCTGGTGTAACAAAAACTAAACAGCAGCCACTGAAAAAACTGGAAAAGGCAAATGAACAAACAACAGTGGCTGAACTAAACTGAGGAGGCACAAGCCCCCGGAGGGGACCCGGCAGACCCCCACAGAAGTGCAGGACAAAATGCAAAAAACAAGCACAAAAAAATAAAGAAGAAAATGTCTTATCTGTTAGCAAAAGATGCGTGCACGAAACAGCAAGCTACAAAGTGTACAGGAATCAAAGATGAGACCAGAACAATTGATCACCGGCAACCCTGATGGGAGGGAACCTCCCTTAAATAAGACCAGTCAGTAACACCTGATCTCCAATCTTCACAATCTTCATTGGATAGTTCAGTACTGTTTGTAACCACCAGAGGGAGATTCTGTTCAGAATTCATTTCTAGCACATTCACAACAGCAAGACCAGTATGTTCCAAATGTGGCGAAGTTTTGTGGCAGCGCCACCAATGTCTACACCATCCGAGACGGCTCCAGTCAGCAGGAGGCAACGTTTCCGTAAGATGGTGACAGACTACTTGTCTTGCCCTCTCAGTGTACTCCCAGATGGCTCTTCCCCATTCAAGTTTGGGTCTCTAAGCTGGATACATGGCCAGAGCTTAGCCAGTATGCATTGGAGGTGCTGGCTTGCCTTGCTGCCAGTGTATTATCGGAGCGCTTCTTTAGTGCTGCAGGTGGTGTACTAACAGACCGTCGCATGCGACTATCCTCCGATAATGTAGACTGGCTTACTTTTCAGAAAATGAACAAGGCATGGATTTCGCATGAATTTGCCTGTCCGGTTTCAGATTAAATAACTGGTTGGCAACGTTATCCATGTCTCCTGTTATGTTCATCTTTCTACCACCTGAACTCTACTCCTGGGCTACAACACTGCCAGTTGCTGCTCAGAAGTGTCGTGTCCACAGACCAATACACAAGCTATAGTGTTTAGTGGGGTTCAGTAACGCCTGCTGTCCCCTGCTGTGTGTCTGGCAAAAATTAATGCTGCTAACTCCAAATTAAACTTCTAACATCTCATACTAGGCCTCTGCCTACACCCTCCTTGACCCTGGGCTTCAACATCGCCAGTTGCTGCTCAGAAGTGTTGGATGCACAGATCAAAACAATCGCTGATGTGTTTGTGGGGTTCAGTAACGCCTGCTGTTCCCCTGCTGTGTGTCCGGCAAAAATTACTGCTAGCTAGCTACACATGATGAAAAAAACATGACATGTTAAAGTAGCTACTGCTACACATAGATAAGAGGCTACACCCTTATTTCTAAGCTGTAAACAAGTGAAACGTCACCTTTAAAACCATAAATTATTAGTCTTTGTCACAAATCTGTAACAAAATAATTGTGACATATTACTGCAGATATCCACATGTCGAACACAAATGCTAACACAAAAGCCTACTTATGTTATAGGATACTGATGGTGAACCTTGTCACTCCATAACTTAGACAAATCCAACTCACATCATGCTCAAATGCTGCAATGTTGGAAGTGCATAATGTGGGTTGAACTTTGACAACAGCTGCAGTGCGAAGTTTAGCCTTCAGTCTTCTTGGCTTTTAAATAAAAGCATACAAGTAAATATAATAATCCATTGTTGATTAAGGGACATGATGTACACCTGTAATATTGTGCAAACAATGGATGTAGGACTAGTCCTCTTCAACATTACTTATATTTGTGTCATTTGAAAAAATACATATTTAATTAAAAATTTAACAACCCATATCATAAAGGTCCATCTTGTAAACATGAGAATCGGTAACAAAAATCATGCATTACCTTGTTAAAGTCAATAGTGCATAGTCACAATAGCAAAATATATACCTGCAAGTGGTGCTGAAACAACGACAACTGAATGATAAGGTGAATGATATCTAGTTATCAGACTGAATAGCGACACCTGTACAATGTCGATATAATACTGTACCTTAACAAAAAGGCTGTTTGCAATTTGCCTTAACATGTTGTTCGCCGCTGTCTCCATTATTTCTGAGAATTGTAGTCGTTGCCCTCCATATAACGCACCTGCGCATTGCAATCTTGAATTGCGCACACGCAGTATGCTTTGCCCGCAGATTGCAATGCGCAGGCGCGTTATATGGAGGGCAACGACTACAATTCTCAGAAATAATGGAGACAGCGGCGAACAACATGTTAAGGCAAGTACCCAAAACACCGCCCATCTGACCTGACTGCCATCATTTAAATATCTCGCCAATTTAGGGTGACAGATTCCCTTTAAGGCCTTAGGGGCACCATGCACAATATATAGTTATTCATTGACTCCACAGGTCATTTGTCCAGCAGCTATCTCTCCTGACATACTGAGTTCGGAGGTCCTCATATGGATTAGACTGATGGCCAAGCCCACCGATATTGATGGGTTCAACTGATATTGATTTAATTTGACATTTAAGCCCCCATCACACTAAGCGAGATCGCTAGCGAGATCGCTGAAGCATCACCGATTTTGTGACGCAACTGCGACCTAGCCAGCAATCTCACTTAGTGTGACACGCAGCGAAGACCAGCCCCCCTGCTGGGTATCGCTGATCATCGTCGAATGGCCTGGATCATTTTTTCATCGTTGGTCTCCCGCTGGCTAGCGCGCATCGCTGCGTGTGACAGCGGGAGACCAACGATCAGCGAGATCCCAGCACGTACAGCAGAAGCTGGGAGCTGGTACCTAGGGTATACATCGGCTAACTAAGTGCGGCGCAGCGCTTAGTTACCCGATGTGTACACTGGATACCAGCGTGCTCGCTGGTCCTGATCGCTGGTGAGTCTGCCCATGTGACAGCTCACCAGCGATCAGCTAACGATGTCCCAGCGATCCCATCCACGTCGAATCGTTGGTGGGATCTCTGGGACATTGAAGAGTGTGACGGGGCCCTTAATAGTAAACATTGACTGAAAGATTATTCAGATAACAGTTAAGGGATTATCTAAGTTTTTAAAAACAGTTCCACTCTTGTTTGTGGTTTGAGTCCTAGTATTATTAGTTCAATCTCATTCACTCAATCAACCTATGAACAAGAGTAGTTATCTTTCTGGAAAATAAATACTTTTTTACTTTTTGTTTTTTTAATCTTAAATATCTTCAGTACATATTAATCCAATGGCAGCATTACAGTAGTCAAAGCCATTAATCCATGAAGGCCATTTGAAATTGATTAGAGCCAGCAACAAAAATGTATGTTTATAACTAGGGATGAAAGGATTGAATCGCATAAACCCCGTTACACGGTCCAGATAAGTGATCTTTGTTCGTTGACAGGAGCTACACAAATTTTCTTTCCTTAATTTCCTTAATTAATTAAGAAATAATTTTCTTATTAATTTGTAGTGTGCACATTTCTTTTTCTTAAATTAGTATGTGACTCTCTACTTAAGTTTTGTAGAGTTTTTATTGAGCTCCAAGCCATTGTTTGATTATTTATTAGACATTTTTATATTAGCTATTTAAGTACAGCTGCTTTGGTTATCAGGATTTTAAGAACTAACTCTTCTAAGTAGTAGCACATATCTAAGACCATCGTCTCATACTTCATTTGTCTGCATGTCCTTTTTCATATTTAGTATTCTATCCACCGGATAATGATTACTGACTGCTTCAAATAATCAGAAGATCTACTTAACTGGGTTTCTTACACTTCTACCTGAAGCAAAACACACTGTCAAAAAAATAAAACGTTGTCAGAATTTAGAAGATGGCTCTTTGCATACAGCTGCCAGAAGGATGTGTTCATACTGAGGATGTGTTCATACTGATTCTGCCATGCTACAGTTAGTCAGAGGGAGATTAATATGTATAAAGTTCCTTTTTTATTTTTTTTAGCTGATCTCAAGTGATCCACAGCTAAATATTAATTATGGCTTTCAATGTTTGATATTAAATTTTATGTAATATCTATTAGCAGCTATTTGAGAGGACATCCAGAAGGTTTTCTTACAGTTTGCAATGATTAAATTGGGTGATCTGGTTACCTTTTAATTTTCATAAAAACATTTCTATAATTAACATTCAGGCAAGCAAAAACCCTAACTGATTCCGAGCTGAACAAGGTCACAACACACACGCGTGCAGTGAGAGTGGTAGCGTATCCACTCACACACCAACACAAATGATACTAGCTTGCTCGGGGGCATCGCCGGAAGCCTTTTAAGGCCAAAGCTCCACCCCAAACACTCACACTGACATTGCAAATCCGGAGCTGCCACATCACCAGAGCAGATGACGTCTGAGCACCAATGAGAGGATGCCACCTCATGGACATGCTTAGTACAGTCATGGACAAAAGTTTTGAGAATGACACAAATATTAATTTTTACAAAGTCTACTGCTTCACTTTTTCTAATGGCAATTTGCATATACTCCAGAATGTTATAAAGAGTGATCAGCTTAACAGCAATTACTTGCAAAGTCAATATTTGGCTAGAAAATGAACTTTATGCCCCAAAACACATTTCAACATCATTGCAGCCCTGCCTTAAAAGGACCAGTTAACCTCTTTTCAGTGATTGCTCCATTAACACAGGTGTGGGTGTTGATGAGGACATGGCTGGAGATCAATCTGTCATGATTAGTAAGAATGACACCACTGGACACTTTAAAAGGAGGCTGGTGCTTGGCATCATTGTTTCTCTTCTGTTAACCATGGTTATCTGTAAAGAAACATGTGCAGTCATCATTGCAATGCACAAAAATGGCCTAACAGGGAAGAGTATCGCAGCTAGAAAGATTGCACCTCAGTCAACAATCTATCGCATCATCAAGAACTTCAAGGAGAAAGGTTCCATTGTTGCCAAAAAGGCTCCAGGGCGCCCAAGAAAGACCAGCAAGCGCCAGGACCGTCTCTTAAAAGTGTTTCAGCTGCGGGATTGGGCTACCAGCAGTGCAGAGCTTGCTCAGGAATGGCAGCAGGCAGGTGTGACTGCATCTGCACGCACAGTGAGGCGGAGACTCTTGGAGCAAGGCCTGGTCTCAAGGAGGGCAGCAAAGAAGCCACTTCTCTCCAGAAAAAACATCATGGACAGACTGATATTCTGCAAAAGGTACAGGCAGTGGACTGCTGAGGACTGGGGTAAAGTTATTTTCTCTGATGAATCCCCTTTTCGATTGTTTGGGACATCAGGAAAAAGCCTCATTCGGAGAAGACAAGGTGTCTCATGCCAACTGTTAAGCATCCTGAAACCATTCATGTGTGGGGTTGCTTCTCAGTCAAGGGAATCGGCTCTCTCACAGTCTTGCCTAAAAACACAGCCATGAATAAAGAATGGTACCAGAATGTCCTCCAAGAGCAATTTCTCCCAACCCTCCAAGAGCAGTTTGGCGATCAACAATGCCTTTTCCAGCATGATGGAGCACCTTGCCATAAAGCAAAGGTGATAACTAAATGGCTCAGGGAACAAAACATAGAGATTTTGGGTCCATGGCCTGGAAACTCCCCAGATCTTAATCCCATTGAGAACTTGTGGTCAATCATCAAGAGACGGGTGGACAAACAAAAACCTAAAAATTCTGACAAAATGAAAGCATTGATTGTGCAAGAATGGACTGCTATCAGTCAGGATTTGGTCCAGAAGTTGATTGAGAGCATGCCAGGGAGAATTGCAGAGGTCCTGAAGAAGAAGGGTCAACACTGCAAATATTGACTTGCTTCATTAACTCATTCTGTCAATATAAGCTTTTGTTACTCATATGTTTGCAATTATATTTTTGTCTGTGATAAAAACATCTGTCAAACACACATAAAAACCAGAGGGCAGCAGATCATGTGAAAATATAATATTTGTGCCATTCTCAAAACTTTTGGCCATGACTGTAGGGTGATCTGTGGACTTAGACTCAAGAGCGTCAGATCTCCGCTGCCTATCGCTAGTTACCATAGACTTGGCTGGAGAGCCAGCAGTAACCAAATGTACAGCACAAGCCTGAGCAAGATGCTTGGACAGATGTCTATGCTCAGCAGCACCTGCAATGGCTGAAGCTGAATGGGAGACAGCTGAGGCAGATAAGGCTTGAGATCTACTCTGTGCAGTAGGAGAATCCCAGCGCCTAACAGCTGGTTTACTAGAAACTCAGATACAGCGAGAAAATTAAAGGGGTTGTCCACTACTTGAACAACTCCTAAATTTATGTTTCCCCTGGTTTAATAACACTTATTTACAATCATCTTTGGTATCGACGCCATTCCAGTGGTGTCAGCACTGGCTCTCCTGAGGCTTCACTTTTCTCTCCCACTGATTTAATTGACATCCAGAGAAATTGAAAGTTACAACTGCTTTATGACTTCCCATGGATGTCTTTATTTGTCTGAAAGAGAGGAGAGTTGAGCGAAACAGGTCGATCAGATTCAACAGTCGCTGACTTTCGCCAAAGTTGGGTTTCGTTGGGGGAAACCCGACCATAGCATGCAGTCGGCCAAGCGGTCATCGACCCGAGTGCCCAAGTCGGTTTTCCCATAATACTTGCAGACGCCTTTTTTCAGCCAATGAGCAAGGACGTACACTGTGGGCAACGAGATGACATGGGCAGCGTCCACCACCATCTTAGAGAAGGGCATTGCAGTGATTGGCTTGCTTTGGGGGCGTCAGTGTCTGTAAAAGCCCTCACCGCCGACCTCCATTTTACTTCTGCCGATATTAACAGTAGGGAGAGGTTGCTGACGCTGTTTATCAGTAGGGAGAGAGTTAGGCAGGAAAGAGAAGTTCTTCTGTGCTTGTACTGATAGCAATTGTGCTGTACAGTTAGTGTGCAGTGACAGGGGAGGATTTTCTTGTGTGCAGCAGCGCTGGTTATTAGGCTGCCTGATAGCTGTATTGCTGTGTATACACTGCTGTGCAGACTGCTTTTTACACAGCACTAATACTTTGATTCTTTTTTTCTGCACACTTACCGACTGTTCATTTTTACCCACATCGCACAGAGCTGTATGCTACTCACACACTACCGTGTACCGGCTGGTATCACGGACAAATACTTGCTGATTATCTGTGTGTGACTCCGGAAATATATACGAGATTGCAATTTTCCACTACACCGTATACAGCTGTACACTTCTGAGACAGTACCGTAGATCTGCTCTTTGTATTACGGTCAAATCTATACTGAGTGAGCGTCTGTGTGTGACTCCGGAAATATATACGGAGATTGCAATTTTCCCCTACACCGTATACAGCTGTCCACTTCTGATCTAGTACTGTATATATGCTCTTTGTATTACGGTAAAATCCATACTAAGTGAGCATCTGTGTGTGACTCCAGAAATATATACGGAGATTGCAATTTTCCCCTACATCGTACACAGCTGTACCCTTCTGAGACAGTACCGTATATCTGCTCTTTGTATTTCGGTCAAATCCATACTGTTAGGGTCTGCAGAATGCACCTAACAAATAATGTAGAGAGGTGCGTTCGCAGCCCGGGGTCCACTGTGCAGGCCGAGTCTGCTGCTAGTAAGATGGCGTAAGTAGCAAACTCTTTTATCCCGCAGAGTCGCTAAAATAAACACCGTAGTGCACTGTGGCAGATAGTGCGAACTCTGTTAATCCACAGAGCCGCTAGCGGTAATGCCGTAGCGCTATATGGCGATAAGTGCGAACTTACTTAGCTTCAGTGAACCGCAAAGTAAAACGCTAGGGTGCTGACTAGTGTTTGCAAGCGAACCCTGTTGCGTCACAGAGCCGCTGAGAAACCCCACTGTGTCCAGGTACACAGTTGACTGCTAAGCGAACATAGGAAGTGGTCATGCGCTATCTATGGCGTCTGTACGCCAGCCCCTGAATACGGCAACCACTGGTTATGCCCGTATTCTAAAGTCATCTAAGACACCGACCCTGACCAGCTAGCATACCAAGCTCCTCACCGATTAGGTCTGTATTGTAATGGCGTATTTCAGCCGCCCTAACCACACACACGCATGACCATACCGACGCAAAGCACATAAAGGTTTGATACTAGCGCACGGCCGTGCGGTCAGGACAACCTTTTATAGCATCCATGAGTAGAAGACCTTCCAGAAAGGACCAAAAGAAAGCTGCTTCAGATCACAAACAGCTACAGGACCTTCCTGGAGGACCAATAGGAGTCGTAGCTGTATCTGAGCATGTGACCCCTGATCTCCAATGGAGATCTTGCCCTGGGCATGCTCAGAAGAAGAACCGTTAGGTTCAGCTTTATCATATGTGGGATGTGTATTGCCAATCATTCAGTCCTAGGGATTTTACTGTCTCGCTTGCGATACATTTCCCACTTTAGTACTAGTGTTGGTGACAGCCAGTGATTCATGCGTAGGACCGTCAGGTTCAGCTTTATTATATGTGGGATGTGTATTGCGGGCGGTTCAGTGGAGCTCCTATTTTGAGTCCATTTAATTAACTCTTTCAATTCAGTGGGTGCTTATCCCAATTGAGTTTCTATACATCTATACTGATAAATACTAGGGCCCGTGCGGTTTAGAGTGATTTTAGGAAGTATTTTTCCTCATAATATTTATCGGCCTTTTTGATTGCTGATATACAATGTTATAATCTTGACAACGCGTTATATACCTCCTACTGGGCATTTTTTGTTAATCTTTTATTGTATTGTATTTTATCTTGTATGTTAAATTGTTAATAAAGATTGATATTTTTTAAATTATTCTGCTGGAACACTTTTTGTGGTTAAGGTTATCCACACTTTTGAAGTTATTTAGTCCCAAATATGCCTGCTTCAGCACTGGTTATAATCGAAGATCCAGGAGAGGCAGCAGCAAGTCTCTGCACAGTATTAGACCGGACAAGACGCTGGGACCGACGTCTCTGCTGAGCAGGTTCCACTGCGGCAGGAGACAGATGGGGGACCGCAGCGGGAATGGCTCAAGATTCCCCTTGTGCAGCATTGGGAACTTGAACCCTAACATTACCCCCCTACTAGGGCCCCCCTTCTTGGGCCTCGCTGCGCTCAAAGGCAGCGATGAGCAGCGGAGCGTGAATATGCTCGGCAAGCTCCCAAGACCTATCCTCAGGCCCATAACCCCTCCAGTCCACCAATTAAAACTTTTTGCCTCGTACCACCTTGCACCCAACAATGGCGTTCACCTTATGATCGTCGGTAGAGGAACCCGACGTCCCGGCAGAGGACTCAGAAAACCTGGAGATGGCCACGGGTTTCTGAAGGGACACGTGAAAGGTGTCGGTGATACCAAGTTGAGGCGGAAGGGCTAAGCGGTAAACTACAGGGTTTACCTGATCAAGAATCTTAAAGAAGCCCAGATAACGAGGTGCCAACTTAGTCGACTCTACTCGCAGCCTGATGTTTCGGGCAGAGGGCCACACTAAGTCGCCCGGAGCAAATGTTGGAGCGGGACGCCGATGGGCATTGGCCGAGGACCTCATCCTCTCTTTGGAGGCCTTAATGGCATCCTGGGTGCGGTCCCAAATGTCCCGTGCCTCCACAGCCCAGTCTGCCACCCTGGAGTTGGCGGAAGACACGGGCATGGGCACCGGGACCCATGGATGCTGACCGTAGTTCAAGAGGAATGGGGTCTGTACGGTGGAGTCTGCCACAGCGTTGTTGAGAGCAAACTCCGCCCACGGTAGCAAGGATGCCCAGTCATCCTGCCTGGCTGAGACAAAATGTCGCAAATACATGGCCAAGGTCTGGTTGGCCCTCTCTTCCAACCCATTTGTCTCGGGATGATACGCAGAGGAGAGGTTTAACTCAATCCTGAGTAGCTGGCATAGCGCTCTCCAGAACCAAGACGAAAATTGGGGACCTCGATCACTGACAATTTTGTCTGGCATACTGTGTAGGCAGAAAATTGCCTGATGAATAATGCTGCCAAGGCCCGTGCAGACGGTAACCGTGGTAACGGCACCAAGTGCACCATTTTGGAGAAGTGGTCGGTTATCACCCAGATGATGGTGCAGCCCTGAGACTTGGGTAAGGCCTCTTTCACACATCCGTTTTGCGCCTGACGGCGCCCCTGGCATTTTGCCGCAGCGCCACATCCGGCAACTAGTATGAAAAACCGGATCCGCCGCATCCGGTTTTTCGCCGGATCCGGTTCTGTGATCCGTACAAAAACCGGATCCGTCTCATCCGGTATATCCGGTTTTGCATCCGTTGACGCCGGAATGCGCCGGATCCGGTTTTTAAGAACGCCCCTTTTTGGGGTTCCAAACATGATTGGCTACTGTAATCCTATATATACACTGTTCCTACATCCCATCTTTGACAGGTTGTAGAGGAGCAAGTGCAGGTTGGAGAGAAGAGCAAGTAGCAAGTGATTGGCGAACATGGATGTCATTATCGGCAATATCTTCAAGAATCTTGTTGATTTTACTGCGGAGATGAATCGCTTGAGGTTTATAGTTCTGGAGAAGGAGCGAAAGATTGAGGAGCAGCGCATTATGCGTCAGCGCCAGCAAAGACGACGACATATGTGGATCCACCCCATCACGGCACAGAGATTAACTCGTGGTGTCTATTCAACACTGAACGTGGAGCTTCGACAAAATCCAGAGAAGTTTTTTGCCTATCTGCGGATGAACAAAGAAAACTTTGACGATTTGCTGGAGCGTGTTGGAGACCAAATTAAAAAATCGGACACCTACTGTCGGTTCTCGATATCTCCGGCGGAGCGTCTTATGGTCACTATAAGGTAAGCTATATGTATTGGATCTGTTTGCTTGAGCACACTTGTAATTTTATCATTTATTTAACATCACAGTACAAGTAGGAAACCATATCAGTAGGCCAAAATTTTGTTATAAAACAGTGTTTTTCATTGATATTATTTTTGGTATCTCCAATAGTTATAGCTGAGTTCTGGTATGTAATGCTGTGTTTCTGAAATAATTTGTATTTTCTATTTTGTTTTCAGATTTCTGGCAACTGGCAAAACTCTGTCATCGCTCCATTTTCAATATCGGCTGGGAATCTCCACACTATCCGGGATAATAAAGTACACTTGTCGTGCTCTGTGGGATAGTTTGGTTGGAGAATTTCTTCCAGAGCCAACAACAGAGCGGTGGCTTCAAATAGCGGACCAGTTTTTATGCATCTGCCAGTTCACCAATTGCCTGGGCGCCGTTGATGGAAAGCACATCCGCATTCAAAAGCCTTCAGGAACCGGATCAGAATTATTTAACTATAAAAAATATTTTCGGTCGTCCTGATGGCTATTGCAGATGCGGAGTACAAGTTTATTGCGGTGGACATTGGGTCTTATGGACGGTCAAATGACTCCCAAGTCTTTAAACTTTCTGCCATGGGCCATAAACTGTAAGGAAACAGTTTTCAGTTTCCCCCCAGGCCACTGCCTCAAACCTCAGGCCCACCGATGCCATTCGTTTGTGTAGGTGATGAGGCATTCCAGCTGTCCGAACACCTTTTGAAGCCGTACGCCAGCAGAGGATTAACACATACAAAGCGGATATTTAACTACCGCCTCACAAGAGCCAGACGGATGGTGGAGTGTGCCTTTGGCATTATGACAGCTAAATGGCGTGTCCTTTTGACTGCAATTAACTTGAAGACTGAGACTGTTGATGATGTGTGTTAAAGCGTGCGTGGTCCTACATAATTTTGTCCTAACCAAGGAACCAATTTCTATGGAGGACCACAATCAAGAAACAACTTTGCACGACTACAGCAACATTACCACTCGCAGTACAGTCACGGTTTCAAGAATGAGGGACCAGTTTGCTCAATACTTTGTGTCACCTGAAGGTAGTGTTGACTGGCAGGATGACAGAGTGTGATAAATGTATTTGTTCTTTTAAAAATTTTCTTTACCCACAATAAACCTTTAAAAGTTTACTTGTCTACCTTCTTGTGTGTTTTCTACAGTCTGTAACCTTTTTGCCATAGTTGTGTCCATGGCTGTTTGTTTAAAGAAAACTATTTCACCTTTTGTCCAAAAAAAGTGTACATTGTAGGCCATGGTTCCCCAAATCCAGTCCTCAAGGCCCACCAACAGGTCTTGTATTCAGTATTTTCTTTGTATTGCTCAGGTGATAATTGCCTCACCTGTGCAATACAAAGGAAATCCTGAAAACCTGATATGTTGGTGGGCCTTGAGTACTGGAGTGGGGGAACCCAGGTCTACAATGTACACTTTTTTTGACAAAAGGCGAAATTGTTTTAACAAAAGTATTTTACCTTTTGTCCAAAAAAAGTGTACATTGTAGGCCATGGTTCCCCAAATCCAGTCCTCAAGGCCCACCAACAGGTCTTGTATTCAGTATTTTCTTTGTATTGCTCAGGTGATAATTGCATCAGCTGTGCAATACAAAGGAAATCCTGTTAACCTGATATGTTGGTGGGCCTTGACTACTGGAGTAGGGGAACTCTTTTGTAGGGGATAACCTAACAGAGTACACAATTTTTGGAAAAAGATAATATACTTTGCATACTACACAACCCAGGACACAACTTTGGGAAAAAGGTTGCATTTATGAACCTTTTAGCCAAAGTTAGGTGTACCTGTATACCAAATTTAAAAATTAACATCCTATAAATAAAAGACAGACAACAATGTTAAAACAATGAACAATTTATTGAAAAAAATATTTTTTAATATAATATGTATCAAAGTCGGCCTTTGTGGCCCAATTTTTCAATTTTAAATATACTTTATTATTTCTTCAACTTTATTATTTTTGTAAACTTTATTTTTTAGTCAACTTTATTTTTTTTTTCAACTTTATTTTTTTCAACTTTTTTTTTTTTATAAACAAATCAAAACATTTTGACACAAACTACAAGTCAGTGTAGTGTGGGGTGGAAATACTGCTGGAGGGGCTGCGGGACACTTCGACCGTGGGAGTGTGGAGGGACGACCGGGATGGTGGTGGGGAAGGAACAGGAAGACAAGGCAAAACAGGTGGGTGGTGGTGGAGTGGAGGGTTGGGCAGGAGGAGCATTTGACATGGTAGGGAATTAGAAGGGGAAGGAGATCGGTATGAGGTAGGAGTGTGGTATGGGGTAGGTGGCTGGTAGTGGGTAGGTTGCTGGTACTGGAGAGGTGACTGCAGTTGGGGAGGTGGTTGGTATTGAATAGGAGGGGGAGGAGGGATGGCAGGTGGAGGGGGGGGAAGATGTACGGCGGCTGTAGGGGGAACGACTGGGGTGGATTGAGGATGGGAGAGAACCTGCACTAGAGCAGTGTGGCACGTGTGCATCACATACATCTGCTGGTCAGCAGATAGCGGATCTATGCACTCCGCAACCGACCTAAAAAAGCTGTGGTTCGGTGATGCTCTTGCCTCTGACTGCACAGTTTGCAGAAGTGTCTTTACCTCACCAACTAGGGAGGTTATCTGATGAACGCCTGCGGCAACTTGTTCAGATAATACCTTAAGGGTATCTTTCCACGGTCAGGAAACATTCCGGATTAGCTGCGTGTTTGACGCTGTGCGTTGGCGCAGCGTCAAACACGCAGCGTCCAGATGTTACAGCATAGTGGAGGGGATTTAAAGAAATCCCGTCTCCACTATGCTGTAAAACACGCAGGCGGAAGACCTGCGTTTCCGGACATGCGGCGCGTCTTTTCAGACCGCAGCATGTCCTAGCCCGTTGCGGCAATGCTGCGTCACCGCAACGGAAATAACACAGGGCTATGCAGCCCTGCAATCATTCCGCATGTGTTCCGGAGGTGTCCGGAACACATCCGGAATGGGCGCGCGTCAAAAAGGTTGCGGGGCTTAGGACAGAGCGGAATTTCCGCTCCGTCAAATGCCCTGTGGTTCCGGACTGTGGAACCACAGCCTAAGACAGTTCTGGAAAGATGCATTCATATGCAAGAACTCGGGCGCAAAGTTCTTTTCCTGACCCCTCTGACGCTGCCGCCCAGTACCCGCAGCTGTACTAGAGGTGGAAGGGTCAGAAGGGTGGGGTAAAGGGAATGCTATATCCTGACCAGCAGATTCATGTAATGCAGCCAGCCACGCTGCTCCAGCGCTGGTGGAGGGGACTGCGGGATCAAATGTGTGGGAAGGTGCAGATGTAGAGGGTTGGTCAAAGTGTCCCTCGGTGTCGGTCTCGTGAGGGATCGCTCTAGAAGGCGCCAACTCTGCGGGCGCCCGAGTGCTGCTCACCGTGCTGTGGAAGAAAGAAAAAACATAAAATTAATATACAGATGTGGAATGGCCCTGGCTGCAAAAAAAAACATTGGATACATGTTAACATTTGATGGTAATATTTACCTTCTGGTGACCATGGTTTCACGCAGGAACGCCAGAGCTCGTGCGTACTTGTACTTGCTCTGGCGTCCTGAAGAACCACTCGGGGCCCGCATTTCCTTATTGAACTCCTTAAAGCGATCCCTCACAGACCGCCACCGCTTCACAATTCTCTCCCCTGAAACGAGAAAGCACACATTGGTTAGTATACAACATCAGTGTTTCCCAAACTTCATTCCTCGTGTCCCCCAGAGGTCATGTTTTCATTATTTCCATTGTGTTTCACAAAAGGAAATCATGAAAGCATGAAGCGTGGGTGACACGAGGACAGAAGTTTTGGAAACACAGCTTTACAGTCAGCAACATGAACTATACTTACGGTATTTAGTCTGGGACCTAACATCGAGGTCCTCCCAGCGGTCCACCATTGCCGCTGCCACTTCCTCCCAGAGCCGTCGTGTCACAACTTGATCAGAATGCCGGCGGTCCCCCATGTTCCACAGCGGCTCCCTTTCTCGGACCAGATCAATCATCAGCTCGACGTCTAAGCCCTCCTCCGTGTCCGAGTCGGGAGCACGCTGTGAAGCCTGTGAAATTAAAAAAGAAAAAACAAAAAATTACCATACACATTATTTGAAAATGTCTAAATTATACATGTTAAACTGGAAAATTTCCTGCAACAAAAAATTTAGAGATAACACGTTTTGTAAAAATTAAAAATTATATGAAATGCTACCAAAAATGGTAGATAGGTCAAAAATTTTAAAAAACAAAAATGACATTTATAAAAAAACACCAAAAAAAAATAATTTACGTTTCAAAAATAAAAAATATGAAGTAAAATAAAAATAAAAAACTTACACGTTGAGAACCGCCGACAGTCTCACGACGACGACTCTGGGAGGCGCTGGGAGGAACCCTCTGTTGGCTCCCAGATCCGAGAGACTAAAATGAAAATAAAAATTAGGATATTGGCATGTGTTGGCGGCTGTGTCAAGTATGTACTAAATGGTTTTCTATGTGTTGTGTGTAGTGTGATGTTGTGTTCTGCGATTGATGCAGGATACTTACGAATTGTGAGCCCACTCCGGGTATCTCTCCACCCCGTCCTTCTTCCTCTGGGAGCTCCTCGTCATCTTGAGATTCCTGTTATTAAAAAAAGAAAAATCAAGACATATATCCCACAGATGGATTGTGGAGAGAAAAAAACAATTAGATATTTTTACCGCCAATTCCTGACGATGGGTAGGAGGGCTCCCAGAAGAAGATGTGTCTTGCTCAAGTGGCTGGGAGGGAGGAGATGGCGATGCTACTGCCGCCGCTGCCGCCGCTTCTTCAGCCAATGCCGCCATTGCTGCAGCAGCTGTTTGACGGTCTCTGCTGTGGAAGAAAGAAACAAAAAGGGACAGTGAATATATTTCTATATTCCTTGTCCCTGGCTGAAAGAGAAAAACAAACATGTAATTTTTTCGGGAAATGGGTATGTAATATTTACTTTCTGCTGGCTTCCCTCCTAGCCCGCCTCTCCTCCTCTTCTTTCTGCCGCCTCCGCCGCTGCCTGTTGTTGACGTCTTCTGCTGTTGAGTAAAAAGGGTCTGTGAATTTACTATTCCTTGTCCATGGCTGAAAGAAAAACAAACATGTAATTTAGAGCAAAATGGGGGATGTCATAGTTACTTTCGGCTGGCTATCCTCCGAGCTTGGAGGTCCTCTCCTCCCCTCTCTTGGATTTGCCCTGCATCGGCCGCCGCCTCCTGTCGTTGACGTCTTCTGCTGTTGAGTAAGGACACAAAAAGGGACAGTGAATATATGTGGATTCCTTGTCCCTGGCAGAAAGAGAAAAACAAACATGTAATTTTTAGGGAAATGGGGGATGTCATATTTACTTTCTACTGGCTTCCCTCCTAGCATCCAGGATGTCCTGCGCCCTTTCAGCTGCAGCATCAATTCTTCTGCTGTGGAATAAACAGACAAAAAGGAACTGTGTTTATATGTATTGATTGTCCCTGTTTTAAAATATAAGATTCAAACATGGACAGGATTGAGCTTTATGTTTTACGGAAAACAACATCCCGTCATTAATTGGAGCCATAAACAGTACCAGGGGGAAACACTATCCCTGCCAAAAAAAAGACACAATACAGTACCAGGGGAACCATCCGATCCACAAAAAAAAAAAAAATTGAAAAAAAAAATATTATGATATAAAAACTGGCACATTTCAGATCGCAGCATGAGGAGCAAAACCATGACAGGCCATAAAAAAAAATTGAAAAAATAAAACACTAGATCAACATTATGTTACAAAAAACATGCACATTTCAGATAGCAGCATGAGGAGAAAAACTGTCACAGGCAAAAAAAAAAAAATTGAAAAAATAAAACACTAAATCAACATTATGATACACAAAAAATGAACATTTCAGATAGCAGCATCAGGACAAAAAACGTCACGGGCCAAAAAAAATTAAAAAAAATAAAACAGTAGATCAACATTATGATATTAAAAACATGCACATTTCAGATAGCAGCATGAGGAGCAAAAGCATCACAGGCCCAAAAAAAAAAAAATTTAAAAATAAAACACTACATCAACATTATGATAACAAAAACATGCACATTTCAGATAGCAGCATGATGAGAAAAACCGTCACAGGCCAAAAAAAAATTTTTTTAAAAATAAAACAGTAGATCAACATTATGATACTAAAAACATGCACATTTCAGATAGCAGCATGAGGAGCAAAAGCATCACAGGCCCAAAAAAAAATTTAAAAAAATAAAACACTAGATCAACATTATGATACACAAAAAATGGACATTTCATATTGTCGCAGGGAGACCAACCACATCACCGGCAAAAACATTTAAAAAAAAAAATAAAAACACTACATCAACATTATGATACACAAAAAATGCACATTTCATATTGTCGCAGGGAGACCAAGCACATCACAGCAAAAAAAAAAGTACCAGTAGATACACATTATCAATTAAACACATTCACAACAGTAGCAGGGGATACACAATATAAACTTCCCAAACATGCGTATTTGAAACACTACCAGGGGGACCCACCCCATCATTGGAAATTACATTTCGTACAGTACCAGGGGAACCAACCCTATCACAGAAAAAACATGAATTTGAAAATGTCCCAGGGTGCCAAAAAAATGCAGTAGCTCACACAGAATTGGTGACATATGCATTGTAAAATTTGGGTTGGGGGGGTCTCATATTTACCGTCTGTTGTCCTGGCGCTCCATGCTGCTGGCTGCGGATCCTGGTGGTGGTGGATGCGTCTCTCTGCTTGGATGCGTCTCTCTGCTTGGATGCGTCTCTCTTGCTCTCATGTGCATGCATCTGATGTCCCACTGCATGCTTTTTTATATGTTTGCTGTGGGATGGTATCTCAATTAAAAAACTGGATCCGGCCACCGGATCCAGCTCTTGCCGAATCCGCCGCATTGCGGCGTCCATAGAATTGTAACAAAAGCCGGAAGCGCCAGATCCGGCGCTTCCGGCTTTTTCGCCGCAGACAAAAAACGTGACATGCAACGTTTTTGCCAGACGGCGACCAGACACCACATCCGGCAAAAACCAGACGCGCCGCAGGGACATGCGGCGCCTTCGGCACTAATGTTAGTCAATGGAAAAAAAAAACGCATCCAGCATTACATTTCGCCGGATGCGGTTGGACAAAAAAATGCCGGAGGGCTCCGTCAGGCGCAAAACAGATGTGTGAAAGAGGCCTTAGCCCACCACGAAATCCATCCCGACCATCTCCCAGGGCCAGTCTGCCACCAGGAAAGGGAAAAGTAACCCAGCTGGCCATTGTTGAGGGGACTTATTCTTGGCGCAGGAGACGCACGCCTGAACATATTCCCTGACATCACGGGCCATATGCGGCCACCAGTATGTCCTCGCCAGCAACTCAGAAGTCCTTTTTGTCCCAAAATGTCCACCCACCCTGGACAAATGTGCCCAAGAGAGTACTTCCGGTCGCAAATTGGTGGGCACAAAAGTTTTGCCCGGAGGCACAGACTCAAGCGAAACCGGGGCCACCGTTCTTAGGCTTTCTGTGGGGACAATAAGCTGAGGCTCCTCCTCCACCTCCTCAGAGGACACCACGGAGCAAGATAGTGCATCATCGCAAATGTTCTTCTCACCGGAGAGGAAATGGAGGGTGAAATGGAACCGGGAGAAGAACAAGGACCATCTGGCCTGACGGTAATTTAGCTGCTGGGCTGTCTGCAAATACACCAAGTTCTTGTGGTCCGTGAATACTTGGAAGGGGAAGCGAGCCCCCTCCAGAAGATGTCTTCACTCAGAGAAGGCCAACTTCATAGCCAGCAACTCCCTGTCCCTGATGGAATAATTCCTCTCTGCTGGTGTAAAGGTCTTGGAAAAGAAGAATCAGGGATGCTTCCAACCCTGGGCATCTTTTTGAAAAAGGACTGCTCCAGCACCAACAGAAGAGGCATCCACCTCTAAAATAAATGGCTTATCGACATCGGGGCGATGTAAGATGGGAGCACTGGCAAAATGCGACTTGATGGAGGAGAACGCCTTGGTGACCTCCTCTGACCACAACTTGGGATTAGCTCCCTTCTTGGTGAGGGCTACCAAGGGAGCTACCAAAGTAGAGAAGTGGGGAATGAATTGGCGATAGTAGTTAATGAACCACATAAAGCGCTGCATCGCTTTAAGGGAGTGGGGTTCTTGCCAATCCATTACAGCCTGTAGTTTAGCAGGATCCATAGCCAATCCCTGGGCGGAGATGATATAGCCCAGGAAAGGTAGAGACTCCTGCTCAAACATGCACTTCTCCAACTTCGCATATAGGGAATTTGCTCGCAAGAGGTTGAAGACCTTGCAGACATCTCTCCGGTGGGAGGCCATATCTGGAGAAAAGATGAGAATGTCATCCAGATAGACTACCACTGAGGTGGTCAACATATCCCGGAAGATGTCATTCACAAAGTCTTGGAAGACAGCTGCGGCATTACAGAGCCCAAAGGGCATTACCAGATATTCGTAATGCCCATCCCTGGTATTAAATGCCATCTTCCATTCGTCCCCCTCACGGATGCAAATCAGGTTATACATAGTAACAGTTATTAAGGTTGAAGGAATACTTTAAATCCATCTAGTTCAACCCGTATCCTATCCTAACATGTTGATCCAGAGGAAGGCAAAAAAAAAACCAACAGTAAGCTTCACATTGGGGAAAAAAAATTCCTTCCCGACTCCACATACTGCAATCAGACTAGCTCCCTGGATCAACGCAGTATCTAGGAAACTAGTGAATATAGCCTGTAATATTATACTTTTCAAGAAAGGCATCCAGTCCCTTCTTAAATTTTAGTAAGGAATCATTCATTACAACATTAGACGGCAGAGAGTTCCATAGTCTCATTGCTCTTACAGTAAAGAATCTGCATCTGTGATTATGGCTAAACCTTCTTTCCTCCAGACGTAGAGGATGCCCCCTTGTCCCCGTCACAGGTCTAAGAGTAAAAAGATCATTAGAAAGGTCTTTGTACTGTCCCCTCATATTTATATATTGTAATAAGATCACCCCTAAGCCTTCGTTTTTCCAAACTAAATAACCCCAAGTGTAATAACTAGTGTTGAGCGATACGATACCGCAAGTATCGGGTATCGGCCGATATTAGCTGTATCGGCCTTTCGATACTTTGTTCCGATATTTTCCATATATCGTATACCGGAATCGGAAGTTCCCATAATTCTTTGAGAGGCAATTTGATTTTAGTCAGCCAATGAGGAATCCTAAGAAGTGTGGGCACATCCTGTACTGCTGCGGTCATGTTAACTAATGGCATGGCTGTGATTGGATGCTGAAATAATGTCAGAATGCACTATAAAAGGCGCCGCCGCCATTTTAGCGTCACTGTGCTGTGAATTCAGTTAGGGACAGAACGCTGCTGTGCTGACTCTGAGGGACAGTTAGAGATTGCGATTTAGTGTAGTGTGCCTTAGGCAGGCTAGCACCAACCGCTGTGTAAAGCTTCCTTTTGCCTGCAGTGTTGTTTTAACAGCTCTGCAAGGTGTGTGTGAGTGCAGGTGACGCTGCAGTTTGCTTTGCATGCAACGCTGTCTGTAGGTATCTGCACGTGTCACTCAGACTTTTTTTTTCTTCAGTGTAATTCTTGCTGCTCCATGCAATTTAAATTTTAGTGTGACGCGCTTCCATCCGTATCCAATACATTGCTGCTTGTACTCTGCTGAGCGTGTCTCAGTGCCTCATCCTTTTCATTTCTCTCCAATTGGTTCTGCTCCATTCCATTTAAAATAAATATAATCTATTAGTGTGATGCGCTTCCATCCGTATCCAATACATTGGTTGCAAACACTATAGAAGTAGACAAAAGAGTAGCCTTTCACAAATTGTGAACAGTTGTGTTTCAGTGTTCACTTCAGTCTGTGTTTTTTATTTTTGAGTGCACATCACGCTCCAGTTACTTGTTCAAGCACTGCTGCTTGTACTCTGCTGAGCGTGTCTCAGTGCCTCATCCTTTTCATTTCTCTCCAATTGGTTCTGCTCCATTCCATTTAAAATAAATATAATCTATTAGTGTGACGCGCTTCCACCCGTATCCAATACATTGGTTGCAAACACTATAGAAGTAGACAAAGGAGTAGCCTTTCACAGATTGTGAACAGTTGTGTTTCAGTGTTCACTTCAGTCTGTGTTTTTTATTTTTTGAGTGCACATCACGCTCCAGTTACTTGTTCAAGCACTGCTGCTTGTACTCTGCTGAGCGTGTCTCAGTGCCTCATCCTTTTCATTTCTCTCCAATTGGTTCTGCTCCATTCCATTTAAAATAAATATAATCTATTAGTGTGACGCGCTTCCATCCGTATCCAATACATTGGTTGCAAACACTATAGAAGTAGACAAAGGAGTAGCCTTTCACAGATTGTGAACAGTTGTGTTTCAGTGTTCACTTCAGTCTCTGCGTAATAACCACACTTAGGCCTTATAACTTTTCTGACTTTCTTTATCAATCTACCAAGATGAAGAAGGCAGGGAGAAAGGCACGTGGTCGTGGCCGTGGAGTTTCAGCAGGGAGAGGACGTGGGGATTCTGTGGCTGCTGCCGCCCTCAGTGACACAGCATCCACCAGTTTTACCCATGAGCGTTCCTTTATGCGCACTTTGGTAGGAGCTCGGCGTGCCCCCCTGCTGCGGGAAGAACAAATTGAAGCCATAGTTGGTTGGATGGCAGCCAATGCATCGACTTCAATTCCTTCCACCTCCTCTCAGGAACACAACACTGTTGAGCAACCATCTGTCTGTTCACCGCCTGTCAAATTGCCCAGACAGTCAGAGAGTTCTGTACAGGAGCCAGCTGAGTCTCTGCTTCTGTTCTCAGAATCTGTTGGCTCGCAAACACGGCACAGGCAAGCAGCATTCTGCAATTTGAAGAAGAGGGAGTATGCAGTGATGCGCAACAGCTGTGTCTCTCTCAATCTGAAGAGGCGGGTGAGCCAGTGCCGATGGACAGCACACCGCAGAACGCATCTCATGATGATGATGAGACTCAGTTGCCAGGTTTTGTGGAGCATGGTGCTGCCCAGACCATCCAACAGCAGCAGGTGTTGGAAGAGGGTAGTGGAGATGATGAAGTCCGAGACCTAACATGGCGTGAGCAGCAGGAAGGTGGTGGGAGAAGCTCTGAGGAAGAGATTGGCCCAACGGTACAAAGAGGAGGGAGAGGTAGGCTGCAGACTCGCTTGCCTGTAGCCTCCAGTTTGGCACCTGTTGGGAGCAGTTCTCTTAGAAATGTCAAAGTTGGCGCTCCCATGACTTGCACTGCGTGGTCCTTTTTTGACAGACTTGTAGATGATATTTGCTATGTTAAATGCAAGCTGTGTAAGCAAAAAGTTAAAAGAGGTAAAAATATCAGTAACCTGAATACCACAAAGCACGTAGCTGAGTTACAAAGACACACTGGAGATGTAGGCCAACCTACAGCAGCACCTACATCTTCAGGTCGTGTTGGAGCCTCTACCTCCAGCTCACACACACCTGGTTCGGCTTCCTCACAGGATCTCCATGGAAGAACCTCGGTCACTGTTGTCCATAGACAAACTGTTATTCCACCCACAGCAGCAAGTTCACAGTCATCGTCACACTCCCAGGCCACAAAACAGCCATCGGTACCACAGGCATGGGATAAAATACGGTCATACTCGGCAAACCATCCACGAGCACAGGCTCTGAATGCTGGCATTGCAAAACTCCTGTCCCTTGAAATGCTGTCATTCAGGCTGGTGGAGACTGACAGTTTCAGGAACTTAATGGCATTGGCAGTCCCACAATATAATGTGCCAAGCCGATTTTATTTCAGCAGGCAAGCCGTCCCTGCTCTGCAAAAACATGTCGAGGGAAACATTAAACATGCGCTACTAAACGCCGTCAGTAGCAGGGTCCACCTGACCACCGATGCGTGGACCAGTACCCATGGCCAGGGACGATACCTTTCCCTCACTGCCCATTGGGTCAATGTTGTGGAGCCGGGTACAGATCTTGCCAGTGGCGCTGTACGTGTTCTGCCAACTCCAAGGATTGCAGGAATCCAGTCTGTACACATTGATTCCTCCTCCTACTCCAGTTCCTCAGAATCATCGCTGCACGAGCCGTCACGGTATACCTCCACATGGACCCGTGAACGCTTACCTGTTGCGACCGATATGAGCACAGCCGTGGCCAAACGTCAACAGGCCGTCCTGAAAATGATTTCAATGGGGAATCTAAGCCACACAGCGCAGGAGGTATGGAATGCCATCAAGCAGGAGAGCGACGTGTGGTTTTTGCCTGCGAATCTCCAGCCAGGCTTGGTAGTGTGTGACAATGGCCGAAATCTGGTGGCAGCTCTGGGCCTTGGCAACCTTACTCACATACCATGTCTGGCACATGTGCTCAACTTGGTCGTGCAGAGTTTTTTGAGGGACTATCCGGATCTTGCTGGACTGCTGCAGAAGGTCCGCCTATAGTGCGCTCACTTGCGACGTTCCAGCATAGCCAGATCGCACATTGCTGCTCTGCAACGCCGATTTCGCCTTCCTGAACATCGCATCATATGTGACGTACCCACCAGGTGGAATTCCACGTTACATAAGTTGGAGCGGTTGTGTGAGCAGCAGCCAGCAGTAATGGAGTATCAGCTGCATCAGGCGCAATCAAGTCGCTCTTTGCTCCGTCCACACTTCACCACTACTGAGTGGGCCTCTATGAAGGACATCTGCGACGTTTTGCATGCGTTTGATGTCTCAACGCGGATGGCGAGTGCAGATGATGCACTAGTCAGCATGACTGTCCCCCTTATCTGCCTGCTTCAGAAATCACTGAAAGCACTAAAGGAAGAGGTTTTGGAAGAGGTGGAGGATGAGGAGTCACAAATTCTATTACCTTCAGGACAGTCAGCGCAACGTGGTTCCTCACAAAGGGCTGGGCAGGGCTCACTTTGTGAGGAGGAGGAGGAGTCAATGGAGGAGGAAGAAATCCCTACAGAGGGAGGTACACAACGCTCTAGTCAGTATGTAGAGCGAGGGTGGGGTGATGCAGAGGAGGCAGAGATGACGCCTCTTCCACAGGACAGCTTTTGTTGGCCAGTTGGGAGTCTGCAGCACATGGTTGATTTCATGCTTCAGTGCCTGAGAAACGACCGCCGCATCGCCCACATTCTCACCACGTCAGATTATTGGGTGTACACCCTCCTAGACCCTCGCTACCGGGACAACTTACAAACCCTCATCACACCGGGGAACCGGGACCGTAAAATGCGGGAGTACCAAGACACACTGGTGCAATCGATACTGTTGTACATTCCAGCCGAGAGAGATGCTGCTGCTACTGCTTTACAAAGCAGCTCTGTGCGTCGAGGCAGTGTAGACACCTCTACAACAAGAGGGAGCACAAGCAGCGCCTCTGCACAGGGCAAGAGCTGTATGTTACAAATGTGGCGAAGTTTTGTGACAGCGCCAGCAAGGTCTACACCATCCGAGACGGCTCCAGTCACCAGGAAGCAACGTTTCCATAAGATGGTGACAGACTACTTGTCTTTCCCTCTAAGTGTACTCCCAGATGCCTCTTCCCCTTTCAAATTTTGGGTCTCTAAGTTGGATACATGGCCAGAGCTTAGCCAGTATGCATTGGAGGTGCTGGCTTGCCCTGCTGCCAGTGTATTATCTGACCGCGTCTTTAGAGCTGCAGGTGGTGTACTAACAGACCGTCGCATGCGACTATCCTCAGAGAATGTAGACCGGCTTACTTTTCTGAAAATGAACAAGGCATGGATATCACCTGAATTTGCCTGTCCGTTTTAAGATTAAATAACTGTTTGGCAACGTTTTCCATGTCTCCTGTTATGTTCATCTTTCTACCACCTGAACTCTACTCCCTGGGCTACAACACCGCCATTTGTTGCTCGTAAGTAATTGGCAGGGGCACTGACTCCTGGCCAGCCTGGTTACAGCACGACAGCTGTTTCCTGGCAGTGTGAACGTCAATTATCCTCCAATAAGTTGTGCTGTCGTGTTGCATTCGGGTTAGCCGACTCTATGGTGCCTGCAGTTTAGGTGATTCCTATGTGTGCTGTGGGATATGTAAATAAAGGCTGTTTCCATTGTGACAATAGGACAAGCACCCACTGTAGGACTGTGTGATTCGGTAACTGCGGACGGCTTGCGTCCTGTCAACTTACATTTTCATGGGTGCGTTCTGCTACCCGTCCGGGGTCCAGTACCGTCAACTGGTTCTCCCCAGTGCCTTTGGCCTAGGTGCCTCCATCTCCGTATACGAGTTCCAGCAACGTCTGCTGGTCCTTGGTAGTGCTTTGGAGCACAGGTACCTCCTGCTTAGTAACCGTGTCACAGTAACGTCAGCTGGTACTCGGTTGTGACATTGCCTCTTTTCCTTCTGCTACCCGTCCGGGGTCCAGTACCGTCAACTGGTTCTCCCCAGTGCCTTTGGCCTAGGTGCCTCCATCTCCGTATACGAGTTCCAGCAACGTCTGCTGGTCCTTGGTAGTGCTTTGGAGCACAGGTACCTCCTGCTTAGTAACCGTGTCACAGTAACGTCAGCTGGTACTCGGTTGTGACATTGCCTCTTTTCCTTCTGCTACCCGTCCGGGGTCCAGTACCGTCAACTGGTTCTCCCCAGTGCCTTTGGCCTAGGTGCCTCCATCTCCGTATACGAGTTCCAGCAACGTCTGCTGGTCCTTGGTAGTGCTTTGGAGCACAGGTACCTCCTGCTTAGTAACCGTGTCACAGTAACGTCAGCTGGTACTCGGTTGTGACATTGCCTCTTTTCCTTCTGCTACACGTCCGGGGTCCAGTACCGTCAACTGGTTCTCCCCAGTGCCTTTGGCCTAGGTGCCTCCATCTCCGTATACGAGTTCCAGCAACGTCTGCTGGTCCTTGGTAGTGCTTTGGAGCACAGGTACCTCCTGCTTAGTAACCGTGTCACAGTAACGTCAGCTGGTACTCGGTTGTGACATTGCCTCTTTTCCTTCTGCTACCCGTCCGGGGTCCAGTACCGTCAACTGGTTCTCCCCAGTGCCTTTGGCCTAGGTGCCTCCATCTCCGTATACGAGTTCCAGCAACGTCTGCTGGTCCTTGGTAGTGCTTTGGAGCACAGGTACCTCCTGCTTAGTAACCGTGTCACAGTAACGTCAGCTGGTACTCGGTTGTGACATTGCCTCTTTTCCTTCTGCTACACGTCCGGGGTCCAGTACCGTCAACTGGTTCTCCCCAGTGCCTTTGGCCTAGGTGCCTCCATCTCCGTATACGAGTTCCAGCAACGTCTGCTGGTCCTTGGTAGTGCTTTGGAGCACAGGTACCTCCTGCTTAGTAACCGTGTCACAGTAACGTCAGCTGGTACTCGGTTGTGACATTGCCTCTTTTCCTTCTGCTACCCGTCCGGGGTCCAGTACCGTCAACTGGTTCTCCCCAGTGCCTTTGGCCTTGGTGCCTCCATCTCCGTATTCGAGTTCCAGCAACGTCTGCTGGTCCTTGGTAGTGCTTTGGAGCACAGGTACCTCCTGCTTAGTAACCGTGTCACAGTAACGTCAGCTGGTACTCGGTTGTGACATTGCCTCTTTTCCTTCTGCTACCCGTCCGGGGTCCAGTACCGTCAACTGGTTCACCCCAGTGCCTTTGGCCTAGGTGCCTCCATCTCCGTATACGAGTTCCAGCAACGTCTGCTGGTCCTTGGTAGTGCTTTGGAGCACAGGTACCTCCTGCTTAGTAACCGTGTCACAGTAACGTCAGCTGGTACTCGGTTGTGACATTGCCTCTTTTCCTTCTGCTACCCGTCCGGGGTCCAGTACCGTCAACTGGTTCTCCCCAGTGCCTTTGGCCTAGGTGCCTCCATCTCCGTATACGAGTTCCAGCAACGTCTGCTGGTCCTTGGTAGTGCTTTGGAGCACAGGTACCTCCTGCTTAGTAACCGTGTCACAGTAACGTCAGCTGGTACTCGGTTGTGACATTGCCTCTTTTCCTTCTGCTACCCATCCGGGGTCCAGTACCGTCAACTGGTTCTCCCCAGTGCCTTTGGCCTAGGTGCCTCCATCTCCGTATACGAGTTCCAGCAACGTCTGCTGGTCCTTGGTAGTGCTTTGGAGCACAGGTACCTCCTGCTTAGTAACCGTGTCACAGTAACGTCAGCTGGTACTCGGTTGTGACATTGCCTCTTTTCCTTCTGCTACCCGTCCGGGGTCCAGTACCGTCAACTGGTTCTCCCCAGTGCCTTTGGCCTAGGTGCCTCCATCTCCGTATACGAGTTCCAGCAACGTCTGCTGGTCCTTGGTAGTGCTTTGGAGCACAGGTACCTCCTGCTTAGTAACCGTGTCACAGTAACGTCAGCTGGTACTCGGTTGTGACATTGCCTCTTTTCCTTCTGCTACCCGTCCGGCGTCCAGTACCGTCAGCTGGTTCTCCCCAGTGCCTTTGGCCTAGGTGCCTCCATCTCCGTATACGATTTCCAGCAACGTCTGCTGGTCCTTGGTAGTGCTTTGGAGCACAGGTACCTCCTGCTTAGTAACCGTGTCACAGTAACGTCAGCTGGTACTCGGTTGTGACATTGCCCCTTTTCCTTCTGCTACCCGTCCGGGGTCCAGTACCGTCAGCTGGTTCTCCCCAGTGCCTTTGGCCTAGGTGCCTCCATCTCCGTATACGATTTCCAGCAACGTCTGCTGGTCCTTGGTAGTGCTTTGGAGCACAGGTACCTCCTGCTTAGTAACCGTGTCACAGTAACGTCAGCTGGTACTCGGTTGTGACATTGCCTCTTTTCCTTCTGCTACCCGTCCGGGGTCCAGTACCATCAACTGGTTCTCCCCAGTGCCTTTGGCCTAGATGCCTCCATCTCCGTATACGAGTTCCAGCAACGTCTGCTGGTCCTTGGTAGTGCTTTGGAGCACAGGTACCTCCTGCTTAGTAACAGTGTCACAGTAACGTCAGCTGGTACTCGGTTTGTGACATTGCCTCTTTTCCTTCTGCTACCCGTCCGGGGTCCAGTACCGTCAACTGGTTCTCCCCAGTGCCTTTGACCTAGGTGCCTCCATCTCCGTATACGAGTTCCAGCAACGTCTGCTGATCCTTGGTAGTGCTTTGGAGCACAGGTACCTCCTGCTTAGTAACCGTGTCACAGTAACGTCAGCTGGTACTCGGTTGTGACATTGCCTCTTTTCCTTCTGCTGCCCCTCCGGGTTCCAGCACCGTCAGCTGGTCCTCGTTACTTCCATTGTCTCTTGTTCCATCTGATACCCGTCCGGGTTCCAGTAACGTCAGCTGGTTCTCTGAAATTAGACGACCTTAAAGACCACCCAGAAGAAGATGACGACAACAAGGACGACGAGCATGAAGCCAACCAGCCTGAACACCATCACAAAGAAAAAATAAAAGATTACCCTGAAGAAGATCACCAACAGGACAAAGAAGGTTAAGACAAACTACAAGATACAGAACAACAGACAGAAGAACAATAAGCAGAAGATCAAAAAGCAGAAGAACATGAAGTATAAGACCAAAATGAAGAGCAAAATATATGCTCTAAATTCTAAGCAGAAGAAGACTAAGCAGTGTATGGGGGTGAGTCCTTTCCTCCTTGTGGTGCCCCTGGAAAATGCCTGCTGCTGCAGGCTAAACTGAACACGGACAAATACTGTTGTAATTTAAATCTTTTGTGACAGCAAGAACGGAAGAATGAAAAATTCATACTTTTACAGATTACAAGTACAGGAATCTCTGTCACAAATAAGAATATGATGAAGATGAAGAGGAAGAAGATGAAGAATTTGAATATGAAGAAGATTAATAGTTTAATAATAACAATATGAGTAATGTAAACAAAAACATGAATAGCAAGAAGTTTAAGAAGAAGATTAAGAAGGTGAAGATGAAGAATAATTTGATGAGAAAGATGATGCTGCTGAAGATTATGAAGGAGAAAGTGTGGCACTGGCAAAAGTTAAAAAGGTGAAGAGCATGGAAGTTGTGAAACATACATATTTGCCAAAATAGAAAAAAGGTTAACAACATTGTCAATTTGTTCGTCAATCCAAACGTATTTCCAAAAAAAAATATATTAATGCTATTCCAATGCATTGGGTTAAACATGTATGCCTTTATTGTCTCCTCAACCTCCCCCAATACATTCTACATTACTCTTTGTTGTTTTCCTTCATGTACAATTAACCAACAAGGCAAGAATGGGTTTTTTTTTAATGTCGATATTTGGTTCCCATAGACTTACATGGGACTTCCGGTATCGGTATCGGGTATCGCCGATATTTTAGTGATATCGGCGATACCATTCCGATCCGATATTTTTAGATATCAAGCAGTATCGCTCAACACTAGTAATAACCTGTCTTGGTATTGCAGACCCCCCAGTTCTCTAATAACCTTGGTCGCTCTTCTCTGCACCCACTCCAGTTCAGCTATGTCTTTCTTATACACCGGAGACCAGAACTGCACACAGTATTCTAAGTGTGGTCGCACCAGTGACTTGTATAGAGGTAAAATTATGTTCTCCTCATGAGCAGCTATGCCTCTTAATGCATCCCATTATTTTATTTGCCTTGGAAGCAGCTGCCTGACATTGGCCACTAAATGTGAGTTTGTCAGCCACCCATACACCCAGGTCTTTTTCAGTGACAGTTTTGCCCAGTGTTTTACAATTAAGCACATAATTATACATCTTGTTTGTTCTACCCAAGTGCATGACCTTACATTTATCCCAATTAAAGCTCATTTGCCATTTATAAGCCCAAGCTTCTAGTTTACATAAATACTCCTGTAGTATAAAATGATCCTCCTCTATTTATTACCCTGCAGAGTTTAGTGTCATCTGCAAATATTGAAATACTACTCTGTATGCCCCTACAAGGTCATTAATAAACATGTTAAAGAGAAGCGGCCCCAATACTGACCCCTGTGGTATCCCACTGCTAACCGTGACCCAGTCTGAGTGTGCTCCATTAATAACCACCCTTTGTTTTCTATCCATGAGCCAGTTCTTAACCCACTTAAACATATTTTCCCCTATCCCCATTGTTCTCATTTTATGTATCAACCTTTTGTGTGGCACTGTATCAAAAGCTTTTGAGAAGTCCATGAACACCACGTCCACTGCATTCCCTTGGTCCAGTCCTGAACTTACCCCTTCATAAAAGCTTATCAGATTAGTCTGACAAGAATGGTCCCTTGTAAACCCATGCTGATACTGTGTCATGAGGTTATTCAGCCTCAGATACTCCAATATAGTATCCCTTAAAAAACCCTCCAGGATTTTACCCACAGTAGATGTTAAGCTCACTGGCCTATAATTTCCAGGTTCAGTTTTTGCCCCCTTTTTGAATATTGGCACCACATTTGCTATACGCCAGTCCTGTGGTACAGACCCCCTTATTATTGAATCTTTAAAGATTAAAAATAATGGTCTATCTATAACTGTACTTAATTCCTGCAGTACTCGGGGGTGAATCCCATCCGGGCCAGGGTATTTGTCAATTTTAGTGATTTTTAGACGCCGCCGTACTTCCTGCTGGGTTAAGCAGGTGACATTTAATGGAGAATTTTTTTTTATCACTGATCATGTTATCTGTCATGGGATTTTCTTGTGTAAATACAGTTGAAAAAAGTCATTTAGCATATTGGCTTTTTCCTCATCCACCATTTCACCCAGACTATTTTTAAGGGGACCAACACTATCATTTTTTAGTTTCTTGCTATTTATGTAGTTAAAGAATATTTTGGGATTATTTTTACTTTCTCTGGCAATGAGTCTCTCTGCCTCAATCTTTGCTGTCTTGATTTGCTTTTTACAGAATTTATTCAGTCTTCTGTATTTATTTAATGCCTCCTCACTACCTACTTGCATTAATTCCCTAAACGCTTTCTTTTTGTCCCTTATTGCGCCCCTTACAGCTCTATTTAGCCATAGTGGTTTCCTCCTAATTCTAGCATGTTTATTCCCATAGGGTATATACTGTGCACAGGTCCTATTCAGGATACTAATAAACCTCTCCCATTTTTTTGTGTATTTTTATGTCTCAGGATATCGTCCCAGTTTATTGCACCAAGATCATCTCTCATCCGTTGGAAATTTGCCTTCCTGAAGTTTAGTGTCCTTGTAACCCCTCGACTACACATCTTATTAAAGGATACATGAAAGCTTATTATTTTGTGATCACTATTACCCAAGTGACCCCCAACCCTTATATTTGATATGCGGTCTGGCCTGTTGGATAATATTAGGTCTAGCAGTGCCCCCCCTCTTGTTGGGTCCTGAACTAGTTGTGAAAGGCAATTGTCTCTCATAGTTGCCAAAAACTTATTACCTTTGCTGGAACTACAGGTTTCTGTTTCCCAATGTATTTCAGGGTAGTTGAAGTCCCCCATAATAATGACTTCTCCTTGAGTTGCTACTTCATCTATTTGCTTTACGAGCATATTCTCTGTTGCTTCCATTATTTTAGGAGATTTATAATAAACCCCTATCAGTAATTTATTATTTTTCCCCCCTCCCCTAATCTCCACCCACAGAGACTCTACATCTTCATTAGATTCACAGATATCACGCAGGATGGGTTTTAAGGATGATTTTACATATAAACACACACCCCTACCTCGCTTATTTTTACGGTCATTTCTAAACAGACTATAGCCCTGTAAATTAACCACCCAGTAGTGGCTCTCATCCAGCCAAGTCTCAGATATCCCCACCATGTCATAATTATGTTCCAACAAATTTAATTCTAATTCCGCCATTTTGTTGGTGAGGCTTCTGGCATTAGTATACATGCACTTTATGTATCTCTCTGAACCTCTATTCTTTCTTAAATTATTAACTGTTCTAACCCCACCCCCCATGCCACCCCCACCCCCAATTTCATTATTTGTGCCCAGGTCTCTATCTGCACTGCCTTCCCCTCCTATAAAATGAATACCCTCCCCCCCAGTCCCTAGTTTAAAGACTCCTCCAACCTTCTAGCCATTTTCTCCCCAAGCACAGCTGCACCCTCCCCATTGAGGTGCAGCCCGTCCCTAACATAGAACCTGTAGCCAACTGAGAAGTCAGCCCAGTTCTCCAGGAATCCAAACCCCTCCTTCCTACACCAATTCTTGAGCCACTTATTAACCTCCCTAATCTCCCGTTGCCTCTCTGGTGTGGCACGTGATACAGGCAGTATTTCAGAAAATACCACGTTGGAGGTCCTTGCTTTAAGCTTGCAGCCTAATTCCCTGAAATCGTCTTTAAGGACCTTCCACCTACCTCTAACTTTGTCATTTGTGCCAATGTGCACCATGACCGCTGGGTCCTCACCAGCCCCTCCCAGTAATCTGTCAACCTGATCAGCGATGTGTCAGACACGAGCGCCAGGTAGGCAGCACACTGTTCGACGATCCCTGTCTTTGTGACAGATTGCCCTATCTGTTCCCCTAATAATTGAGACCCCCACTACCAGCACCTGTCTGGCCTGCCCTGCTCTCCTAATTCCTCCTTACTGGAGCAGACACTCCCCTGGCTTTCAGAGGACATGCCTGGCTGCAACAGTGCTACCCCTGTACTGACAACCCCCTCATCTGCCAACTTTGCAAACTTATTGGGGTGTGCCAGATCAGGACTAGCCTCCCTGGCGCTCTTACCTCTACCCAGCTTTCTAACTGTCACCCAGCTTCCTACTTCAGTGTCCTGCAGCTCCACCCTAGCATCCCCCCTCATCTATCCCATTGAGCGTCTGCTCAGTGAGCAGAAGACTCCTTTCCATATTCTCTATGGATCTCAGTGTTGCCAGCTGCATATTTAGATCCAGGATTTGGGCTTCCAAATGCACAACGTGCTCACATCTCGCACAGCAGTATGCACCCTCGACCGGCTGTTCAAGGACTGTATACATGTGGCAAGATGTACACTGGATGGCATTGGCAATATTGGAGCACATTTCTAATGGGGATTTCACCAGACAGCAAAAATAAGTAAAAATGAATAAAAAGTATTAATAAAATATAACAGCAATTCAGTAATTCCTTTCTTGGAAACTCCCTGAATCCAAAGTCACTGAATCTCAAGTCACACTTACCACCGTTCGCACTTGCGCACCGGTCACACTCAGCTCGCTCACACTCGCTGAAGCAGAAGATTTAAAGAGATTTTTTTTTTTCTCTCCTTCAGCAGCAAATCACCCTGCTGCTCAAATGCACTTCCAAAAAGACTTGAGCCCAACCAGTTGGCCCTTATAAACCCTTAATTATGAACCCCCACCCTTAATTAACCCCTTGTGAATATAGCTACACCAAGATTTAAATGCAATATAGTTAACCTTTAAACCTTTAAACACACAGATAGTAAAAGAGATTAATCCTTTAGAGAGAAAAAATAGGTTAAAAAAGCCCCCAAAAGATAGAACAGGTAGAAAGGCACTCAGCAATCCACAATTCAGCCACTCACACAGGTATTTGCTTAAAGGTTTTTCAAATACTTCTTCACTGAATCTCAAGTCACACTTACCACCGTTCGCACTTGCGCACCGGTCACACTTGCTGAAGCAGAAGATTTAAAGAAATTTTTTTTTTCTCTCCTTCAGCAGCAAATCACCCTGCTGCTCAAATGCACTTCCAAAAAGACTTGAGCCCCAACCAGTTGGCCCTTATAAACCCTTCATTATGAACCCCCACCCTTAATTAACCCCTTGTGAATATAGCTACACCAAGATTTCAATGCAATATAGTTAACCTTTAAACCTTTAAACCCACAGATAGTAAAAGAGATTAATCCTTTAGAGAGAAAAAATAGGTTAAAAAGCCCCCAAAAGATAGAACAGGTAGAAAGGCACTCAGCAATCCACAATTCAGCCACTCACACCAATTCACACAGGTATTTGATTAAAGGTTTTTCAAATACTTCTTCACTGAATCTCAAGTCACACTTACCACCATTCACACTTGCGCACCTGTCACACTCAGCTCGCTCACACTCGCTGAAGCAGAAGATTTAAAGAGATTTTTTTTTTTTCTCTCCTTCAGCAGCAAATCACCCTGCTGCTCAAATGCACCCCTCAGGTCTAGCTTAGTAAATACCCTTGCTCCCCGAAGCCTGTCAAAGAGCTCAGAGATTAGCGGCAAAGGATACTTATTTTTCACGGTGATAGCATTGAGACCCCTATAATCAATGCACGGACGTAATTCTCCGTTCTTCTTCTGCACAAAGAAGAACCCCGCTCCCGCTGGTGACACCGACTTCCTAATGAATCCCCTTGCCAAGTTCTCATGAATATATTGGGACATGGCCTCTGTCTCAGGAAGAGAGATGGGATAAACCCTTCCCCTAGGAGGCTCAGCTCCAGGCAAGAGGTTGATAGGACAGTCATAGGGGCGATGAGGCGGAAGAGTCTCCGCAGCCTTCTTCGAGAATACATCTGCCTTTACATAAATTACCCCAATCCAGAATTCTCCCTGAAGACCACTCAATATGGGGAGAGTGGTGGCAGAGCCATGGTAATCCCAACAAAACCTCAGGGAGGATAAAAAATGATATATTCTCCTGATGGGAAGGAGACATAGACAAGGTGAGTGGAACAGACTGATGGGTGATTTGTGTGGGCAGAATTGTTCCGTTCAACACCCGTACCGACACTGGTTCAGCCAGCAACACCAAAGGCATAGTGTGGCGAGAAGCTAAGGATGACGACATAAAATTCCCCTCTGCCCCAGAATCCACACACAGCTTGACGGGTAGGGTGGTAGAACCATGGGTAATTATCCCCTTGAGGAGCACTTTAGGGGCAAAAGTCATGGCGTCCAGTGACCATGTTCCTACGGTTACTGGGCGCGACCGTTTATTCAGCCGCTGTGGACATTGGTTGGCAAAATGTCCCTGCTGCTGGCAAATATAACAAATCGGGGATGGACGAGTGGCCCGAGATTTAGATCCCGCAGAAGCAACCTCCTGAAGGTCTGGCGCCTGAACGGGCGACTGCAGAGGGGTGGCGAAGGTAGAAGTCAGCTGAACCATCTGCCTACACTGGGCACATTCCAGCCTCGGCTCGTGGAAACGGAGGTCGACGAGGGTGGAAATAGCGATAAGCTTCTCCAGTGTGGCAGGAATCTCCCTGGTAGTCAAGGCGTATTTCACATGACCCGCTAGTCCTCTCCAGAACACGGGAGTGAGGACTTTATCTGGCCACTCTAATTCCAAGGCCAGAGTCTGAAATTGGACAGCAAAATGGCTGACCAAAGCCGAACCCTGGGTACTTGCCAGCAGTTGGAGCTCCGTATCGTGGGTGACCTGAGGTCCTAGAAAAACCTTTTTCAGAGCCTCCAGAAAACGAGGAGCACTCTGCACCATACGGTCGTCGCGCTCCCACAGCTGCGTTGCCCACTCCAATGCTCTGCCCAACAGAAGAGCTATCACAAAGCCCACTTGTGCCCGATCCATGGGGAAACGAGCAGCCAGAAGCTCGAGGTGTATGGAGCACTGACTCACGAATCCCCTGCATTGCTTGCTGTCACCAGCAAACTTGTCTGGAAGCGAGAGGTGGGACAATGTAGGGGCAGAGGTGACAGAGGACAAACTGGCTGCAGCTACGCTAGCAGCCTGAACAGCGACTGCGGTAACATCCACAGCTGAGGTTGTGCGCTCAAGAGTCGCCAACCTACCCTCCAGCTGCTGGATGTACAGCTGTAAACGCTGTTCATCCGCCATTTTACTAGCTAGACCCTGGCGCTAGTATTATGTTAGGGTCTGAGGAACGCACCTAACAAATAATGTGGAGAGGTGTATTCGCAGCCCGGGGTCTACCGTGCAGGCAGAGCCTGCTGCTAGTAAGATGGCGTAAGTAGCGAACTCTGTTATCCCGCAGAGTCGCTAAAATAAGCGCTGTAGCACGCTGTGGCAGATAGTGCGAACTCTGTTAATCCACAGAGCCGCCAGCGGTAATGCCGCAGTGCTATATGGCGATAAGTGCGAACTCACTTAGCTTCAGTGAGCCGCAAAGTAAAATGCTAGGGCGCTGACTAACATTTTAAAGCGAACCCTGTTGCGTCACAGAGCCGCTGAGAAACAAAAGAGAAAAAGGCACATACTAGACACCAGGGAACACCTGAATCAAACAAATAATTGTATTTTAATTGAAAAACTGCATAAACAACCATGAATTTAAAAACACTTAAAATGGAAACAACCAATCACCCGACAAATAAGGGTTCATGGCCCCTAAACCCCTCAAACAATATACAACATAATAAGAAATAACATAATACAATATGTGAAACAGAATATAATAATGTGTCTCCCCCAAAGGCCCAAATATTGTTTCCATTTTAAATGTTTTTAAATTCATGGTTGTTTATACATTTTTTCAATAAAAATACAATTATTTGTTTGATTCAGGTGTTCCCTGGTGTCTAGTATGTGCCTTTTTCTCTTTTGCTTCATCACCTGTTATTTGCATACTCCAGGTTGATACCCTATTTCTAGGTATTGGTTAGTTAATGCCCTCCAACTTTGTTTTTACAGAGCCGCTGAGAAACCCCACTGTGTCCAGGTACACAGTTGACTGCTAAGCGAACATAGGAAGTGGTCATGCGCTATCTATGGCGTCTGTACGCCAGGCCCTGAATAGGGCAAACAAACTCCTCACCGGTTATGTCGGTATTCTAAAGGCATCTAAGACACTGACCCTGACCAGCTAGCATGCCAAGCTCCTCACCAATTAGGTCGGTATTGTAATGGCGTGTTTCAACCGCCCTAACCACACACACGCATGACCATACTGGCGCAAAGCACATAAAGGTTTGATACTAGCACTCGGCCGTGCGGTCAGGACAACCTTTTACAGCAGCCATGAGTAGAAGACCTTCCAGAAAGGACCAATAGAAAGTTGCTTCAGATCACAAAGCTACAGGACCTTCCTGGAGGACCAATAGGAGTCGCAGCTGTGTGTGAGCATGTGACCACTGATCTCCAATGGGAGATCTTGCCCTGGGCATGCTCAGAAGAAGAAACAGAGGATTTAGTCCCAAATCTACCTCCTCCAGCACTGGTTATAACCGAAGATCCAGGAGAGGCAGCAGCAAGTCTCTGCACAGTGTTAGACCGGGCAAGACTCTGGGACCGACGTCTCTGCTGAGCAGGTTCCACTGCGGCCGGAGATGTATGGGGGACCGCAGTGGGAATGCCTCGAGATTCCCCTTGTGCAGCATTGGGAACTCGAACCCTAACACATACTGAGTGAGCGTCTGTGTGTGACTCTGGAAATATATACGGAGATTTAAATTTTCCCCTACGCCATATACAGCTGTATGCTCCTCATACAGTACCATATATCTGCTGGTATTTTTGGTACATTTTCCCAAACATGAGGAAGTATGGTGGAAAAGGCAGCAGATATGGGCGGGGGGTAGCTGGGAATGATGGTGGTGGTGGTGGTGCATCTGCTGGGAGTGCCAAAAGCCCAATAGCACTTAAGGCAGGAGGTGTTGAGCCTGCGTCATCGTCTGGCTCCAGAAGACCTGGAGGACTCCCTTTTCTGGGAGTAGGTAAACCGCTTTTAAAGCCGGAGCATCAGGAACAGGTTTTGGCTTACATTGCCGAAACAGCCTCCAGCTCTATCGCCTCCTCTTCTGAACTTTCAAAAAATGCAAGCACTGAGTCGTCAGTGCAGGCTCCTGGTCAGGAACAACACCTTTCCTTCTGTCCTTCACCCCATCAAAAGTGAAGGATGCGGCAGGCCACACAACAGATTACTCCATGGAGCTCTTTTCATATACTATGCCTGGGTTATCAAGTCAAATCCTGAATTCCCCAGTCAAAGATGAATGTGACATGGAGTGCACTGATGCACAGCCAC
Source organism: Oophaga sylvatica (assembly GCA_033576555.1). NCBI lineage: Eukaryota > Metazoa > Chordata > Amphibia > Anura > Dendrobatidae > Oophaga > Oophaga sylvatica. Next base: position 262,859,716 of record JARQOD010000006.1, on the reverse strand, counting down.
TGCTATCTGATTCTGCTGGTACATTCACCCACAGCACTACATTGCCCTCGCAGTCTATTGAGCCAGAATCTGACCCTGATGAAACTCAGGTGCCCTTCCCGCATACTCTAACAGCTTACACTGTGACAATGAGGAAGGTGCAGATGAAATTGAAGAGGAGGTGATGGATGATCCAGTTGTTGACCCAGATTGGCATCCATTAGGGGAAGAAAGTGCTGATGGCAATAGCTCAGAAGAGGAGGAGGATCCGTGGCAGGCATCGACATCGCAGCTGCGGTAATCTTGCAGGCCCGTAGCAGTCCAAAAATGTGTTAAAAAAACAAAAAGTGTTGCAGGACAGATTGGCCAGATGGTCAAATTAGCACTGCGTACAAGCCCTGGATATTTATCCCATAGTAGGAATAGTGCAGTGTGGCACTTTTTTGACCAAAATCCTATTGATGAGGCAAAGGTTATCTGTAAGAAGTGCGGAAGGACCTTTAGCCGAGGGAAAAATCTCCGAAAATTGAATACCAGTTGCATGCTTAGACATTTAAACACCAAGCACTTGCAAGCGTGGACGGACTACAAAACCTCACTGGCTTTGAACGCCTACATTGCCAAACTGATTTCATTAGAGATGCTGCCCTTCCGTTTGGTTGAAAGTGCAGCGTTCTGCGAGCTCATGGCCTACGCTGTCCCACACTATGACCTACCCAGTCGGCAGTTCTTTTCTAAAAAAAACCATCCCTACCCTCCACCTGCATGTGAAAGACCGCATTGTCCATGCACTCAAACAATCAATGAGTGGAAAGGTGCACCTCACAACTGATGCATGGGCCAGTAGGCAAGGCCAGGGCCATTACGTGTCCATCACTGCGCACTGGGTTAATGTGGTGGATGCAGGGTCCACAGGGGACAGTGGCAGTGGGACAGTGCTGCCTAGCCCATGGTATAGGAAACAGTTGGCTGTAGGCGTTCGACCCTTCTCCTCCTCCAGAAGCAAAAGCTCGTCGACAGAGCGCAGTCGCACGAGCACTCCATCCGCAGCTGCCAGTGTTGCACACGAGGTGTCCCACTATCGATCAGCTAGTGGTAAGCGTCAGCAGGCTGTTTTAAAGATGATGTCTTTGGGCGACAACAGACACACCGCGGAGGTACTGGCCGACTACTTTCAGCTAGAAACTGAGTCATGGCTGGGCAGTCTACATCTTGAGCCAGGCAATGTAGTCAGTGATAACGGCCGTAATTTTGTGGTGGCCATAGCCCTGACAAAACTCAGAAACATATCTTGCCTGGCTCACACCTTGAACCTGGTGGTGCAGTGCTTCATAAATAATTATCCGGAGTTACCAGCCCTGCTCCATAAGGTGTGAAGACTGTGCTCGCACATCTGTCGCTCGCCCGTAGATTCCAGTCGTATGCAGAGACTGCAGCGATCGCTCCACCTCCCCAAGCACCACCTAATCATAGACGTTGCAACAAGGTGGAACTCCACCATGCACATGGTTGAGAGGCTGTGCGAACAGAGGCAGGCTGTAATGCATTTGTGGGAGGATCCACGGGCAGGCAGTTTGAGGGCGGACATGGAGTTGTCGGGTGTGCAGAGGTCAAAGCTGAAATACCTCTGTAAATTCCATCAGTGTTTCGAGGAATGCACACGGCTGGTAAGTGCAGACTACGCCATCATAAGCATGGGCATCCCACTTATGCGTCTGCTCATGCAAACTTTGACGCACATTAAGGATCAGGCGTCTACAGCGGAGGAGGAGGAGGAGGGAAGCCTTCTTGACAGTCAGGCATTGTCTGCTCAGAGAACTGTCCTGGACGAAGTGGAGGAAGAAGAGGAAGAGGAGGAGGATGAGGGGGATGATTATCTTGGGGAGAATTATGCTTCTCAGGGGGCAAGAGAAAATGTTGGCTTGCCAAGGTCAGGTACAGGGTTTGTGCGTGAATGGAGGGATGTAGATTTGACAGAAAGTGCTCCTCCACCCACCACTGGCAGTGCATCATTGACACATGGAACATTGGCCCACATGTGTGATTATGTCTTGCGGATTCTAAAAAGGGACCCCCGCATTGCTAAAATTATGAAGGATGACGACTACTGGTTGGCCAGCATCCTCGATCCACGCTATAAAGGCAAATTACAGAACATCATGCCACAAGAGAACCTAGAGCTAATATTGGCAAACAAACAAGCAACTCTGGTAAAACCATTTGTTAGAGGCATTCCCAGCACACAGCAGCGGTGCAGGTTCTACCACGAGCCGTTCTGGGCCAAATGGAAGAGGTGTTCGTGGTTCATACAGCCGAAGTGGCGTTGGAGACAGGGGGTTCATGAACATGTTGTGGTCTGATTTCTCGAGTAACACTCAAACGACTGTTAATACTGAATCGATTGCAACAGACAGGAGACAACAGTTGTCAACTATCGTTCAAAATTACCTCTCCTCCCCTATCGATGTTCTCCCTCACAGTTCATTCCCCTTTGACTACTGGGCCTGTAAACTGGACACCTGGCCTGAATTGGCACAATATGCCTTACAGGAGCTCGCTTGCCCTGCTGGTAGTGTGCTATCAGAAAGAGTCTTCAGTGCTGCTGGATCAATCCTGACAGAAAGAAGGACCCGGCTGTCGACCCAAAATGTAGGTGATCTCACCTTCATTAAAATGAACCATGCATGGGTTTCAAAGGATTTTGTACCACCTTCCCCTGATGACACATAGGTTGCCAGCAAAATGGCTCGCTTTGTCCTCCTCTTCCTCCGACTTCTCCAATTCCTCCACTTGCAGCAGCTGAACCTCCAGCCTATGTCATGGAAATATATATGTATTCCACGTATTCAACGTATTTTCATATATATGCATTTACAGTTAGATAGATCTCACTTGCTAAAAATCCTGTGCTCAGGATATCTATGCAAAAGCTGATACTAGCTATAATCAGTTCTTAAGATGACCCTGGCTATAGCTCATAGGGACTTTTTACCAAGGACATAGGAACAAGGACAGAAGATATCTATTATTTTCTTTACTAGTCACGTAGGAAAACTGGGACAAAGAACAATAAACAATAAATCTGCAACTTCAGCCCTTTTATCATAATTATCATACTTATCATACTTACACTAAAACAGCCAATAATCTAGCAGCTTTTAATTGTATGTTAATTGACTAACCAGCCCCTTTTTGTAAACGTATAAAACCTTGAATGAATGCTAAACTGTTGGTCTTGACGAACTGTTATACTGACACTTCCGTTGTGGACAGTCCTCATTTCGTCTGAGCGCTCAAATGAAAGACATTTAATATAAGATTGGGAACAGCAACAGCAAACACTGCAGGATAGATTCATCCTAATTAAATTTCCATAACAGCTGGCGCCTGCACACGGGGCAGTGGACGAAATGCACGGGGACCTGCTGACCGGAGAGACAGAGGTGTTGGCCATGGCCTTGGCTCACGGGACGGAGACTGCGCAGCTCCATAAGTAAGGTAGGAAAATCTTGTCATCTTACCTGAAAGTCCCTTGTGTCCAGTCCAGGTCTTACACCTCTTGCCGGTCAGGTGTGGTCACCACCGCATTCCCAGGTAGTGTAAAAAGTCCACACCCTTATCCAAACCCCTGGGATATAAGTTGTTTGCTACTGTGCTGTGTATGTGTTTCTTGTTTTGTGTGAACCGGGAGAAAAGTTGGAACGGTGACTGTGTTTGCTGACTTCTAGGAGCTGTATAGCAGAAAAAACAAAACAAAAACAAATTGCTGGATAAGTTCCCACAGATTCCTTCACACATCGGAGGGAGACAATCCCAGTATTCCAGGTGTGAAGGGTGGGGCTTTGTTTGGATAAATTCTCATAGTTTCCTTCACACATCGGAGGGAGACACTCCCAGTATTCCAGGTGTGAAGGGTGGGAATTTTGTACAGGCTATTAAAGATTCCTGTGGCCAGCGTACCAGGCAGGGCAACTGGTTTCAGAGTAGTAGACCTGGAGCATTGTCTTGCTCAGTGCAATTGGTGAGTTATCAGTTACCAGAGCAGCTTGTATGTGTCACAGATCATCAAAAGAGGGATTTGTATTCTCCCGGGTGTCTGTTTCATTTGTACGTGTTCCTGTCTGTATCAGGTACTGCTGCTTTAAATTTGCACTCAGAGCAGAGTGCGCTCTGTCACTATCTCATTCACTGCTGGCTGCAGCAGCGAGAAACCCCTTTGACCCCCCTCTGCTAATCACGTTGTCACTAGTGTTGAGCGATAATGCTCGATATCTAAAAATATCGTATCGAAATTGTATCGCCGATAGCACTAAATATCGTCGATATCCGATTTCGATACCGGAAGTCCCATGTAAGTCTATGGGAACAAAATATCGCAACAAAAAAAACCCTTTCTTTCGTTGTAAACACAAAATATACACACATAGAATACATATATATATATATATACATGTCATTGTGACATATATATATATATACATATATTTATAGTTTATACACTTCTACATAGTAAAATAGACTCTGATTCAATTGCCGGGTAAAGCCGTGACATACCCCATAGAAGTCGACGGGCTCGGTGCCGAGTACCCCCAAAACCTCTGGCTCTGTGCGACTCAACTTGGGCGTCACGAACAGGATTCTGTAGCTCGCTATAAGCGAGTCCTGTGTGCCTGAATTGAACTGGTTTTGTGCTTGAGAATTGCTAAAATCATCAGAGAATGTATTTTCCATTTTTCCGCCATATCTGCGTCACGACGAGGCACTGGTGAAGAAGAAGGGCGTGCTCTTTATGGTGTACACTCACTCAGTGACGCGAAAACGATGGCTCTAAATGGTACTGCAATGTAAGATCGTGACCCACAGCTCTTCAGTTCCGCCTCCTCATCCTCCTCAGTGTGTGGAAACTAACACGAAGGTCCCGCCTCCCTACAAAAGAGGGGCCCTCTCCAGATGCTAATGACACATGTGACTTGGCAGAGATGGCTAATGGACACGAGCAGAAGTGTGAAGGGATGGAGCAGTCAGAGCTCTCCCCCCACAGAAGCGACCCGATCGCCACGGAACCACCGTTGGGCACCCGGCCTGGAAACCCTCCTACGCTGCAAGAAGCGGAGGATACCCTAAGAGGCCTGGCCCGGCACCGGGAGGAGGTCGCCAGGATGGAAGCGAGCTGGCGTGCCCTAAAACTAAACTTGGAGCGGCGCCAATCCCTCTTACCTGAAGTGTCTGTACCGGAAGGTGAGGCACCCGTTCTAGTAGAGGAGTCCTTGCAATGTGATCCGGTTGACGTTGTCGCAGTGGAGGCACCCGTTCGTGCAAAAAACTCTGCACCGGCAGCACCCCAGATCCCGCTGTCTGCCCCCGTCGCTGAAACAGAAGAAGCGACACCCGTCCTCATGGAGGAGGCCGCGCAGGCACCAGAGGTCTACCTGTCTGTACCGGAGCCCCGACTGTCATCTGTTCCAGAGCCGTCTGCTTCCTCCGCAGGTGAGCGCCGCCAGGACTGGGGGGCGCCAGGAGAGCTGCCGCAAACCGGACACTGTAAGCTGCAGTTTGATGGTGGAGACATGGAGCAGCTGGTGGAGGAGAATTACAACCGGCGTCAGGAGGAAGAGTGGAGATGTTGGGAGCGGGAAGCAGAGCGACAAAGGGAGCAGCGAGAATCCCAAAAACTTCGCCAACGTCAGCTGGAGAAGGACCGGGCAGATAAGGACCGGATGAGAAAGGATAAAGGAACCCTGTGTGAGCCGCGGCGTAAGGGTGCAGTACGGAGCTTTAAATTGAAAGGTGGTTGGGGCTTCATCCAGGAGCCTGGACTTTATTTAGAAGTTTTTGTGAACCGGCGGGACGTGGAGGCTCACCTCCCAGAAGGACACCCGGGGAGGGACCTGTTGCCAGGAGACTTGGTGACTTACACCCGACACTGGGGTTACAATGGATGGTACGCCCTAAATGTTACCAGGTGCGACCCCTACTCCTCAGAGTGTCAGGAACCTGTGAGACCCTCGGAGCCTTCAGCCTCCCACATCCAGGCCTCTGCAAAAGTGCCCACCCCACGCCGTAAATCTCCCAAGCCTCCCTCAGTGGTCTCCTCAGCAGCCCCAGCTATGGACATGATAAGTATAGCTGGCCCGTACCCGGCGCCTGTTAGGCCCCCTGGGGTTCGTTCAGTCCGGGACATAGGGTTCCAGACCCGGAGGGAGATGAAAGAGGTGGCCACACAGACCCAGATAGCGGGTCACGACTTGACTGTACAGGCCACACGACGTCATCAGGTCCTGGTGGTCCTTGGTGCCTCGGATGTTTGGCAAGCATCATAAGAGTACCAGGTGGTACCTGGAACACCCCTGCCAAAGAATTATAAATAACCCGGACAGGGTCCCTGTATGTAAATAGTTAAATTGTTTATGTACCCGGATGGGTAAATGTTCATAAAAAAGTTTTTTAATTTAATAAAAAAAAACACAGTTTTCATTACTTTTATTACAGTCTCATCCTGCGACGCCATCGATCTCCTGTAAAAAAATGAAAAAAAATAAATAAATATACCACCTGACCGACGCAGTCCATAGTAACGAGTGTCCCACGACGATCCAGCTCTGCTACATCAGAATGACAGGCAGAGCCTGTCATCCCGGCGCAGCACAGCTGATTACCTGCTTCCCCGGCGGTGATGTCATCGGACTGACTGCTTTACGGCCGGGATTACCCAGCAGTCACTGCAGTTATCGCGAAAAACTGCATGTGACCGCCAGGGAGAAGATAATGGCGGCCATCAAGCAGTCCAGGACGTGACCGCCGGAGATCTTCTGCCAGGTAAGTGCCGCTGACTCCTGACAGACCCGACCGACGGACACTCACAGTGACAGTGACAAATCCGATTCCGGTATTCGATAAGACGAAAATATCGAAACGAATTATCGAAAGGCCGATAGAGCTAATATCGGCCGATAGCCGATATTTGCAGTATCGTATCGCTCAACACTAGTTGTCACATCTGTTTCCTGGTTTTGATCTTTTTGAGCTAGTTTTTGGCTACAGGCTGTAGCGTGAAAATTCTCAGGCATTCAGACTGAACTGTATTCATTTTTTTCTATTCTGAGGGATAACCTTTTTTTTGATACGTGATTTCAGTGCCTGTAGACACAGCAAGCAGAGATATAAGGGAGGAGGGAGCAGCAGCAGTGAAGAGGACATTCTGGAGGGCGGGAGGATAAAGCCTACGCTACCAGACAAAAGTCTCATAGTATTTTTTCTTTTTGTTTTTATCATTTTACAATCAGTTTTTCCACCTCTTTTCTGTTTTTAATTAGCTGTTTTAGTAACAAGGGTTTTTTCTTCTTGTCAACCTTGTTGTTTTTCAAAGTTTTACTATTAATACGTTTTTTTTTCCCTCCTCTTTTTTGATCAGTTTTTTCTTTTTGCTTTTTGGAGTTTTTATTATTTTTTTTTTTTTGTTCAATCTTTTTCCTAAGAGTTTTTACTAAACTGTGTAGGGTTTTCTTTCTGTTTTTCTTTTTAAATCTAACTTTTGTTTTTAAAGTTTTTCTTTTAAGTAAATTGTTAAATAATTTTGGAGAGGTTTTTCTAATCAATTTATTTTAGAGTTTTATTCTCCAACCAGCAAGATCTACTAGCGTGCTTTAGACCAAGGACAGAAACACAGTGAATCCGGGCAGCTCCATACCCCTCCATTCAGTGTCCTTGCACACAGATAAAGAAATTGCAGACTGAGGGAGTACACACACAAACAATTGCGCAGCGGCTTCACTCACCCCTCCCATCAGGCATTCAGCGAAGACAAGAATTTCAGTGTCCTTGCACACAGAACCAGAATGCAGCAGTTCTCAGATTTTTAATCACCTTTGTTGAACAGGCTTTTGGAATAGACACAGTACGTGAGAATCGAAGGGCTAGGCATGTGAATAGAAGGTCAGAGTACGTGAGAATCCAATGGACGGGCAGACTTTACGCTGCACAATGAAATGTTTTTTTTTGTTTTTTGAAAGGCACAGGAAAGTTTGTTTTTAGATTGCCGTCTGCTATAAAAGAGCAGTGGTGGTCTTGCATCGTGTAGAAGGTACAGCAAGTTATTTGAACGGACCAGGAAGTGATTTTTATGTGAATAAGATTGAGAAGGTGTTAAATCGTCTGTGAGAAAATGATCACGGATATGTCACAAGAACAGGATTTAGAGCCTCACACATCACATGTCCATCAAGTGGAGACACGGGACAGGTGTAGGCTGCTCTCATTGAATAAGGAGCCTTGTACAGGGAAAAAAGCTCCCCGCCTCTCGCTACAGGGAGAAGGCATTTTTGTTTCAACGGTCCCCTCTCAAGAATCACAGGGGGACACCCTCTCCTCTTTCTTCTCTCAGTCCCTTTCTCCTTCTTCTTCAGACTTCTCTCCTCTTTCCTCGCTGCCTTTTCTCTCTATCCTTCTTTCCCTATCATTCCTTCTTTCTCCTCCCTCACATCTCTGACACATCCATTTTCTTCCTCTTCCTCTTCTTCTATCTCTTCCTCTCCATCTCTCTCTCCCCCCCTCTTTCACGCTCTCCTCCTTCATTTTCCACTTCCCCTCCTCCATCTCTCTCTCTCCCCCCTCTTTCACGCTCTCCTCCTTCATTTTCCACTTCTCTCCCTCCATCTCTCTCTCTCCCCCCCTCTTTCATGCTCTACTCCTTCATTTTCTTCTCTCCCTCTCTCTTCTCTCCCCCCTCAGCTACACCTCACTCCTCCCTCATCACACCCCACTCTTTCTCCCTCAGTGCCTACAGCACGAGGCACCCTGTCTATCCCAAGCACAGTACAAACATTGCCAGTCATTATATCAGGAGAAGAAAGTGCAAATCTCCCTACACAAAACGCTGCAGGTAGCCCCCAGACACAACAGCTAGCAGAGCCCACAGCCAGGGCTTCACAGGGGGGAGGTGTAGCTACAGACACAAATGAGGAACCTCAGCAAGAAAGAGGGAAATCCCCATGCAGCAAGACATCTTTTAAGCCCAAATTTCAGCCAGTGTATGCACCAAGCACACCATGTCACTTCTCATCTGATGAAGATGAAGACACAACGTCATACATGCTGCCCAATACTAGGGAAGAAAACCCACAAGCACCAAGAGAGCAGGGACAGGTAGAGGCACCATCCTATGAGCCCTTCATCCCAAGCCAGGTGATCAGTATTCTGCCAGACCCAGGGATACACCCCATGCCATTTTGCCAAAAAATGCAGCAGATCCAGTGAACGTATGCAGCAGCCTGGATTGATCTCTGGGCCGTAATGGAAATAAAAGCAGGAGATGCATTCTGGCCAATTATGAGAGAACACTTCAAGCTTCCAGCAGAGTTAGACGCGTATGCCTGGGAGACAGGACCAAAGCTAATTGGGTAGCTCAGAGAATGGGCCAAAAGCAGACTGACAGGACAAACTCTCAGCCTACATGTCACGAGCCTAGACCAGACAGAGTCTGTAGAGGAGTTCCATGACAGAGTGATGCAAGTGTTTCAAGATTTAGGCCTCATTACCCATGATCAGACACACAGACGGATGTTAGCACAGGCTTTTGTGCATGGACTGAGAGAACCAATCAGGAAACCACTGGTAGTAGCCAGGCCTGAGTACACTTCAATAGCAATGGATACCCTGCTCGCAGTAGCAAAAAGGATTGAGTCCCGCCGGGACAGAAGGGATGTCCAGTGTTACAACTGTGGTGATTTGGTCATTTCCGGAACCGGTGCAGAACACCGACTTCGCCCAGAAGAAGAAGAAACACAGAAAGCAGTGAAGTACCCCGTCCATAGGACAGGAGCACGCCAAGTCCACAGGGAACCCCACCAGTGGGACCAATATCCTGAGAGTGGATGGCGTAGTCAGATCTTTTCTTGTGGAACTCCGTAACCTCACCTATCTATCAGAATCTTCGCGTCCTGTGTGGGAATTGATGGTCAAGTCAGATATTTCCAGATTATGAAGCCCCTGAATGTGTGGACTCAGCCAGAGCACTCCATCATGTCCCAGTTTGTTGTGTCAAAGACCTGCACCCTCAACCTATTGGGAGTGGACCTACTGCAGAAGCTGAAAGTGACCAGAGTGTTCCAGGAAGATGGGACCATGACACTTTCTTTACCCCTGACCCAAAAAGAAACAGGAACCTCAAACAACCACACTGCAGACCTATCACAGGAGGTGCGGGACATTGTACCAGAAAGCCACTCCATCACCCAGAGTCAAGATGTCTCTGACCAACTGAAGGTCTAAGTGAACTCGCCTAAGAAGACGGCCTGAGAACTTTGACATTGGCCAGGATATTCAACTCAAGAAGGACTCTACTCGCTTCATGGAATGGCAACACCTCATCCAGCTCCAACGCCAGAGGTTCATCTTTTGCAAGCACCAGGAGGTGCCCCCTGCAATCAACCAGTTCATCCACGTCTCCATTGGAGACGTCCCAACAAGAAGACCCCCTGTGACCAGAGCAGGTGCTAACACAGTGACTGCCTTGGTGGAGAACAAGAAAGCCAGCTGGTCGTCATCTCTCATGATGTGGATCCTAGTAGACGGCTTGTTTTCCCGCCAGCTCTGTGCCGGGAGATGGGAGTCCCCTGCCGCATAGTGAAGGACAAGGCCAAACTGGGCTGCCTCGCCCATCGGAATCAATCCCAGCTTTCCACAGTGAAGAAAAAGACTGTAAACCCCACTGAGTTCAGAATGGTGCAAGGCCTGGAGGCTGTGAAAGAGGCTACGGTATTTGAAACCCCAACAGTGCTGAACCCGCACACTCTGCTCTCAAAAGTCCCAGTCACCGCAACGGTATTCACGGTGATCAACCTGGCCAGTGCCTTCTTCAGTGTTCCCCTCCACCTGGATGACCTTCTCTTTTGTGCGGTTGACATCGATACCTGCACAGCCCATTCCCTGTTCTTTGAGGAACAGCAATGCAAGGTCTGGAAGAACAAAGTCCAGCGGTGTCAGAAGCAAGTTACATCCCTGGGACACTGTATTTGCCCACCAGACGAAACACCTGTCAAATGACTGGAAGACCATTGTGGAAAAGATGGCTCCCCCAACAACTCCAAAAATCCTGCAGGCCTTCCTTTGTCTAGTGTCGTATTGCAGAACCTGGATCCCTGATGCCTCAGTCCTAATGCAGCCTCTGTGCGCTTGCATCAACGCAACCCCGCTCCTTCTATCGGACGCAGCCTTCAACTCATTCAGGAAATTGGAAGAACTCCACAGTCTCATCGCCAATACCAAGCCTACCTGACTATGAGAAGTCTTTCCGTCTACCTGATGGAAGAAAGAAGGTCATGCTACTGGAATCCTGGCACGGATTCACGGGGGAAAAACAGAGACTTTTAGGCTGCCTCTCAGCCCGCTTGGATCCAGTTGCAAGAGGAGCACCCTCCTGCCTGATGGCAGTAACTGCAGCACACGCCTTCCTGGACAAGACTGCTGACATCACTCTTGGACTGCCACTGGAAACTCTCACTCCACACGACATCTTGGCAATCCTCAATCAAGCTCAACCAAATAAATCTCCCCACCGCCAGGCATCTTCACCTCTATCGCTTTTGTTCCAGACCTACAGTCCTCATCCTGGCCACTCTACTCCCACTCCCAAGGGGGGATACAATATGGACTTTTCAGAACAAAAATTTACAGAATTTATCCTCCACTTGGATGGCTCCAGATTTGCAGATGATGAAGAAGTTTCCACACAGGAAGTGCAGTGACCAGCAATCAAGAAATCCTGTGGTCCAGAAGTCTGTCACCTAGCCTGTCAGCCCAGGAAGCAGAACTGATAGCGCTGACGAAGGCCTGCCAGATGGCAGAAGGCAAGACTGCAAACATCTACACCGACTACAGGTGCTCGCATGGCATAGCACATGACTTTGGGCCCATCTGGGCTGCAAGGGACTTCATCACAGCAAGCAGGACAACCGTGAAGCATCGTGGAGCCTTCAGGGATCTGCTGGGTGTACTCCAACTTCCAAAATGGTGGCAATTTGAAAAATCAAAAGCACATGGAAAACTGAGAACAAAAGAGGCGTGAGGCAATAACATGGCGGACATGGCAGCCAAAGAAGCGGCCAAAGGAAGACAACATGGAAAAGTGGGAGAGGTCGTAGAGCCGGACAGCTACTACATGACGACTGAAGACAAGAAACCTGACAAAAAGACGTCCTGGGATCTGCTCAGGAAGTTGCAAGACCAAGCTCCAAAAGGAGAAGAAGAGCTGAATGCGAAAAAAGCAACACGTGCAGAAGGAAGGCTATCAACAATGGACTCCAAACCCTGCCTACCACAAAGTATGCACCCTATGGTGGTCCAATGGGCACATGGACCCACACCCACATATCAAAGACACAGATGAATGATCTGATTGGTGCTTACTGGTTTGCTTCAGGGATCTCCACCCTAACAGCCAAATTCAAGCCTGGACGTGTAGAAGAAAGTCCCCCTGACCTCATCCGGCAAGACCACTCTACCAACTTCAGAGGATCCAGATAGACCACATCCAGATATCGCCAAGTGAAGGATTCAAATACGCCATTGTGGTCAAAGAAGTGTTTTAAAGATGGACAGAAGCCTTCCAAGTCAGCAAAGACTACTGCAAAGCAGCTACTTTCGAAAAATAGTGTGCAGATACGGGGTTCCAGAAATGATAGAAAGTGATCAGGGACCCGCATTCACAGCAAATCTGACACAAGAGATCTGGTTAGCAGCAGGGTCAGATTTAGGCCTGCACACTCCTTACCACCCCCAGAGCAGTGGGAATGTAGAAAGACTGAACGGAACACTTAAGAATAGGATGCTGAAAATTGCCCAAGAGACACGCAAACCATGGCATGACACACTCCCAATTGCATTGTTTAGCGTAAGGCACACTCCCAGAGACCCAGAAAAGCTGTCACCATGCGAAATTTTGTTTGGGTCTAGTCCCAAGTTAGGTACATTCTTCCCTCAGCAGCAGAATATGCAAAATGATATCTTGTTTGCTTATGTAATTGAATTGGTCAAAATCTAATGTCCATTCTCGAGTTTTTCTCTTCACTGCCAGATCCAGACTCAGTGTCCAGTACGCACTCCTTGAAAGCCAGGAGACTGGGTGTTGGTGAAAAAAAAAAAGTTGGAAATGAGAACACTCGATCCCAGATTTGATGGTCCTATACAAGAGCCCCAGATGACACCAACCACTGTGAAACTAGAGGGAAAGCCTGCTTGGATCCACGTATCGCATTGCAAGGAAGCTCCCGTACCAGAAGAGACACCTAAGCCATGAAGGATGTCGTGGATGCTCTGAGTGACCAGACAAATGACCTACCTGACGAAGAATACACACGTTTTTCTGAACATGCAGTTAAATAAAGAGACTATGATTGCAAACACATGAACCCCTGCTAGGGACAGATCTCCTGACCGCCCATTTGCGAAAAGCCTGCATCGATGAGGGGTGCATGTGTTAGGCATGTGCCAGCCCATCGGCAGCACAAAGAGTTGCAGCGCTTTGGAACAGGAGCAGGTTTTTAGGGCAAGTGGTATCTAAGTGGGGACTGTCATGGAAATATATATGTATTCCACGTATTCAATGTATATTCATATATATGCATTTACAGTTAGATAGATCTCACTTGCTAAAAATCCTGTGCTCAGCATATCTGTGCAAAAGCTGATGCTAGCTATAATCAGTTCTTAAGACGACCCTGGCTATAGCTCATAGGGACTTTTTACCAAGGAAACAGGAACAAGGACAGAAGATATCTATTATTTTCTTTACTAGTCACGTAGGAAAACTGGGACAAAGAACAATAAACAATAAATCTGCAACTTCAGCCCTTTTATCATAATTATCATACTTATCATACTTACACTAAAACAGCCAATAATCTAGCAGCTTTTAATTGTATGTTAATTGACTAACCAGCCCCTTTTTGTAAATGTATAAAACCTTGAATGAATAATAAACTGTTGGTCTTGACGAACTGTTATACTGACACTTCCGTTGTGGACAGTCCTCATTTCGTCTGAGCGCTCAAAGAAAAGACATTTAATATAAGATTGGGAACAGCAACAGAAAACACTGCAGGATAGATTTATCCTAATTAAATTTCCATAAAACCTATACCTCAACATATGCCAGTTTTTCCACCTCCCTAACTGGGCTGTCCCCCCCCAGGGCCGGCGTCAGCACGTGGCGCACCCAGGCAAGTGCCGGGGTCCTGAGCAGGTGGGGGGGCCCACTCGCCATCAAATACACCGGCGTACTATGATGGGCCCTGTGCCAGTTCCCGGCGCCCACGAGTGTGCCCCCCCTGCTAGCTCAGGGCCCCAGCACTTGCAATGCTTTCCTCTTCCTGCTCCACCGCTGTGACGTCTTCCGCGTTTCCTGACAGTGACATTCAGGTCAGAGAGCGCGATGATGTCACGTCTGTGCGCCCTCTGCGTGAACAGTTACAGTGCACAGAGCTGGAAGATGGCGACACTGAGTAGTCCAGAGTAGAGCAGTGCCCAGCAAGGAGAGGTATTTATTTTTTTTTAATTGTTGGAGCAATATATGGGGAGCATTATACACTGGAGAATTATATACGGGGCCCATCATACACTTGAGCATCATAGATAGGGCCCATTATGCATTGGAGCATCATCCATGGGGCACATCATATATTGGAGCATCATATATGGGGCCCATCATAGACTAGAGCATCATATGAGGTTCATTATTTATGGGGCATCATATAGGGCCCTTTATATATGGAGCATCATATGGAGCACAT
>JARQOD010000006.1:262829440-262844854 GCA_033576555.1 Oophaga sylvatica | reverse complement strand
TTGCTAATTTTTATTTTAGGCATTATTTCTTGTGCTTTCAAAAGTTTCAGCACCCCTTATAAGCAGAGGCGGGACAACAATGCAGGATTCAGTGTCCCCAAATCACAATGTGATTTTGAAACTGACCCTGTTTCCCGTTCCCTTTCCCTAATAAAAACTTGCACAGGCTCATTAGATCTTTAAAACATAAAAGGAAAAAAATTTCTGTTTTTTTAATGTAATGTTCTGGATTTTTAAAAACACAGTTTTTAAAGTCGAAACACCCAGTGGCAGTGTAAAAATTAAATGTTTTCTAATTTTTAAATTTAAAAAAAGTTTGGGGATAAAATAAAAATTAAAAAAAAAAAACATTTAGCATTTTAATTTTTTTTGCAAATTCCCTTAGCTTGTCAAAATGTTCCTTTGAGACAAAATTTTGTCCAAATTTTTAAAACAGCTTAATGACCGGGGGGTTTGTTTAAGGTCATTTTTCCCACGTTCTTTTGGGTCATTTTTAATCACCATTTGTAATTTAAAATCAGAAATAGAACAACAGGTAAAAGTAAAATAGAAACCCACCCTTTGTATTTTCACCCCCATCCGGGTTTTTTGTTTAAAAATACGTGTAAAATACCCCCAAAATACTAAACATTGCGTGAAGTCCCTTTAGACATCCACAGGGGTTTTAAAAGGGACTTTAACGGGGAAAGTTTCCCTGTTTTTGAAAAAAATTAAAAAAAGACAAATTTCCTTTGTGAGCATGACCATTTAAAGGGTGGCCCTTTTCCCCCTTCCGACTTTGCAGCAGATCGAGAAAGCTCCCGACCAATACAGCACTTTAAAAGTCAGGGCGATCAAAATTTTAAAAAACAGTATAGTATTTGACCAAAAAAAAAATATTATTTAAAAAAAAAAAAAAAAGGACCGTCACATTTTTGGCATCCCGCGTTTTAAGACCCCCCTATAAAAATAGTTAAATAGTTAATAATTTAGGGAAAACCGTAAAAAAAGGCAAAAAACAATGCGTTTAAACATACCACTGAACAAAAAGGAAATAAAAAATATCAAAAAGACAATTAAAAAAAAATGATAGGCGAAACCGTCATTTGTCCCATAAAAATAAACTGGATACAGCTCATCAGTCGAAAAATAAAAATGTTAAGCTCTCAAATAAAGTATGCAAAAAAAAAAATTTTTTTTTTATAAAAAATTTTTTACTGTGGAAAAGAGCCCAAAAAAAAAAAACCTATAAAAAGGGACGCTAAATCACTACCCGAAAATAAAGATTCCTTTCCAATTTTACCACACGCGAATGGCATTAAAAAAACCCAAAAATCAATTCCCGAATTCGTCTTTGTTTATTCTTTTCCAAAAACGGAAAGTAAGCGATCAAAATGTCATGTGCCCGAAAATGGTACCAATAAAAACAACAACTCTTCCCGCAAAAACAAGCTCTCACATGACTTTGTCAGCAGGAATATAAAAAAATTATTGCTTTCAAAATATGGTGATGTAAAATACAGTTTTTGAAAACAAAAAAATGCATGTTTTAATGTGTGACAGCAGCCAAAAAACCCGATAGAAGTCTGATATCGCTGTGATCCCATGGACGCGAAGAATAAAGTCATCTAATCGCTTATACCGCACAAGGAACAGCGTAAAAAATAAATAAAACCATTTCTTAACCTGCTGTTGATTTTTTCATTCTACCTCCCAAAGACCGAAATAAGGCTCAGCTCACATTAATCCTGCACTCTGCGCAGAGCACTTACACTTGGTTTCCCGTGATATGCTTAATTCAGACAGAAACCCCTGCGGACTATTCCTTATAATGAGGCAAATAGAGGCATTGTGGACGCCATCTGACCTGAGATCCAGCGGTATCCATCTTTTCATTAGGAATGCATAAAATCGCAGTCAGCCACAGTTTTCTGCACCTCTGAAAAAAAGGACACAGATGAACAGAGGCCAATGGCCATATATTCTGCGCTCCAGGATGCCGCTGTATAATAGTACTGCTTAGCCATATGGTGAGACTCGGGAAGAACAGAGCGCTATTTGCCAATAGGGCTCCATTCCTCCCGAGTCTTGCTGTATGTCTAATCAGTACTGTTCAGTCAAATTTGGGGTATTTACACAATTAGCAGAAATTGTGGGACAAATGTTGGTGCCATTTTTACCCATTTCCCTGTGTGAAAATGTAAAATCTGAGGCTAAAACTAAGTTTTGTTGGTAAAAATATAATTTTCAAGGTGCTCACCATACAAGTAAATAAATTCCTTGAGAGGTCTAGTTTCCAAAATGGCACTGGTTTTCACTGTTTAGGCTCATCAGGTGCTCCACAAATGCGACATGGCATGTGCTAATTATTCCAGTCAATTTTGCATTCAAAGCCCTGGTGTGCACACAAGCAGTAGTTTTTCCCACATATTTGGCATCAGTGTACTCAGAAGAAATTGCACAACAAACTGTATGGTGCAATTTCTCTTGTTACCTTTGTGAAAATGCAAAATTTGGGGCTAAAAATAATTTTTGTGGAGAAAATGTGATTTTTTTATTTTCACAGCTCTATGTTATAAACTTCTGTGAAGCATCTGGGGGTTCAAGGGGTTCATAACACATCTAGATAAGTTCCCTGAGGAATCTAGTTTCCAAAATGTGGTCACGTGTGGGGGATTTCCACTGATTAGGCACATCAGGGGCTCTCCACATGCAACATGGCATCCCTTAATTATTCTAGCAAATTTTGCATTCAAAAAGTCAAATGGCGCTCCTTCACTTCCAAGCCTTGCTGTGCACCCAAACAGTAGTTTTCCCCCACATATTGGGTATCAGCGTACTCAGTAGAAATTACACAACAAATTGCATGGTGCAATTTCGCTTGTTACTCTTGTGGAAATGCTAAATTTGGGAGTAAAAAACATTTTTGTGGGGAAAATGTGATGGAAAATGGCACTCTTTCCCTTCCGAGCCCTGTTGTGTGCCCAAACAGTGGTTTTCCCTCAGTATGGGGTATCAGCATGCTCAGAAGAAATTGCACAACAAATTTTTGTGGTCCATTTTTTTCCTGTTGCCCTTGCATAAATTAAAAAAAATGGGTTCTAAAATAAAATTTTTGTGACTTTTTTTCCTTCCACATTCTAAAAATTCATGTGAAGCACTTGAATGGTTAATAAACCTCTTGAAAAAGGTTTTGAGCATTTTGAGGGGTGAGTTTTTAGAAATGTGTCATTTTTGTGAAATTTCTGTCCTATAGGCCCCACAAAGTTGCTTCAAATGTGATATGGTCCCTAAAAATGGTTTTGTAAATTTTGTTGGAAAAATGAGAAATCTCTGGTCAACTGTTAACCCTTATAACACCCTTATAATTTTCTAACAAAAAATGTAATATTTCAAAAATTGTGCTGATGTATAGTTAACATGTGGGAAATGTTATTTATTTTCTACTTTGTGTGATATAACTCTCTAATTTAACCCCTTAGTGACAGCCAATTTGGTACTTAATGACCAAGCCAATTTTTACAATTCTGACCACTGTCAGTTTATATGGTTTATAGCTATAGAACGCTTCAGCGTATCCCACTGGTTCTGAGAATGTTTTTTTTGCTACATATTGTATTTCATGTTAGTGGTAAAATTTATTCGTTATAACTTGCGTTTATTTATGAAAAAAATGGAAATTTGGCAAAAATTTAGCAATTTTCAAACTTTTAATTTTTGTACCCTTCAATCAGAGAGAGATGTCACACAAAATAGTTAATAAATAACATTTTCCACATGTCAACTTTACATCAGCAAATTTTGGAAACATAATTTTCTTTGTTAGGATGTTATAAGGGTTAAAATTTGACCAGCTATTTCTTTTTCCCAACAAAATTTACAAAACCATTTTTTAGGGACCACCTCACATTTGAAGTGAGTTTGGGGGTCAATAAAAAAAATACCCAAAAGTGACACCATCCTAAAAACTGCACCCCTCAAGGTGCTCCATGGAACATAAAAGAAGTTTATTAACCCTTCAGATGTTTCACGAGAACTAAAGCAATGTGGAGGGAAAAAAATGAACATTTTACTTTTTTCACAAAAAGTTTATTTTGGAACCAATTTTTTTTTATTTTCACAAGGTATCAGGAGAAAATGAACCATAAAATTTGTTGTGAAATTTCTCCTAAGTACACCAATACCCCGTATGTAGGGGAAACTCACTGTTTGGCCCATGACAGGGCTCAGAAGGGAGGGAGCACTTTAACTTTTTGAACGCAAAATTGGCTGGAATCAATGGTGCCGCGTTTGGAGCCCCCTGATGTGCCTAAAGAGTGGAACCCCCCAATTCTAACTTCAATTCTAACCCCAACAAATCTCTAACCCTAATCCCAATCTTGTTAGGGTTTGCAGATTGCACCAAATATAAATTATGATAATATGCAACCTGGGGTCCACCGTGCAGTAATGGAGAGACCACAGCCTAATATTATCCAACAGGCCAGACCGCATATCAAATATAAGGGTTGGGGCTCACTTGGGTAATAAGTGATCACAAATAATAAGCTTTCATGTATCCTTTAATAAGATGTGTAGTCGAGGGGTTACAAGGACACTAAACTTCAGGAAGGCAAATTTCCAACGGATGAGAGATGATCTTGGTGCAATAAACTGGGACGATATCCTGAGACATAAAAATACACAAAGAAAATGGGAGACGTTTATTAGTATCCTGAATAGGACCTGTGCACAGTATATACCCTATGGGAATAAACATGCTAGAATTAGGAGGAAACCACTATGGCTAAATAGAGCTGTAAGGGGCGCAATAAGGGACAAAAAGAAAACGTTTAGGGAATTAAAGCAAGTAGGTAGTGAAGAGGCATTAAATAAATACAGAAGACTGAATAAATTCGGTAAAAAGCAAATCAAGACAGCAAAGATTGAGGCAGAGAGACTCATTGCCAGAGAAAGTAAAATAATCCCAAAATATTCTTTAACTACATAAATAGCAAGAAACTAAAAATGATAGTGTTGGTCCCTTAAAAATAGTCTGGGTGAAATGGTGGATGAGGATGAGGAAAAAGCCAATATGCTAAATGACTTTTTTTCAACTGTATTTACACAAGAAAATCCCATGACAGATAACATGATCAGAGATAAAAAAAATTTCTCCATTAAAATGTCACCTGCTTAACCCAGCAAGAAGTACGGCGGCGTCTAAAAATCACTAAAGTTGACAAAATCCCCGGGCCCGGATGGGATACACCCCGAGTACTGCAGGAATTAAGTACAGTTATAGATAGACCTTTATTTTTAATCTTTAAAGATTCCATAATAACGGGGTCTGTACCACAGGACTGGCGTATAGCAAATGTGGTGCCAATATTCAAAAGGGGGCAAAAACTGAACCTGGAAATTATAGGCCAGTGAGCTTAACATCTACTGTGGGTAAATCCTGGAGGGTTTTTTAAGGGATACTATATTGGAGTATCTGAAGCTGAATAACCTCATGACACAGTATCAGCATGGGTTTACGTTCTTGTTAGACTAATCTGATAAGCTTTTATGAAGGGGTAAGTTTCAGGACTGGACCAAGGGAATGCAGTGGACTTCATGGTGTTCATGGACTTCTCAAAAACTTTTGATACAGTGCCACACAAAAGGTTGATACAAAAAATGAGAACAATGGGGATAGGGGAAAATATGTGTAAGTGGGTTAAGAACTGGCTCATGGATAGAAAACAAAGGGTGGTTATTAATGGAGCACACTCGGACTGGGTCACGGTTAGCAGTGGGGTACCACAGGGGTCAGTATTGGGGCCGTTCTCTTTAACATATTTATTAATGACCTTGTAGGGGGCATACAGAGTAGTATTTCAATATTTGCAGATGACACTAAACTCTGCAGGGTAATAAATACAGAGGAGGATAATTTTATATTACAGGAGGATTTATGTAAACTAGAAGCTTGGGCTGATAAATGGCAAATGAGCTTTAATGGGGATAAATGTAAGGTTATGCACTTGGGTAGAACAAATAAGATGTATAATTATGTGCTTAATTGTAAAACACTGGCAAAACTGTCACTGAAAAAGACCTGGGTGTATGGGTGGACGACAAACTCACATTTAGTGGCCAATGTCAGGCAGCTGCTGCCAAGGCAAATAAAATAATGGGATGCATTAAAAGAGGCATAGATGCTCATGAGGAGAACATAATTTTACCTCTATACAAGTCACTGGTGCGACCACACTTAGAATACTGTGTGCAGTTTGGTCTCCGGTGTATAAGAAAGACATAGCTGAACTGGAGCGGGTGCAGAGAAGAGCGACCAAGGTTATTAGAGAACTGGGGGGTCTGCAATCCCAAGACAGGTTATTACACTTGGGGTTATTTAGTTTGGAAAAACGAAGGCTTAGGGGTGATCTTATTACAATGTTATAAATATATGAGGGACAGTACAAAGACCTTTCTAATGACTTTTTACTCTTAGACTGTGACGGGGACAAGGGGGCATCCTCTACGTCTGGAGGAAAGAAGGTTTAGCCATAATCACAGACGCAGATTCTTTACTGTAAGAGCAGTGGACTATGGAACTCTCTGCCGTCTAATGTTGTAATGAGTGATTCCTTACTAAAATTTAAGAAGGGACTGGATGCCTTTCTTGAAAAGTAGAATATTACAGGCTTTATTCACTAGTTTCCTAGATACAGCGTTGATCCAGGGAGCTAGTCTGATTGCCGTATGTGGAGTCGGGAAGGAATTTTTTTCCCCAATGTGAAGCTTACTGTTTGCCACTTGGGTTTTTTTTGCCTTCCTCTGGATCAACATGTTAGGGCAGGTTAGGATAGGATATGGGTTGAACTAGATGGACTTAAGTCTTCCTTCAACCTTAATAAAAAAAATAACTATGTTACAGCTAGTAGACAATGGCGAGTGAAGACGCGAGCAAGCACCGTAAACACACCGAGTTAAATGTCACTCGATGTGAACAGAGTGCGAAGTACCAGACTTTTTTACTGTTAGACATCACAGGTGCACAGTAGTAATGACACTAGTTGGGGTCCCTATATTTCACCCCCCACTTTGCTGGTGATTGAGCCTTTCCTGTCACATGGTCTGTGTAACTCACACATGAGACGAAGTGGCCCGGGAAGGTGCTAAGCTCAAGTAGGAGTTACCACCCTACACTGCCTACCAAGAACCACACTCGCAGTGCCAGTAGCACAACACATGCATACGGGTGGTAACTGTCCCATCTACTAACACACAGCAAATATAAGTGATCTTAGCGAGCTGATGGGTGCCCCAAAGATCCTTTTATAGAATGCACTTAAGTCCAGAGCCGGTACAGGACCTGAGCAGCTAACGACTGACCACCAATGAGAGGTAGCCACCTCACGAGCATGCTCAGTAGGGTGATTCCCGGACTTAGCCTCCAGAACATCTGCTCGTCGCTGCCTATTGCTAGTTACTATGGCAGTAGCTGGAGAACCAGCAGTAACAAAGCGCACAGCACGACTCTGAGCAAGACGCTGAGACCGACGTCTTTGCTGTGCAGGCTCCACTGCGGACGAAGAAGAATGGGAGACCGCAGAAGGAGATAAGGCTTAGGATCTACCCTGTGAATAGAGGGAGAATCCCGACGCCTAATATTACCCCCTCCTAGCACTCACCCGGCGAGCCTCGCTACTCTTGAAGACTGCAATAAGCTGGGAGCACGAATGTGCTCAACCGCTCCCAGGTCCTATCCTCCGGTCCATAACCCTTCCAATCTACCCAAAAAAGTTTTTTGCCACGCATTACCTTGAAACTAACAACAATCGCGTTCACCTCAAAATCGTCCGAAGACGTACCCGAAGTCTCAGCAGTAGACTCAGAAAACCGAGACATGTGAACAGGTTTAAGGAGCGAGATGCAAAAGGTGTCAGTAATATTCAGATGAGGCGGAAGGCACAGGGGATATACTACAGGGTTTATCTGCTCAAGGACTTTGAAAGGACCTAAATAGTGGGAGCAAACTTAGTGGATTCTACACGCAGCTTGATATTATGAGCAGGGATCCACACTAAGTTGCTGGGAGCGAAGACAGGAGCAGGAGGCGATGAGCGTCAGCAGAAACCCTCATTCTCTCCTTCGAGGCCCTAACGGCATCCTGTGTGCCATCCCAGATGTCTAAAGCCTCCACAGCCCAGTCTACCATCCTAGAGTAAGAAGATGACATGGGCATGGGAACAGGAACACGCAGATGCTGACAGTAATTGAGGAGAAAATGAGTCTGCCCTGAAGAATTGGCGACAGCTCTGCCCATGGCAGCAAGGATGCCCAATCATCATGCCTGGCAGAGACAAAATGCCAAAGGTACGTGACCAGAGTCTGATTGGCCCTCTCTACCAACCCATTCGTCTCGGGATGATATGCTGAAGAGAGATTACAGTAAGCTCAATACTGAGCAGCCTACAAAGGTCTCTCCAGAACCGAGAAGCAAACTGGGGACCCCGGTCACTGACTATCTTGTCAGGCATCCCGTGAAGACTGAAGAAATGCTTTACAAACAGCACAGCTCAAGCCCGTGCCAACGGTACGCGCGGAAGAGGCACAAGATGAAGTATCTTAGAGAAATGGTCAGTGACTACCCAGATGACAGTATTGTTACGAGACTTGGCAAGCCCACAATGAAGTCCGTCCCGACCATCCCCCAGGGCCTATCTGCCACCTGCAGAGGGTGTAACAAGCCTGCGGGCCTCTGCCGAGAAGGCCAATTCTGGGCACAAGAAATACACGCCAGAATATAGTCCCTAACTTCAAGTGTCATCCGCGGCCACCAATATGACCTCGCCAGGAGCTCCGTAGTCCTCTTGGTCCCGAAGTACCCACCCAACTTAGACGTGTGAGCCCATGAGAGAACCTCTAGTCGCAGTTTTGGTGGTACAAGAGTCTTGCCCGCAGGAACTGACTCAAGCGAAACCGGAGCCACCGTTCGCAGAATCTCCGAAGGGATAATTAGCCATGGCTTATCCCCCTCCTCGATGGACACTACAGAATGGGTAAGGCGTTAGCCCATAAATTCTTCTCCCCGATAGGAAGTGTATAGTAATTTGAATCAGGAGAAGAATATAGACCACCTGGCCTGGAAAGAATTTAGTCGTTGTTCCGTCTGCAAATAAAGCAAATTTTATGGTCCATATTCACCTGAAAGGGATGCTGAGCTCCTTTCAGAAGGTATTTCCATTCAGTGAAGGGTAACTTCATGGCCAATAGCTCCCTGTCCCCAATAGAATAATTCTTCTCCGCCATTGAGAAGGACTTTGAAAAGAAGAAGCAGGGCCATTTCTGACCGTGAGCATCCTTCTGATACAACACAACCCCCACACCGACGGAAGATGCATCAACCTCCAGGATGAAGGGCTTATCCACATCTGGCCGATGTTATACAGGAGCTCTAGCAAAATGAGATTTTAGGAGAACAAAGGCTTCAGAAACCTCTTTGGACCATGATTTAGGGTTAGCTCCCTTCTTGGTGAGAGCTACCAAGGGAGATGCGAGGGTAGAGAAGAGGGGGAAAGAACTGGCGGTAGTAATTAATAAACCCCATAAAGCGCTGCACTGCTTAAATGAATGAGGCTCCTGCCAGTTCAACACAGATTCTACCTTGGCAGGATCCATAGCCAGTTTAACAGCTCGGAGATAAGTGGCAGAGGATATTTATTTTAAGGGCGATGGCGTTCAAACCCCTACAATCTATACAAGGACGAAGTTCCCCGTTCTTTTGGATGAAGAAGAACCTAGCCCCAGCAGGAGACACGGATTTCCTAATAAATCCCCTCACCAGATTCTCTTTTATATACGCCGACTTCGTCTCAGCTTCTGGGAGCGACAAAGGGTATACATGCTCGCGAGGTGGCTCTGCCTCTGGTATGAGGTCTATCAGACAATCATAGGGACAATGGGGAGGAAGGTCTCCATGGCTTTCTTAGAGAACACATCCGCATACTGCCAGTAGTACTTGGGGAGCGAAGTTAGATCTGCTGGAACCTCGGATGACCCAACCAGGACTTGGGCCTTGAGACACTGTCCCTCGTATGACCTACTCCATCCCTGTATACTCCCAGCAGCCCAATCAATATGGGGAGAATGGTGACGCAACCAGGGTATACCCTGCAATACATCATCAATTCCTTCGGGATAACTAACAACGAGATTAACTCCAGATGTTTTGGAGGAAACACAAGGCAAAGCGGGAAGGTCTGATGGGTGATCCGATAGGTAGCGCTGAACCATTAACCACTTGGATAGTAACGGGCTTTGAGAGCATCACCAGGGGTATGGCATGCCATTGGGTGAAGGAAGCGGACATAAAATTACTCTCTGCCCCGGAATCCATGCAAGCCTCTGCAGGGAGTGATGTCGACCCATAGGACAGCGTCACCTTGAACATTATTTTGGAGGTCATGCTCGACAAGCCTAAAGCGCCCCCTCCAATAACCACTAAAGACGGACGTTCAATTTGACGCCTGATACACTTGTTGGCGACATGACTAGTTTGATCACCGACAGGACAAGTTGATGAAGGACAAACAGAATGGTTTTATCCTCCGTCCGATGACCCACCAGCGACTCTCTTGGTACATTAGTCCGAGTCGGAGACCCCAAAGGATTGGTAAAATTTGGTGCCAACCAAATACTTTGCCTACTGTGGGCTCATTCCAACCTTCGTTGGGCATACCGAAGGTCGATACGAGTGGAAACAGATATTAACTCCTCCAATGTAGTGGGGATCTCCTTGTGGACAGTGCATTCTTAATGTTGTCTGCAAGGGCCTTCCAAAACACCGGAACCAATACCTTATCTGGCCACTCCAGTTCGGAAGCTAATGTCCGGAACTGAATAGCAAACTGGCTAGTCGGTAAACAGCCCTGCGTCAGAGCCAAAAGTTGGAGGGCTATGTCATGGGTAGCTTGGGGTCCTAAAAAGACCTGTCTCAAGGCACTCAAAAAAACAAGACGTGCTCCAGACCACCAGGTCCTTTCGTTCTCATAATGGCATAGCCCATTCCAATGCTCTGTTCATTAAGAGAGACACAACAAAATCCCACTTTGGCCCGTTCAGATGAGAAATGTGAACTCAGTAGATCCAGATGGATTGAGCGCTGGTTCACGAATCCCCTGCAAGCCTTACAATCCCCAGAAAACTTATTGGGGAATGGGAAGTGTGGGTAAAGCAGTGGAGGAGTCCCAGCTGAAACCCTAATGATGGCTTCACTGACTGCTTGCACCGTTACTGCAGATGTATCTAAGGCGGACAGCCTGCTCTCCAGCTGCTGGATACTAGCCAGACCTTGGCACTAAGATACTGTTAGGGTTTTCGGATCGCACCAAATATAAATCATGATAAGGTGCTATTGCAACCCGCTGTCCACGTGCGGTGATGGAGAGACCATAGCTGGTAGAGAATGGTGGAGCGAAGCTCCGAGCAAACACTGTAAACACACCAAGTTAAATGTCACTCGGTGTGAACAGAGTGAAAAGTACCAGACTCTGTTACTGCACAGAGCCGTACCAAACAGAGAGCACTCTAAGCTGTGCCCTGTTAGACGTCACAGGTGCACAGTAGTAATGACACTAGTTGGGGTCCCTATAGGTCACCCCCCACTATGCTGGTGATTGAGCCTGCCCTGTCACACTTTCTGTGCAACTCGCACTTGCGACGAAGTCGCCTGGTGCAGGTGCTAAGCTGAAGTGGGATTTACCACCTTACACTGCCTAACGAGAACCACACTCGCAGTGGCAGTAGCAGCACACGTGCATACAGGTGGTATCTGTCCCAATTACTAACACACAGCAAATACAAGTGATCTTAGCGCGCCGACGGGCGCCCCAAAGATCTTTTATAAACTGTGCCTAAGTCCAATCAGACAGTACCTTGCTTGCTGGCCAATCTGGAGCCAGTACAGGACCTGAGCAGCTGATGACCAACCACCAATGAGAGGTCGCTACCTCACCAGCATGCTCAGTAGGGTGATTCCCGGACTTAGCCTACGTAATGTCTGCACATCGCTGCCTATTGCTAGTTACTATGGCAGTAGCTGAAGAACCAGCAGTAATAAAGTGCACAGAACGACTCTGAGAAAGACGCTGAGACCGACGTCTGTGCTGTGTAGGCTCCACTGCGGTCGAAGAAGAATGGGAGACCGCAGAAGGAGATAATGCTTAGGATCTACCTTGTGCAGAGGGCGAATCCCGACTCCTAACAAACCCTAGTTATAATCCTAACCACACCCCTAATCCCAACCCTAACCCTAACACACCCCTAACCGTAATCCCAACATAACCACAACCCTAACCTTGCTCAACCCTAATCTTAGCCCCTGTCCTAACCCTAATGGAAAAATGGAAATAAATACACTTTTTTAATTTTATTATTTTCACCTACCTAAGGGGCAGATAAAAGGGGTTTGATTTACTATTTATTTTATTTTGATCACTGTGATAGGGTCCATCACAGTGATCAAAATGAACCAATATGAAAAACTTCCTATTGTTGCTGGGTGTCAACCGTCAGATCTTGGCAGGGGCACTACGCATGCACCTGGCATTTTCTTCAAGAAAGAAGAAGCTTGACTTTTTTTTGCGGTCGCCATTATTCCATTAATAATGGAGATCGCAACACTGGGTCGGTAAAAACCGACCCGAATCATGTTTCCTGGGGTCTCAGCTACCCCCCAGTTGCCGAGACCCCGGAGAAATTCTGACTCTGGGGGGCGCTATACACTGATTTCTCAGTGCCATTACAAAGTGGCGCTGAGTAATAATTACCCTTAACTGCCGCCATTAAAAGGTCGATAAGGGGTTAAGAACATAAAAATAAAAGTTTGAAAATTGCAAAATTTTCTAATTTTTGCCAAATTTCCATTTTTTCGCAAATAAACTAAAGTCATATCAAAGAAATTTTACCACTATCACAAAGTACAATATGTCTCGAAAAAACTTTCTCAGAATCAGTGGTATCCGTTGAAGTGTTCCAGAGTTATTACCACATAAAGTGACACTGGTCAGAATTGTAAAATTTGGCCCGGCAATGAAGGTGAAAACAAGCTCGGGAGTGAAAGGGTTAAAGTACAGAAAATCTTATTTATGCCACTTTAAAGAGAGTGATAGTATATAAACAGAGAAAGTAAGAGAGGCATTTGAATGGACTTCTGCATTGAATTTATGCGACATATTTTTCTGAGTTTACTAAAGAATAGTAGGTTATAATAGACAGAAATAGTGTGATTTGAAGTAACGACATTTAATATAAGAAGCAATGTTTCCGGCATATCAGTTTAATACTAATGCAGAGTAATTGTATTTCACTGATAATACTGATATTGAGTTCAACATCAGATTTATTAAATCTGCTTTTTGCTGCAGTAATTAGCAGCATATGGATTTCATTTTTCCACTTCTGTTATTTTGACTGTATATGAAGTTGTGCTGATCAGAATAATGAGTTTGGGTGTTTGTTGTAAAAGTAGTTGCATGTTAAAGTAAACAAGCAGATTGGGTAAAGTACCACTGTCAGCACTGTTGGCAATGAGGCAATCACAGAATGTCGAGCTCCAATTCTTTTACATTATTCACAGTACTGGGCATCATAAGATTAAATAAAAAGTCAGAGTTGAGTAAAATAAAAAGACCCACAAAAAATGTTTACATTAAAAGCCTACTAAACCAGCAATAGCATATTTAACTAAATAATACATAAAAACAAGCAGACCATTCGATACTGTATTTTGAATTAATAAATTACATTCAGATACAACTTTTTAAATTAGAAATTGACCTAAATGTGTAATCTAGTGTACTCTACAATACGTTTATCTCTCTAAAGCATTTTTATTGGATAAGGCTTTCCCAATCTCCCTGGATAAGCTCCAATCCATTCATGGGCACTACAAATTTTAGATGATCAAGAAATTTTAAATTAAAATTCTCCAGCTTCACAGAATTTTTTTTTTTAAATTTCAATTTGTGGTAAATCAATATGCCGCGAATATCAATAGCATAAATCCTCTACTTGTCCTTAAAATAGGTGTAGAACACTTGGAGGTCTCCTAGCACTGTATTGAACACCTTTTGAGCTCTTCAATGCAAAAACCACCTTTTAATGTCCAAGTAAATTCAACCAATTTGCAAGTGAAAATGTATGCTAACTCATGGTAAATATGAGGCTATTTAATTACACACTGACTTGTTAGGCTACTTAAGTTGTAGAAATGGTGCAAAAACTATAAATTTTTGTGAGAAGATGCCTGGTCTGCCTTGGTTTTTGCAATTGCGGTGTAAACAGAAGAAGCCTTGGCTCATGTGAAGTGCAAAAACCACCCTGTTTGGAGCGTTTTAAGAGCTTTACTATTTGCTAAAAATTATACTTTTATTTAAGTAGCAAAACCATACAGGTGTGTTCAGCAATTTTGAAAATCAAGAAAGTGAAAAAATATCCATTTTGGGGAATTATGACAGGCTTGCTATTCTCAAAACCAGTAAACAATTGCAAAGACTTTCTGTCAAACATCGAAAAATTAACCTTTTTTTAAGGAACAGGAAGATGCTAGTTGCTTTCAAAGTTAAGAAGCAATGGATTGCTGTCAACATGTCTGTAAAATGTTTATTCCTCGTTTTTGAGCTGTTTGATGATTGTTAAGAAATTTGCATCAACAGCCAGCAGTGTTGTTCTGTGGCATATGTTTGTTATATTTGACTACTAAAACAGTTGTTAAGCAGTAACCTTTATTTGTTTAAAATGTTTGTGTTTTAAATTGATCTACAAGTGAAAAAAAATGTAATATCGTAACCTTAAAATACTATGTTACTAGGTAGGAACAGTATTGTTCTGGCACATATGGCTGTTTCATTTGACTACTAAAACAGTTGAAAACTTTAATGTTTTTTGTAGTCCTCCTACTTGAAAAAAAATTAACATAATTCATAATGCTATTTTGCTAAGTGGTAGCCATGTGATCATGTTTCCAAACAAAATTACAGCAATAGCCTTCAGTATGGCCCTTGGGTATATGGTTGATAAATTTGATTATTAAAAAGGTGTTAAAAAAAATAAAATGGGTCTCTTATATAAAAAACTTAAAAAATTTCAGCCTCTTTCCAAAAAAGAAAGAAAGAAAAGCTTGTTAAAGTCACATTCCAAACATGTGCACATACAACAGGCTGCTGTATTAATATATCAGAAAAGAGCTGGAAGCATTATGCCAATAATCAAAATAACACTTTATTGAAAACACTTATAAAAAATGCTAAAACGTGAGATATGCATCCAATAATTTCCCTAGGTAAGTATATGTACAAATAATGATCTCATATAACTTTAAAGGCTGTATGATAAATTATAGTAGGTTAGAAAAACAATATGTCATAGTGCAATACATTGATTGGTACATCAGAAACATTAACT
>JARQOD010000006.1:262789513-262829340 GCA_033576555.1 Oophaga sylvatica | reverse complement strand
CCATGGGGGTATACATCACCCCCTATAAATTAAAAATTCCCCTGTGGGCAAAATTAAAAAATTTTTCCCTTTTCCTTTTTTTTTAAAATTTTAAGGGGATAATGTCATTGGGTATTTAAAAATTTTAAAGGCTTGGGGCTTTTTTCAATTTCCCTCGGGGGTAAAGGGGAAGAAGTCCGGAATTTTTTCCTAAATCGCCTTTATATCCATACTCCCTGAAAATGAAAGGAAAGGGGCCATATGTTTTAACCCCCAAACCTTAAAAACCACTCATATATAAGGAAATAGTCCCCAAAAAACAAAAAATCCGGAAAAAAACCCAGGTAACCTACAAGTAAAAAACCATATGCCCAATAAATTTGAAACATAAAAAACGGGGCTATGTTTGGGGAGTACGGAAAAATTTTTGACCCCCCTTCTTCCCTTTAAGCGGAGAGCGGGGTTTTCCCTAAAGCCTAACCCCTTTTTTGGAAAACCGCACTATTTAAACAAGCAAGCCCCCTTTTTTCCCGTCCCTAAAAAAAACCCTGGGAGCCTTTTTTTTGAAACAGCTACTCCCTAAAGAGAAAACGGATGTCCAGGCCCCCCAGGGGATTCGGCTAAGGCCCTTTAAAAACACCAATGAAGCATTTTTCAAAGTCTTGCAAATACTTTCGGGGGCAGGGGGAAAAACAATATTGTTCCCCCCCCGCCAGGGGCGAAGTGGCAATCTACAGGCCTTACCTGAGTTGGTGCCCTTTTTTCTTGGAAAGACTGTAAATTCACCAAACCATGGGGCCAGGGGGGGTTACCGCAACTTACCGATAAAAGGGCAGAACGTCTGCAAGTTGAACTAAGGATGACCGAAGGAATAAAACCCAAGACATTTTTTAGCGGGGACTGAACGGTCCTATTTTTCCCCCTTTAGAAGAAAAAGGGGTAGGCTTTTTTATCCCCAAAGGGAAATTTTTCTCCGAATTTTAATTTTTTTCTGATTGGGTTTTAAAGGGATAATTTTGCAATTTTTATAGGGAAAATTTTTATAAATTTTGGGGGTTTTTTTTTCTTTTTTTTTCTTGGGGGGTTGTTTTTTTTCTCCCCCCAGCGCCCGTTAAATTTTTGGTCCCCCATCTGTTTTTTCCTATTTTTATGTTGAATCTCACCCATTTTTTTGCAAAAATTTTGGGACTCAACTTTTTTTTTCCTCCCCCCTCCTTTTTTTGGGGTTTTAAGAAGGATCCCCTCTATCCCCCCCTTTGCGATTTTTTTTCGGGGTTTTATTTTGCTCTTTATGTTAATTTTTTCTTTACCCCCTTTTTTTAGGGCCCACCCTGGGTCCCCCTTTTTTAGTTTTTTTAAAAGTTTTATGCAAATGTATGCAAAAATAATATTTTTCTGCGGACCATGCACGATTTTTTGTATTATGATGTTTACAGTTTTACCCCGCCTTTTTTACTACACTTTTAATGAAAGGCCCCAAAACTTAAACCCCGCTCCTTGTTGGCCCCCCGGGAACTGTTTGCTGTTTTTATAGCTCTACTGCCCCCAAAATTTGTGGGACAAACAACAAAAATTTTTTTTGTATTTTTGGGTTATTTACTCCCGGGGGGCTTTCCTTTTCACCCTACTTTCCCTTTTTAGGATTTTACACCCCCTTTCCACAGTTTTTTAGGGGAACGTAAAATGATCATTTTTCCTTTCCAGGAAAAATAAAGGGTGATTCCCCCTTTTTTGTTTGGGGGTTGGGGGTTTTTAGACATGCGGGAAAACCAAAAGGGTGCGAGTCAAAAACTCTAGTCTGCCAGGAACTGGCAGGGGGTTAAAATTGCTTTTTTTTGCTTTCTTTTCTCAGTGAGTTGTACTCTGTATACTTTGGGGGAACCCCAAACCAATTTTTTGGGACCTGTGCGGGCCCGTCTTACATCCCTTTTTATGTTGGTCCCTTTTTTTGGAAAATTTTTGGGGAAATTTTATCACATTTTGGTGAGGGTTTTTACCCCAAAAAAAACTGTTCAAACAATGATCACAAAAAATAAAAAATGTTCATAGACCCTGATATTGTTACCCCCCTGTCCAGGTCCAGTGCGGCAGGAATTTTTTGTCTGAATTTTGCCTTTCTTGTTTTTTAATGCAGGCCCCCTGGGGCTTAAAAAAGGGACTCCCCCCTTTTTTCCCCCCTAGTATAGGGGCAAAAGCTTGGGAGTACTTCAAACAACATTTGGGTGTATCTGCAAAAAACTTTTGGGGTTTTTTCCGCAAAAAAATTTTGGGGAACCTGCAAAAAGCCTCCCGGGGATATTCTGCAAAAACCCCCCCCTTTGGGGGACTCGAAACAGGGTTTGGGGGTTTTTTCAAAAATTTTCCGTACATCACGGGGGATTTTTAAAAAATTTTGTCAACACAGGAACATTTTTAAACACATCCAATTGTGGAAATTTTTTTTTTCCCCAAAATGTACTAATTTTTAAAAAAAAATTTAAAAATTTAAATTTTTTGGGGGAAAAAACCCCCTTAAGTCAAATTTTCCACCCAAATTTTTTTTATGGGGAAATTTTTCCCGGGTCGGGGTTTTCCCCTTGGGGGGGGAGAGTGGGGAAAGGGGGTTGCGTACTTCCCCCTTTTTAAGCCACGCCCACCCCCAAACCTCTTCCTTTTTGTCCCCCTACGTCGCATGGCCCCGCTTACCTATCTTTAATATGGGGACAGGAAAAGGGTGTAGGGATCTCCCAAGGGCGTTTGTTTTTGCGCCAAAATGTGTTGTAGCATGTAAAACCCCCCCTTTTTCCCCCCTTTTTTTTCCCCCTTTTTTTACCCCCCTACCCCCTTTTTATGACTTTTTAAAATCATTTTAAAAGGGGGGGCCCCATTGACTGCATGGGTTCCCGATTCAAGGGGGGGCCCAAGTTCTTCCCCAAAAAACCCAATTTTTAATTTCTTTGGTCGAACCAAAAGAACCCAAATCCACAGCACTCCCCCCCTATTAAAGAGCTTTCAAACTTTTCTTGTTTCTTTTTAAACACCCCCTCTCACTTTTTTTTCGAATTCGGGTTTAATTTTTACATAAGGCAGATTAATGGTGCAAGCCCAAAAAAATTTAAAAAAACCGTTAAAAAGGGCAGAGTTTGGGTCTGAAAACCCGGAATGACATGACTAAAAAGTTGTAAAATAAATTAAAAAAAAAAAAAAAGGAAAAAAAATAAAAGAGAAAAACACCCTCCTTTGAATTTGGTACTTTTTTAATCACACGGGTGATGAATCATGTTTTGGGGTTTAAAAATGGCTCCGAGTGCATTTCCTGTTTCAACGCACCCATAGACATTATGGGTGGGCGTGACCGAAAACGGAACACCCAACATCTGTTTTTTTTTTTTTCTCATACAAGTGCTACCCAAAAAAATGGGGGTTTATTTTAAATCCGGGATTTCCCCCCCATACATAGACATTTGAGACTACTTTTTAAAAGGGGGCTTTTGGGGGTTAAAAAGGGTTTTTGGTTTGCGTGTTTCTGACCAGGGGGGGTACGTTCAATCTGCGATATAAATAGCGAGTTTCACCAAAATTTTGGGGGGATCAGGCGAGTGTTTGCTTTTTTTTTCCCCACCAGCCGTATGTCATGCAAGTGCTGTGAAGTGTTTTTTTTTTTCCCCTCACCTAAAATCCGTACACAGGGGGAAGAAAAGATGCGGGGGTTTTTTAAATCACTTTTACATAAAAAAAAACCTTTTTGGGTTTTTAAAAGCTGTTTTTAATATAAATAACTTGTTCAGATATATATGACCCCCCTCAAAAAAATGAAGGGGGTCCCCCTTTTTTTTAAAAACCCTTTTCAAGGCAAACAACACTGGTTTTTTTTTTAAAATACCTACCCAAGGGATGGATAGGGCCCCCCCCCAGACTAAAAATACCCCTTTTCCCCCCATCCAAAAATGGCCTTTTTTTAGAACTCGTTTTGGGGCCGGGCCCATGACGTAAAAAAGGTTACTGAGTTAAACATTTTTTGGGGCCCCAAATTCTAAAAAAGGGGGAAAGGAAGTAACAGCTGAGAGCTAAATTTATATTTTTACAGCCAGGTAACCGGGGCATCAGGGCCACCTGAGACCTTTTGCCTTTGGGAAAATTAAACCCTTTTGGGCCTTTCTTAGCAGCCCACAAAGTGTACTCTGGGGAAAATTCATCTTTGGAGCCCCCCTTTCCCCTTTAAAAGAATTTTATGGGACAGAGCCCACAGAACCCGATATACCCAAGCAAATTCGGGGCCCTGACAGGCGAGGGCCCACTTGCTGTCGGTCCCCCACGCGCGGGGGGGCCATCCCAGCGCCCGCGGGGGGCCCCCCCCGCTTGCCAGGGCTTGTACCCCAAAATTTTTACCTCCCCCAGTTCCCCCGGGGTTTTTCTTCCAGTCTTCTAAAATCAAATTTTTAAGGCAAGAAAGCGATGATGTCAAGTGTGAAAACCCCCCTGTTCTGAACATCATATGCAAAAAACCGGAAGACCGTGCTGGGGGGTCGAACCGCACCAGCGGGGGGGGGGTGATATTTTATTTTTTTTATTTTTTTGAAAAAAAGGGGGGCCCATTAATAGGGGGAATATATGGGGGCCCCTTTATATGGAGAATTTTGGGGGCCCATTCTTTTGGGGGCAAATTATTCGGTCGTTTTTTAAAAAGGAGCTTATAGGGGGGCCATATATCGGGGCCCCTCATTAGTATGGAGTTTTTATGGCCCATTTTAGGGGCAATATGGGGTCCAAAACTGGAATTTATAGGGGGGGCCTTAAATTTTGGGGGCTTTAAAATTTTGGGGGCCCTTTTAAAAGGAGCAATTTGGGGTCCTTTAATAGAACTTTTTTTGGGGGTCATTATTTTTGGAGCCTTTTTGGCCCATTTTGTAGGGTATTCAGGGGTCATTTTTCTGTTGGGAAAAATCGTATGGGGTCCTTATACTGAAAGGGGGAATAAAAGGGCTCATTCTTCGCAAAGGGTACTATTGGTGCCCAAAATTTTTTTTAGGGGAAAGGCTATACCCCGTTTTTTGGCTATTTAGAATTTAAAAAAATACACTCATGAAAAGTAAGAAGTATGTGAAATTTTTGGGGTTTTTAAAATTTTTTTTTCCCCTAATTTTGCATCATGACGGTATGTGTTAAAGGGGGCCCCAGTGGACCTCACCGGGGGGCCCCCGAAAAAACCCAGAGCCTCTGCATTGATTTAAATTACCCCCCTGCGGTTTTTTAAAATTTTTTTTTTTTTTTAATTTGTTTTTTTTGTTTTTTTTTTTTAAGGGGATGTAATCTCCCCAATCTGCCATAAAATAAGTTTCCCCAGGTTTTTTTAAAAAAAGGTAACACAAAAATTTCATAATTTAGTACGGGTCAATTTGAGGGAGGGTCTTTTTGGCCCCCTTTTGGGGGGAAAACCCAATTTCCCCGGCTGTGATTTTTTTCTCATTTAAAAAGGGCTGTCACACTAAGCGAGATCGCAAAAGAGTCGCTTTTTGCTCCCCGATTTCATGCGCAGAGCGATCTCGTTAGGACGCAGCTGGTGTAAAAATAGCGCGTTGGCCCTTTGAATTCGCTGGGTCGCTTAAACTTTTTTGATTTTTTTTGGGTTATGCCCGGGTGGTGAGCCCGAATCGCTGAGTGTGACCCCTTTATGAATAATTTTTTTAGCGTCACGGGGGGGACTGGGGTTTTCCCCAAAGCCGAGGGGGCTTTTAAAAAGATCGCTGATGAGATGGGGGGTCAATTGTGACCACTAGAAAAGCACCAGCGTCTTTTCCGGGGTTTTGGGCGTTGTTTTTCCTAGGCGTCCAACCCACACTACTACATTGTATTTAACACTGAAGCTAAAAATTTTAAAAATTTCATTGTTTTAAAATTTTGATCACAACCCCCTGAGACTGCGACACCCGTACAGCTGATTTAAAAAGTTGGGGAAATTTTGGTCGAAGTCACAGATGATGATTCCATAGACTTCAATGCAAGTCCATCAGCTGCAACCTTTTTTGGGGATTTTTGTGACTTTGCTCTTTTTTTTCCCTAAGCCACAGAAAAAAATAACTGACTCATCTTTTTTGGTCCAAAAGGTTTTAAACTACACTCCCGGATAAACTATATTTCATTACCTGTGTATTGTCATTGTCTTGATTTATGAAAAAGCAAGAAATTTTTTTTTTTTATGTAATCGTTTTACATTGCAATTATTAAATATTTCAAACTCAAAAATCGATTGTCACTTAAAAAACACTCCCCCATTCCCTTACATTACGTAAAAAATTGCAAAGAAGCGGCAAAATTTTTTAATTTCAAACAGTTTTTTCCCCTACTAAGTCCGGGTCAAAAGGGACCTTTTGACTTAATATTTCACCTGAGTCAATACAATTAAAAAAAACTTTTTTTTTGCATTTACTGGTTTTTTTTTAAAAAGGGTTTGGCAATTTTTTTTGGAAAGGGTTTTTTAAAAAAATTTAAATTTTGGAAAAAGTTAAGATCAAGAGCGGGGAAACTGAATCTTGGGGGAAAAAATTGAAAACGCCCTTTTTATATCCCAGATTTGCTCGCTGGGGCATTGTTACTTTTTCATTATCCTTTTGGGGTACACCAAGTATTAAATTTAGGTAATTATACTTTCCTTTTTCGTTGGTAAACAATATAAAAATCAAAAAAATACAAAAAAATTTAAGTCAATGCCGTCTTTTTTTTTTCCCTATAATATTTTTTTTCACACAAAAAAAAAACTTATAAATTGGAAAATTCTTCATTTTTATGAAAAGGAGTCCACAGCAATTAGGTTTTTTTTACATTTTTCTAGTCAAAATTTTTTGGGGGGGGTGGAATAAAATTTCAAAATTTTTTAGATTCCGAAAGTATTCATAAAAGATTGTTTTTCAAAAAAATTTTAAAGGGGAGAGCTGAATCAGTAGGGGGGGAATTGACAAAAAATATTAATTAAAAAAAAGGGATTAAAAAAAAAAATTTTTTTAATATGATCATTTTGCATATATTTTTTAAAAGGGAAAATTTAAAATAAATGTTCAGGGGGGGGTTTATCTTTTTTTTTCTTTTAAAAAAGCCCTAAAACTGAAGTGTTCCCGACCCCCACTGTAAATCAAGTAGGGGTTGTGGCAAGACATTTTTTTGGGGGTTTTTTTCACTCGGGAACCTGCCGGGAAAAAAGTGCTTAATAAAGGCAAAAAAAGAATCGCGGGCACAGTCAATAGGCACTGCTATGTAAAAATACTTGTTTCCCCTTTTTCCCCACCCTTTGACTTCTTTTTTAACTATCCAAGTTTTTAAAAAAAGTGGTTTTTTAAAAAGTTACCGGGGGTTTTTTTTTACATGGGAAACTTCACTAGTTAATGAATAGAATTTAATGGGGGAAAAAAAGGGGGTAGGTTGAGAAATTTCCCCCACCGCAAGTACGGGTATCGGCCGATTTTCGCTTATCGGTTTTCCCCCACTTTAAATTTCCATCTTTTCCTACCCTATACCGGGGAAAAAGGAAATTTTCCCCAAAAATTTTTTTAGAAATTGATTTTTTTTTAGCCAATGAGGAAAAAACGAAGTGTGGGACATCCTGTAATGATGCGGTCTCTTTAAAAATGGGGGGGGTTGATTGGGTGCTGAAAAGATGTCAAATGCCCCATAAAAGGGGGCCCGCCATTTTGCGCACTTCTGTGAACCATTAGGGGGAAAACCGCTGTCTGCTTGGGGGCTTAGATATTCGAATTTTTTTTTACGGCTTGGGCAGGTAGTTTTCCCCAAACCCCTGTGTAAAAAGCTTCATTTTTTGGTTGTTTTAAAACCTTGCAAAGGGGTGTGTGGGGAAAAGTTTCAGGGGGCCTGCGTTTTTTCGGGATCCACCGCGTTTGTAGCTCTGCCCGGGGCCTTTTTTTTTTTTTTTTTTTTTTTTATTTAGTGATTTTGGGGCAGGGCCCCTTAATAGAAAAAAATCAAAAATTTTTTGGGGGACGTGCTTCCATCCTTACAAACATTGGGGTTTCAAACCATAAAGTACAGAAAGGTTTTTTTAAAATTGTGGGGAAAAATTTTTTCAGTGTTTCCCCGTCTGTGTTTTTTACTTTTTTTAGGGGCAAAAACCCCCCCAGTTACGTTTAACACTGCGCTTTTACCTTTTTTTACTGTCCCCAGTGGCCTTTTCCCTTTTTTTACTCCAAAATTTTTCTCTCATTCCATTTTTAAAAAAAAACAATCTATTATGTACCGCTTCCCTCCCCTACAATCATTGGTTGCAAACATAAAATACAAAAGGAAATTTTTACGATTGGGAAAGTTGTGTTTTTTTTTTTCCTTTTTTTCGTTTTTTTACTTTTTTAAAAGGGGGAATCACCCCTCCAGTTCATTTCAAAAAAAAGCTGCTTTTTACTCTGCGACCCCCTCCCATGGCTCATCCTTTTATTTTTTCCCCAAATTGGGGTTTCCCACACCATTTTTAAAAAATCTAAACTATTAGTGTGCCGCTTTTCCCCCCATCAAAAATTTTGGGGCCACTTAAAAATCAAAAGGGGCTTTTTACAGATTTTGGACCCGGTTTTGGGGTTTTGGGGTTCACTTCAGTCCCGTTTTTTTACTTTTTTTTGGGGGGGTCACCCCATTAAATTTCCAAAACACTCTGCTTTTTTTTCTGCTGAGCGGTCCGTGGCCATCCTTTTCATTTAAATAATGGGTTTTTCACATTCCATTTAAAAAAATTAATCTATTTTGGGGGCGCGCTTCCCCCGTTACAATACATGGGGTTTTTAAAAACTAAAAGTACAGAAAGGAGCTTTTCACAGGTGGACGTTTGTTTCAGTGTTCCTTCTTTTGTTTTTTTATTTTTTAGTGCAGATCACGCCCTTTTACATTTCGCACTGCTGCGGGACTTGCGAGGGTTCAGGGCTCCCCCTTTTCATTTTTCCCAAAATTTTGGGTTTTGCTAATTCCTTTTTAAAATAAATTAAATTATTAGGGGTGACGCGTTTAAAAACCCCCTAACAAAAAATTTTGGTTGCAAAAAACTAAGAATAAAAAAAAAGCTTTTCACGATTTTACATTGTGTTTCAGTTTTCCCTTTTTATTTTTTTT
Source organism: Oophaga sylvatica (assembly GCA_033576555.1). Taxonomy (NCBI): domain Eukaryota; kingdom Metazoa; phylum Chordata; class Amphibia; order Anura; family Dendrobatidae; genus Oophaga; species Oophaga sylvatica. Next base: position 262,820,280 of record JARQOD010000006.1, on the reverse strand, counting down.
TTTTTTACTTTTTTTTTTGGGGTCACCCTCCATTACATGTTAAAGGGGGCACTGCGGGGGGTTGGGGTTTGGGGTGGGGGGGTTCCTTTAAGGGGGGAAATCTTTTCTTTTAAATTCCAAATTTTTCTGCTATGTTGAAAAGCTTTCCCAAAACCCGGGGGGGGTCCTTCTGGGAAAACCCCAATTTGGTTCCCCCCCCCCCCCCCCCCATTGGGAAAAATTTTCGGAAATTTTTAAAATTTTTTTCCAAAATTTTTTCCCCAAAAATTTTTTGGTTTTTTCAGGGGTTCGGGGCCCGGGGTTTTTGGCGGGAAACCCTCCCCCCATTGTACACCCATTAAAAAATTTTTTAAAACTTCTTTTATTGTGGGGCCCTTCCTTCCGAAAAAAATTTTTGGGGGTTCAAACACTAAAATTTACAAAAGGATTTTTTTCCCCGATTGTGGACTTTTTTTCCCATTTTTCCCCTTTTAGTCTGTGTTTTTTACTTTTTTTTGCAGATCACGCCCCGTTACATGTTAAAACAGGCTGCTTGTACGCGGGGGGGGCCCCGGGGCCTCCTTTTTTTAAACCCAAAAATTTGGGGGGGGGGGGTTAAATTTTTTCCCCCAAAAAAAATTAATTTTTTGTGGGGCGTTCCCCCTCCGTATAAAATTTCTTGGGTTTTCAAAAAATTAAAAATACACAAACGGGCCTTTTTTCACCGCTACTTGGAAGGGGTTTTTTTTTTAACTAAATATTTTTTCAAATAAACAAAATTTTAAAAAATTTTTGGAAAGGGGGAAACCCAAACATCCTTGTTTGCCCAAAACAGGTGTACATCTTTCCCCAAAAATCCCCAGATTTTTTTATTTTTATTTGGGTTTTTTTAAAACCAAGAACACGAAATAACCCCAGGGGGCCCCCTTTTGGGCAATTTTTAACCCACATTATGATTCCCCCAAAAGGCACCCTTTGGCATAGGGATTTGGGGGGGTCAAAGTTTGGGGGGGAAAAGGGTTTTCCACCCCAGTCCCCCTTTGCAAAAGTATGTTTTGTGTTAGCATTTTTTTTAACTTTGGGATATTTCCCCGGAATTCCCCAATTTTTTATTTTTCAATTTTTTCCAACCAACGGGGAAGGGGGTTTTAATTTTTCTTTCCCCTTTTTTTACAGTTTTGAAATAAGGTGTAGCTAAAATTTTTATGTGTGCACTAGCCACTTTAATGTCTTTTTTTTTTAAAAATGTGTGGGGGGTTTAAAAAAATTTTTTGGGGGACACACAGGGGGGGAAATCGGCGTTAAAAACCAAACTTCACTATAGTTTTGGTTTTGGGTCGTGCACACACTTCGAGCACAACGGCTTTTTGTAGCCCAGGGAGAATGCCAGGTGGTAGAAAGATGAACAAAAAGGGGAAAAGGGGGAAAGGGTTGTCAACCAGTTATTAATTAAAACCGGGGGGGGAATTTTTCAGCGAGATCCATCCCTTTTTTTTTTTAAAAAAAGGGAAGCCTTTACATTTTCGGGGATATGTGAAACGGCCCTGTTGTAAAAACCCACCGCAGCAGAAAGACGCGCTCCGTAAAAAAATGCCAGCAATCAAGCCAGCACCCCCCCAAACGGCCCCCCTTTGCCATGTTCCGCTTAGAGACATAAAACTTGGGGGGGAAGCCAGGGGGGAGTCACTGAAGGGCAAACATGTAGTCTTCACCATCTAACAAAAATTTGCCCCCTGGGGGGCCCTTTTCCGGATTGTGCATTGGTGCGCTCCCAAAAAAACCTTCGAACTTTTTTGGGCTACTGTTTTTGCCCTGTCAGGGGCGCTGCTTGTGCCCCCTTTTTTGCAGACTTTTTTCCCCCCTCCTCGACCACAGAGCTCTTTTTTAAACAGTAGCACCCCAAAATCTCTCCGGGAAGGGGAACATTTGGGGGTGCACCATGTGTCGGTTTCCCATTTTTCGCTCCCGGGTTTAACGGTGTGATGGGGGTTTGTAATTGTCCCCGGGGGTTTGGGGGTCTAGAGGGGGTCCCCCCAAAAACCCCGACGTGGTGGAATGTGTTCGATGCGGGGGTTTTTTCCCCCACGGCAGCATGAAATAAACCCCTGTCTGCAGACTCCCAATCCAAAAAACTTGTCCCCTGCAAGATCACTCCCCTGCTGGCACACCCCACCCTTTCTACAACTGAAAAAGCATTGTCTACCTCCTCGGGGCGAGTTTTCCTCCCCGGACCCTCCTCACCCCTCCAAAGCCCCCTTTAAATCAATAAATTTACAAAATTTTTAAAACCCCAAAAAAATTAAAAAATTTTTTCAAAATTTTTTAAATCTTTAGGGGAAAAACAATAGCATTAAAAAAGGGAAAAAAAAAAATTTCTTAGGTCTTTGTAAATACATTTAAAATTTTTAATTTGGGTTTTGAAATTTCACGCCCTTTGGGGGTTAAAATTTTTGATCGCAGGGGACTTTGAAAGGGCCCCCACCCCTTTTGGGGAAACCCCTTTGGGGCCCGGGTGTCCAAAGGGGATGGAATTTTGTTTACTCCTCATCCTCCCCTCTTCCAAAACCCATCCTTTGGCTTCATGTTTTTTGAAGCAGGAAAAAGGGGGGCAGTGGGGTGACAGTAAAATCATCGCCTCGCCATCCGCTTGACCATAAACGCCCAAAAAGGGGGCAGATTCCTTCATAGAGTTATTCCCACCATTCCCGGGGCATGGCTCCCTTTAAATTTTAATCCAATTTAATTACGGTTTCCCAACATACTCCCACCCCCAGCACCCCCCTACATCCCCCCCCTTTTTTTTATATTTATAGGCCTAACCGAGCGCCTTGAAAACGACTTCGACTAACCCTCCCAAAAACCCTACCTCCCACTCCCAACTCCAAGACTTCCCCGCGCTGCGCCAATCCCGGAATGTCTCCCCCCAAAAATTGGGGTATCCCCAATTTGGTGGTTTAGGGCTCCTCAAAAAAATTTTTTCACGGGGCCCTTTTTCACATTCACTAATCAAGTCTTCAGGTAAATTTTTGGTTACCCTTATATCTCCTGCATCCCTCCCCCCTTAAAAGGGGCCCTTGTAAAACACCATGATATTACATTACTTTTTACTCCCACACCTCATTGAATTTGAACTTTCCCCCGCAGGGGGGTGATTTGCTTAAATTTTATTTTTAACGTTTTTACTTATGACTCGGGTTTTAAAAATTTTTTTCTGTAAAGCACTGCGGAATATTATGGCCTATATAAATAAATAATATTTTTATTTTATTTAAGGGCCCACTAAAGGTGGGGAAGTGGAAAAAGCCGCAAATTCGAGTTGATGCGCCTATGCAGCGATCCCCCTTACTTGGGGGCTGCCCCAAAACCGCCCAACATTGTAACGGGGAATTCCCCCTGGGGGTACTCACAAAAAAAGCATGTTCTAAAGGGGAAAAAACTCTTTTTCAGACGAACCCGCGATCGGCCAGCTGGAAGCGCAATGAGCGCACTCTACGACAGTGCGCAGTGCATCAAATCCATAGTCCCCCCAAAAAAATCTGCACGCCCAAAAGTTGAGCACAGACAGACGGTATGTGACGAGGTTGCCGGCCCCCCGGGCTGACACCAGATTTCGGCCTTTTGTCCACACCCCAAAAACCGCCTGTAATTCTTTCCAAAACCACACGTCGCCCCCGTTTAGGATTACAGACCCCTCGCTGGTGGAAAAAGATTCCCCTGGAAATTATTTCAGGATGGCTGTGAATTTACGGGGCTGTGATATCGTCGAACGTAAACTTCCCGGGGGCCCCTGGGGGGTGACCGGGGGGCCCGCAGCGTTTTTTCTGGGAAAACCGGAAATTTTTTTTAAAAAAAAAAAAAAAAAAAAAAAAAAAAAAGAACCGTACACCCCCACTCCAAGATCAAAACCGCGCACAATTTTCCCCCGGGGGCAGGGGGGAAAGGTATTGCCCCGGCCCCAGGGGTTTAAACCCCCTCTGGGGTTTTGTTTCATTTGCGGTCACATGACCTTTTTTCCCATTTAGTGGGGCTCCGCCCCGGGTTTTTGTTTTGACTTTTTGTTTATCTATTTTTTAGCTACGGGGGCTTGGGGCCCTTAATCGTGAGTTTTGCTTGTGTGGGTAAAAAAGTTTTTTTTTTTCTTTTTAATTTCCATCCCCTACAATTTTGTTAGGTGTCCACCTTTTTCCCATCCCTAGTTTTTGTGGGGTTACCCCCCAAAATAGGGTCTTCTTTCCCCCTTTTGATGGATTTGGGGGGGTCTGGTCCAAAATGGGGTTCCCCTTACTTGGGGGTTTAAAATTAGTTGATTGTGGGACAGAACCCCTTTTTTCCTTACTGGTTGTAGCAGATCATAACAATGGTACTGGTCCCATCGGGGTCGGGGGCCCCTTGTACGAGGGCTTTAGTACGCATTTTTAAATTTTTCCCCCTCAACATTTTTTTGCAGACCAGGGTTCCCTGCAAATAAAACGGCTGGCACATTTTTTTGGGGATTAAATGTTTCATTACAACGCTGTCTCCACCAGTGAATCAAGCATTTAAAGGACAGATTTTCAATCCACATTCAAGCCTGTCTCTGCTTTTTTGGGGGGATTTGGCCGCTTTTTTTCCCGCCTTGCTCCGGGGGCTGTTTTGTGGCCCGGGGGAGTGTGAGGAGACGGGAACTTTCGGCTTGTGGGGTAACAGTTTGTCTCGGGAAAAACTGGGGGATTTCCCCATGGGATCCTGTAGGAACAAAACCAGTGTGTGTGAGCTCGATGAAGAGGTTAACACAACCTAAGAGAGGTGCGCGTGGTTGGCCCTACACCCGTGTGTCTTTGTAACTAACAAGGGTTTGCCGCACATTTTTCCACATATTTGGGTATTGGGGTACTGACACTTTTAGCTATTTTTTTAAATTTTTTATTACACATTTTTTTTTCCATAGCAAATATCAGTGCAATGTGTGAAAAAGGACCACGCAGTGCAAGCCCGGGGGGCGATTTTTTTACTTTGGAAAGAAACTGCCCGAACAGTCCCAAAAATGGGGTACAGGAAAAAGAGTTGCAGCCAAAATCTCCCCCTTTTGCCCCTTGGGGCAATGTTTCCCCCTATTTCCTTCACACAACCCCTTTCCTGGGGCCTCTCCCCCTTAACAAAACGGTTCCCCCCACAAAGCATCCACGGGGCGCACCCCCCTACATCTCCCCCCTCATTTCTATTATCCCCAAAACCCCCGCGCGCCGGCAAACGACTTTCGCAACCTCTGCACTAAACGTACCTCCCACCCGACCCAAGACTTTCCCGCTCTACCCCCAACCCCCTAAAAATGTCCCCCAAAAATTAGGATACCCCAATTTGCAGGTTTTGGCGCCCCTCAAAACAAATTTTTTTTTAAGGCCATCCATCACTAACAAGTCATCTTGTTTTCTGTGTAAGTGTGTGTGGGGGCTCAGCCCTTCCCTACTCCACCCCCCAGTCCCCTTAAGAGGGGTGGAAAAACTTTTTAAATCCCCTTGTATATAAACACCTATACTTTGTATCCCCCCCACTTTTTACTTGTGCTGTCACGAGAGGGCGATTATTTACTTAATTTTTGATTGTTAACGTTTTACTTTTACGGGTTTTTAAACTGTAAATTTTGCGCTGCGGAAATGATGGCGCTATTAAAAAATATTATTTTTATTCCCTAGCTTCCCCCCCACCTTCCTTTCTTCATGCCTGTTGGGTTTTGGCCTCATCCCTTTTCCCCCCCCCTTCCAACCTCTGTTGGGTGGCCCACACCATGCAACAGAACTGGCACCTGGGTTTCATCCATCATCGTTTGCGTGTGCTGACCATCGGCACGTCTCACCCCCTTTCAGACAGAGGACAAGTTTTTGCCCACACGCAAACTCCCCTTTTCAATTAAAATGGCTGGTGGGCCCCTGTTTGCAAGCCTATTTTTGAAACAAAGCAACCCCACTGGTCCTGACAGAACCTCTGACTCCCCTGGGCAATTCCCCGGGTAAAAGACAGATGGTTGCCCAACATGCTGTGGCCCAAGGAGGTGGAAACAATTGAAGTCGATGCATGGCGAACCAAAAAAAGGCTTAATTTTTGTTCTTCCCGCAGCGGGGGGGACTCCAGCTCCCCAAAAAATGCGCATAAAGGAACGCCAGGGCCCGGGGGGAAAAAAAAGGGGGATGCGTTCCTGGGGCCCCAGCAGCCAAGAATCCCCCTCCCCCCCCAAAAAAAACTCCACGCCCGTCCTTAAAACCCCTGCCTCTTACTGGTTTTTTGATAAAGAATCAAAAAGTTAAAGGCCTAAGGTGGTTATTCCGCAGAGACGCATGAAATAAAACAAACTGTTCAGGGGGTTTAAAGGCCCCTTTGGGGTACTTCTAAGTGTTTGAACCCCAATGTATTGTTAGGAGGAAGCGCGTCCACAATAGTTTTTTTATTTGGTAAAAGAAGGGAGCAGCAACAATTAGAAAAAATTTTTTAAAGGATGCCCCCAGTGACCACGCCAAAACAAAAACCAGCATGGTTGAAGAATTAACGGAGCGTGACTGCCCCAAAAAAAGGAAAAACCCAACTAAGTGAACAGCACCAATTTTTCACTACCCACGCGCTCGCGGGAAGGCGTCGGCGAAAAACAAAGGGCGAGTACATCCACGTACCTTTTTAAAAGCATATAAAAAAATTATGTAGTAGTGACGAAATTTTTGAGGAAAAAGATTACACCCCCATTCCCATCGGGCTTCATGTATCTATATATACCATCTACCGTTTCATTTGCAATCGACATCAGGATAAATACAATTTTACTTTTTCACTTGCCCCTTTTTTTTAAAGGGTTAGTTTGTTAAAAAATGATTTTTTCCACATATTTGGTTTTTCATGATGGAAATTTTATAATTTTTTAAACTTTTTTTGTGCATTATTCAGCAAGTAAATTTTTTTTATGTCACAGAAATTTTTTTAAAAGCTGAGGTTTTTGAAGTCAGCATTCATGCTAACAATAAAAAGGTGTAATACTGTTACTTCCCCCTATTAATGGATTCAGATATGTCTTTATGCTTTTATGAAACCGTTAGCAGTTTCCTTAAAAAATTTTTTTGGGTTTGCTTGCTGTTAACTTAAAAAGTATGGTTTTGTTTGTCAATTCTTTATTTTTTAGATATTGTTTAAATAAAATATCATCTTTTGGAGAAAAGGGGATCTTTCTCTTGTTTAAGTATAGACTTTAAAAAAATTGAGGGGTAAAAGGAAATTACTTGTTCTAAAAATTAAACTTCCCCTTCCCCGGGGCCCCAAAAAACCCCATTTTTGCTGGAAGGCTGTTAGCAAAAGTCAACACTTGCCCTTTTTAACTGGGTTTAGTAACGTCGGGGTGGCCCCCGGGGTTTTGCCTTTTGGTCTTTTCTTCGCTGCCCCCCCGGGGGTTTCCCCCATCAGCTGGTCCTCGTTCCCCTTTTTGGGTTTTTTGTCCTTTTTGCTACCCCCGGGGTTTCCCGAAACCCTCAATGTTCTCCGCAGTCCTTTGGGGCCCGGGGGCCTCCATCTGGAACCCCCGGGGTTCCAGAAAAAGTCTGGGGGGTCCTTGGTAGTTTTTGGGGCACGGGGACCCCCGGGGTTAGAAAACCTTTTTCCCAGTAACGTCAGCTGGTCCCGGTTGTCCAAAATTTGGGTTTTTTCCTTCGGGGTGCCCCCCGGGTTCCGTCCGGGAAACGTTCCCCGCATGCCTTTGGTCTAGGTGCCCTCCTTTTTCGGTATCCGATTTTCCCGAAAAGGGGCTGCGGGGCCCCCGGGGGGTGTTTGGGGGCACAGGTACCTCCTGTTTTTAACCGTGCCCCCGAAAAAATCGCGGTACGATTGGCAAAAAACAAGATAGGGGCAAAAAGGCCCCAAAAAAACAATAAGAAAGATCTAAAAGCAGAAGAACTGAAGTATAAGCCAAAAAAGAAAAAGCAAAATTTATGTTTTAAAAATTTTTAAACAAAAGAAGAAAAAGAAAAGGGAGGGGGGGGGTCCGTTCCTCCTCGGGTTTCCCCGGAAAAAACCCCGTGCTGCAGGCTAAACGAAACGGACAAATCCCCTTTTTTAAAATTTTAAAACTTTTGTGACAGAAAAAACAAAAGGGGTAAAAAAATTAAAATTTGAAAAGATTTCAAGTACGGATTCTCTGTCAAAAATAGAATTTGATAAGAAGATGAAGCAAAATTTTGAAAAAAAATTTTTTTTTTAAGAAGAATATGAGTTTTAAAACAAAGATGAAAGAAAAAATTTAAGAAAAAAAAAAGAGGAAAAGATGAAAAAATTTTTGATAAAAAGATTTTTGCTGCAGAATTTTTATAAGGGGAGAAAGTGTGGGAAAAAAAAAAAGGTGAAGATGAAGAGCGGGGAAGTTGTGTAATAACTTATTTGCCAAAATAAAAAAACGTTAACTTGGGGCTTTTTTTTCCCCTCAATCCGAACTTCTTTAAAAAAAAAAATATTTATGAAAATTCCATTTGTTGGGTTAAAATTTTTCTATCCTTTTAAAATTGTCCCCAACCTTTTCCCCAAATACTTTTATTTTTCTCTTTTTTTTTTTCCTTCATGTAAATTAACCCCAAAAGGGGGCAAGAAGGGTTTTTTTAAATTTTTCGATTTTTTTTTCCCCCATAGACTTACGGGGGACTTCCGGTTTTCGGTTTCGGGTAGGGGGCCGAATTTTTAGTGATATCGAGATACCTTCCCCGTTCCCCGTACTTTGGATAGGGGAAAGTATCGAAAAAACTCTACGGGGGGCCAAAATTTTTAAAAAAAAAGGGGTCCCCAAAATAAAACCCCAAAAAAATTGCTTGGGGACAAAAGAAAAAAACGAAAAAAAAAAAAAATGTAGTAAGACCCCCACAGCTGAAAATAACTAATTTAAAAAATGTTGAAAAAAAGGGGCAGAAAAAAAATTTAAGCTAACCATGATGTCTGTGATTAGTTTTTTATTTAAAAATTTTTAAAAAAATACACATTTAAAAAGCCTTTTTGGTGTTTTTTAGACATGTACAACATGGAAAGCAGTAATTTTTGTACTATTTTAAAAAGGGAAAATAAACCAAAAAAGTGAGAGGAAAGGGGATCAAATTAAAAATTTGAAATTTAAAATTAGGAAAAGAAAAAAATTTTTTTTTAAAAATTTTTGAAATTTTAAAAACAGAAACTACAACCTTTTTCATAGAAATAAAAAAATTAAATTTAAAACAAAAATTGATGAAATTGCGATATTGTTATACCCCTAATTGGGGGGAAAATCAGATGGGAAAAAGGGGGTCTTTTTTTTTTAAATAAAAAACCTCTATTACACGGGGGTTGGGGAAAGTATTCAGACCCTTTAAATTTTTCACTTTTTTTTCCCCTTGCCCCCTTTTTGGAAAAATTTTAAAAAAAGGTTCATTTTTTCTCTTAAAATTGTACCTCTCCCCCCCTTTCTTTCTGATAAAAACCAAAAATTTTAAAAAAATTTTTGCAAATTTATTAAAAAAGAAAAACTGAAATACACTTTTTTTTTTTTGGGGAAAATTTTGGCACCCGGGGAAAGGGGGGTTTAAAAGGCAGGGGTTTTGGGGGAAATTTTTTTGGGGGCCCTTAAATTTTTAGTTTGGGGAAAATTTAAATTTTTTGGAGTTCAGGAAAAAATTTTTTGGAAAAAAATCAGTGGGGGAAAAATTTGGGGCGACCCCCAAAACTTTTCCTGGGACGCAAAAAGGGGGGGAATTTGAGGGGAAAATGGGGGCCCCATTACAGTGGGGGGGGGGCAGGGGTATTGGGGCCCGCCTCGAACCTTCAGCAGTGAGACCGCCCCCCGCTCCCCTCGGGCTGGGGGACCCCCCTAGGGGAAGGGGGGGTCGTAAAACCCCCCAAAGGGGCTCAGCTTTGGGCAGTTTTTATTTTTTTTCCGGGGGGCTGCCGGAGAAAAAAACAGGCTCTATCCGCTCTCCCCGGGAAAATTTGCGGCCATTTTTTTTTATTTCCCCCCCTTTTAAATAACCCTAACCTAGTATTTTTTTTTCCCCCTAACGCAAAAACCCCAACCTTTTTAACGCTAACCCAAAAAGCAACCCTGAACACGTGAAGGGGAAAACCCAATGCAACCCTTTTCGCAAAAACCCCAACACGGGAACGTTTTAACCCCCCAACCAACCCAACCTTTTCCCTAACAAGGGGGGGCAAAACCCCAACACGTCAAAACCAACCCAAAAAGCAAAACCCAAATTTAAAAAAAATTAAAAAAAATTTTTAAAAAAAAATTTTTTTTGGGGCAAAAACCAAAAAGGACGCTTGCGGACAGGGTTTAAAGCCCAAAAAAAACGTTTTTGGGGGGGCTGGATTTTTTTTTTTCTGTCGCTGAGCATTGGCTGTATTTATCTCCTTCCTCCCAAAAATACGGTTTGGAAAAAAGAGAAACCGCACCCCCTTTTTTTCCATTTTTAAAATTTTTTTGGGGGTTTTGATCACTGTTAGGGTTACACATTTTAAAAAAACCCAGCACCCCCCGAGAAAATTTTCCCTTTTGGTTTTTCTAGGTAGGCAGGCAGACTTGGGGGAAAACACTGGCATGTCCCCCCCATTTTTTTGCCAAAGGAAGGGGGGGGGCCAAGGCCCCGGGGGCCGGGGACACCCCTTTAGGGGGGCCCCCAGGTCCCCCGGGGGGGATCGAAGCCCTTTTAATTTCCCCCCCCTTGATGTGCATCCCCCCGGGGGGGGGGGGGGGGGGAAAATTTTTTTAAAATTTTTTTTGGTCGGGGTTTTAGTGTTTATAACGGCGATCGAACCCCCGGGGGTCGGTAAATACCGACCCACATGTTTCCCGGTGTCTCGGCTACCCCGGGGCCGAGACCCCGAGAAAATTGCCCATCCCCCGGGGCCCGCGGGGGGGACACGAGCTGCGCCCCCCCTTTTTTAGCCATGGGGCATGGCGGCGGCACCCCGGGGGGCATTTGGGGGGGCCCCAAACCCCAGGGGGGAAAAAAGGGGGCTTGGGGGGGCCCCTTTTTTTCTCTCCCCCGATGGCCGTTTTCATCAAAGGAAAGAAATTAAAAGGCACAAAAGATTTTTTTTTTTTTTGTTGCGATCGCCCCTTTTGGGGTTTAAAACGGCGATCGCAACATGGGGGGCGGTAAAAACCGACCCTTTTTTAGTTTTTCTGGGTTTTGGGCTACCCCTTGAAAACCGAAAAACCCCAAAAAATCCCTGTGGGGGGCTATTTTTTTTTCCCAGCTGGGGTTTTTAATTTTCCCCAAAAGACCCCCTTTTTTAAAAAGGGATTGGGGGTCTTTTAAGGGTTTAAAAAAGGGGGGGCAGTGACCCCAGTGCAAAAATTTTGGCCAGGCACCCCTTTTCTCCCAAACCCCTGGGGGCTCGGGGTCTTTTGACCCAAAAACCCCGGGAAAGGAGGGGAAAAAGGGTTTGAAAAGGCTTTTTTTTTTTTTTGGGGGGTGGGGTTGGGGGGATGAAAAGGGGGGTTTTCCAAAGTGGACAACCTCTTTAAAAATCGGGGCTTTTCACAGTTTCAGCCCCTCTGCAAACCCCCCTTTTTCTCCCCTTTCAGACACCCCGGGGCACTTTTTCACAAAAATAAGTGCCCCTTATATATGTTCCTAAATTTAAAAAAACCACCCATGCTGGGGGCCTTTTTAAGCCTATGCTAGGGTACTGAATAAATACGCCCCGGGGAAAAAATTAAAAGGCCAAATGAAAAAATTTTTAGTTTTTCTGATTTTCCCCTTTATAGGTAAATTTTTGAAAAAAAGTAAATTTTTTTTTTTTAAAAAATATTTCATGTGGGACTACATGTCTCTTTTTCCCCAACAAAAAATTTTATATTTATTTTCAAAAAATGGAAAGGGGCCAAAAACAAAAAAAATGAAGTGCTTGCAGCCTCAAATAACCCCCAAAAAAAAAAGTTCATAATCATTTGAAACCCAAAAATTTTAAAGTTTTAACTCGGGGAGTTCAAAATCAAATTTTGGGAAAAACCCCTGATTTTTAATCACAGTTTTTTTTCATCTTGGCATTTTCCCCCAGTCTTTCACATGCTTTTTGGGTTTTGGCCTTTTTGCCACTGGGGTACAAAAATGTAAGCATTTCCCCTTCCCCTTTTTTTGAGGGGTTGTGAATTCCATCTTCCCCTTGTTACTTTCCCCGGGGTTTTTTCAATGGGGTTTGGGCTGGTTTTTGGGGGTGGCCAAGACGGGGTTTTTTTAGGGGACCCTTTTATCCACACATTTTTTCCCCCGCGTGTGGCCATGGCGCTTTTTCCTGCTGTAAAAACCATTTTCCCAGATTTGGGGGAAAAATTCCTGGCGAAGGGGAACCCCAATTTTTTTCCCCCGGATAACTTTTTATGCAGTTTTATTCATACGTTTTGGGGAAAGTTAACCTCCCCAAATTTCCCCCTTGCTAAATCCCCCCAAACATACTGATCCCCCACCAAATTTCACGGGGGTGAAAGACCTGTGGTTGTACGCCCCAAAAATTCCCCGGGGCAAACCTTAGACGCCCCGGTTTTTTAGCAAAGCTAAAAAATTAAAAAAACAGAGTTCCCTTTTTCCCCAGTCTATTTTGGGTTTTCCTTTCCTTTGGCCCCTTTGGAAATTACTTTTTTTTTTGGGTCCCCTTTGCTTTTCATTGATAAGGCTTTTTTCTCCCTTTTTTAAGTTTTAAAACCCCGTCTAGGGCCAGTTCGAACGGGGTTTTGCCCCTTTTACTTCCCGCCATCTGCCATGTGCCTTCCTTTTGTAGGTCACTTGATGTATCCGGGGGGTTTCGATGACAGTCGAAAGATGAAGGAAAAACCCGGGGAGTGGGAAAAATTTTTTAATTTTTATTGGTCTTTATTTTTTTTTAGGTAAAACCAAAAAAATGAAGTTGTACACACAATGGGATTTCAAAAATTCAAACTTATTTTTAAAAAAAACACAATACCAAAAAAAGTCGGACAGAATTAAAAAAAAAAAAGGGGGGTTAAAATCCTTTTGGAAACCCCCTTCACAGAAAAAATTAAAAAAACTTGGGGAAAAAACTATCAAAAAAGAAATTTTAAGGAGGAAGGGTGCCCCAAATTCCATCATAACATTTTAATTAAACAAGTTTTAAAAAAATTTTAAAAGTGGGGTGAAATTTCTCCCCTTTTTTTAACCTCCTAAAGGGATTTGGGGAAACTAAAAAAAAATGTCAGTTATAAAAATAAGTTTCTCAAAAACCTACACAACACTGCTGGTGAAGCTCCCCGGAGTCCCTCTGCCCCGAAGGGCCCCTTTTGCACAAACTTCTTCATGAGGCGTGTAAAAGGGAGGGGCAGCCCCGGTTTTAAAAAAAAAAAACGGGTTTTTTTTTAATTAAAAGACAATTTAAAAACCCCCGCTAATAGAAAAAAATTTTTAAAACGGCCCTGCGAATTTCCCCAAAAAGGGCCTATCAATTTTTGAAGAGGCCCCAAAAAACCTTTTACGGAATTTTCCTGAGGCCCCCCCAGACAATTTTAAAAGAATAGTAAAAGGGGCAAGTGGCCCGGGAAAAAATCAGGTCCTACTAAGGGGGTTTTTACATCCCAAAAACCACCATAGGCCCCGGGGTATTTCTTGGCCCCGGTCAATAAAAACCCCATGCGCACCCCCCCCAATATAGAGAAAAAGTTTAAAAAATTTTGTTATTTTAAAAATGGCGTTTTCCCCTCTATACTTTTACTATGTTAAAAAATGAATATTAAACAAGATTGGGGAAAGACCCCCCCCCTAAGATTTTAACCTTAAACCTAAATACCAAAAAACTGTTATAAGCCCCGGAAAATTTTTTGCCCATTTTTTAGGGCTGAAAGTCCCCCTTCGGCTTATAAGGGGTCATATACGGGGATCGGGGGGGGAGGGGGCGGGGGGTCGATCAAATCACCCCTTTGCCCCCCGCGGTCTTTTTCAGCCCCCCCCCTTCTTCCCGGGGCTCCGGCTTTCCCCGCAGCGGCCATGGTTCCCTTCCCCTTTAAAATCCTGAATTGCACATACTCATGACTTTAATTTTTTGGTAAAACCGGGACCGCCCGTAGGAAGGAAAAAGCTGAGGGAGCGCCGGGAGAAGAGGAGTTCCCCCAAGACCCCCGGCGGAGGGGGTGGTTTAGCAATATTTACCTGCCCCCCCGGGGCCCCGGGGCTGCGTCCCCCGTCTGACTCCTTTTGGCTTTTTAATGATCAGAAAAGGGCGATGGGGGCTTTTAATCCCGCCCCCCCCCGCCAGATTTTCCCCGCCAGGGGGGTTGCCCGAGGTGCACCCCTGAGGGGTTTTCAAAAGGGCCCCGGTAAATATCTCAAGTCCCGGGGGAAAATGAGGGGACGGGACCCCCGGCCATGCCCCCCCTTTCCCCTGTTTTGGGGGTCACCCCCTGCTCAGGACCCCCGGAAAACCGGCCCCCAAAAAGCGAGAGGGGGTATGTCTTTTTTTTTTCCAGCAGCACAGAAAATGGGGTTTAAAAACCCCTTTTGGAAAATTTTGGGGGCTTTTAATTGGGAAATAGGGGCATAATTGGGGCCATGGGGGAAAAAGCTGTAAAACATAGGGGGGAAAAATTGGGCATGGGGGGATAAGTGGGGGAAATAGGGGGGGAAAAACCCCGGGCTTTTTGGGGGATAAATGGAGCATATGGGGAAAGGGGTGGGGAAAATTTTGGGGGGAAATTGGGGCTTTTGGGGGGATTTTTGGAACTTTGGGGCTTTTCTGGAGCAAAGGGGACAAAATTTGGGAAAAAAGGGGGGGTTTAAATGGAGATAGGGGGCAAATTTTTTGGGGAAACATAGGGGGGAAAATTTTTGGGGGAAAAGGGGGAAATAATCTGTGGAGCATATGGGGGCAAAAAATTTTTTGGAGCATTTGGGGGATAACCCCGGGGAAATATTGGGCAAAATTGGGGGATAGGGGGCTTTTAATTTAAAGATTTTGGGGAAATTGGAGCATTTTTGGGGGAAAAAAATTTCCGAAGCTTTTTTGGGAAAAAATTTTGGGGGTTTTGGGGGGCATAATTTTGGGGCTTTTTGGGGGGTTTTCTGGGATCATGGGGGGGTAAACTGTGGAATATATGGGGGCAAAAACTGGAGCATAGGGGGGGATAATTCAAAACATTTTGGGGCCCAAAAATCTGGAGCATGGGGGGGGTTTTAACTGGAAAAAAAGGGGGGATAAATGTGGGGCATCATAGGGGGGGAAAAATCTTTTTTTAACCCCAGGTTTTTAAAGCGACAAATTTTTCCCATTTTTTTGGGGGAAAAATTGGGGGGGGGGGTTAAAAAAGGGGTGGCTTATACAGAGTAATATGGTAGTTTAATTATCCATACAAAAAATGCTAATGCTTTTGTTGACTTTGAAATACTGACAGATGCATAAGAAAAAAAAAAAGTGCAAAGTGAATATAAAGGAAAGTTTTTTGAAAAGTATACACACATGCTCAATTATTGTCAATATAATTTCAAATAAATGAATTAATAAATAAGCAATAAGATAAAACACATATAAAATAAGAAGGATAGTGTAAGAAAACATTAAAAAACTCAAGTGACAGGTAAAAAACACTCAAAAACAACAAAAAATATGGAAAATAACCATATCACTGTATGTAATAAGGGAATCAAAAATTACAAAAATGAAAAGAACACAACATAATTTTCTTCTTTTAAAGTGGATCAAGGATGAACATATCACCCCAAAAGGGGGGCATATGAGAAGATTCTATCCCTTAGACCAAGGGAAAGGAAAGAGGGGAAAGGGTCTATAACAGAGCAAAAGGAAAAAACTAAAAAAAAAAAAGGGAAATTTAAAAAAAAAAATAAAAAAACAGTATTTTTTTCCCCAATTAAAACCCCCCCCCCAAAAACCCCCAAAGGATCAAAGATTCGCTAAGCCAAAATTTTCATTTTTAACCCCCAGGGGGGTTTAAGTCCCATCTATATATCCATTGGCCCCCTTTTTTTGCCATCTTCTCGTTATCCCCCCCTATAGGCCCGATAACATATCAATCCCTTTAAAGGTTACCAGATTCATTGTGTGTTTTTAAAAAAGCCGGGGGAAAATTTTCAAGGGGGCAACACCATTCAGTTTTGCTTTATCTTATCCAACAGTGCTCCGCCCTCCCCCGATTTTCCCCAAATTGTCATGGACTGGTTTTTTCCAAGGGGCACTGCAAAATCACAACCCCTTTGGGGAGCATTGATGTGTGCCCTGAAGACAAATTTCCTAGTTGTTCAAATTGAAGAAAGTACCGTTTTTTTTGGGCATAAGACGCATTTTTTTCCCCCCAAAAAAGGGGGGAAAAGGGGAGGCTTTGGGCCCAAATACCAAAAAACCCCGGGGGGGGGGCAGCGGCCCCCGGGGGGGCGGCCCGCCTTCCTGGGGTGTCTGGCCAGCGGGGGGTCTGTCTGCGGGGGGGGGTACCCGGCATTTCCCCCTTTTTGCGGAAGCCCCTCGCAGCCCCCGTTTTCTGCGGCCTCTGATACATGGCCGCCAGGGGCCCCGGTTTTCGGCCCGCAAAAATTTCCGTGCGGGGGTTTGGGGCAGACCCCCCTGTGCTGCAGGGGGGCCCCGGGAAATTTCGGTTTTACCGGAAAACCCCCCCCATCCCCCCCTCCTGCTTTGGTGGCGCCTAAACAGGCCCCAGGGGACTCCCGGGAAGAGGCCGCCAATTTCCCTTCAAGTCTGGCAACGAGATCTTTTCTCCGAGATTCAGGACAAGATCTCGGGAGAAGAGATTCGTTCCGGCTTGAATGAGATCGGCGGCCATCTTACCGAGTCCCCTGGCGGGAATGTTTGAGGACGCCAGGATGCAGGAGGGAGCGGAGCTGGGGGGCTTTTCCGGAAGACGAAATGCCGGGGAGCCCCCTGCAGCACAGAGCCGGTGTCCCCCGGGAAAACCCCCACCAAGACTCGTCGGGGCCGCCCCGGGAGGCCCCTGGCGGCCTGTATCAGGGCGCAGCGCGGAGTGCGGGGGGCTGCCGGCTAAAGGAAATTCCGGCGGAGCCCCACGCAGACAGGCCCCGCTGTGGCCAGACACCACCGAGCACGGAGGCTGCATTGGGACCACCGCTAGGGGAGTGAGTACCTATATTGCCACGACCCCACGAGCAAGCGCCCCCCACAGAGCACAGCCACCCACAGAGCCAGCCACCCCACAAGATGCCACCCCCAAGCACAGCACCCACACAGCACAGCCACCCACGAGCACCCCTGAAAACCCGAGCCTTCGGATGTAAGGGACCTCATTTGACAATTATTTTTTTTTCCCTGTTTTCCTTCTGAAAATTTGGGGTGCGCTTATTGTCCGGTGCTTCTTATAGTCCCGAAAAATGTAAATCCCTTCTTCAATTGGCACAACCCTTACAAAGGCCACAAGGAAAAAACCTTTACGTTCTGAGCTTTTTTTGTCCTCTCCTTCCTTTGGGATCATTAAAAAATAGGGGGATTTAAAATTTCCTAATTCGGGGCCCTTTTTGCCACAAATTAAGGGAAAACCATAACACTGTTTTAGGATAGGATTGTGAAAAATTTTCCAATTTTTTCCACAACTTTTTGAGATCAGACCATTGTTTTTTAAATTTTTGTTTTAAAATCTTAACTGTGGTCACCCTAATCAGGTGACTTAAGGGAAGGTTTTTATGCAGTATTGATCCCTGCACACTTTTTGCTTTCATTACCCTTTTGAATGGACGATGACATTATCCACTCTTGAAAACGTTTTTCAAAATTTTTTGATTGTTCCCAACGGCCCTCAGAAACAGATCCTCTTTACACGTAGGAATTGTCCTTGGGTATACCTGTATTGTTGATTTGCGTGGCGGATGAGGCATGAAAAAAGAGAGTTGGTTAATGTAGGCTTTCGAAATGTAGTAGAAAGACGCCATTCGGGAGGGCGAAATTTAAGTCCAAAAAATCGTTTTGCATCCAAAATTTATAAGTTCCTAATTTTTGGTTTATCTTAAGCGACTCATGAATGTTTCCAGGTCCTCAATGGACCCCCCAGACAAACAAAATGTCATTTGTAACGGATCCAGTTGTGGGCCCGGTCAACACCAAAATTTTCCCGAAAAAGGACCACCCCTCCCCCTTAAACAAATTGGCATATGAGAGGCACGGAAAACCCCATTGCAGTCCTCTCGCGCAAAATGTTTTGCCATCAAAACTGAAGGCATTATGGGTCCCCAAAAAGAATCTCTAATCCAATTTAATGAAGTATTTCCCTTTTAAAAATTTTTTGTTAAATACCCTCAACTGCGTCAATCCTCAATATGCAATGAAGAATACAAGGCCTCAACATCAGCTTGCCAAACCATTTCTTCTTTGTGTATATTCCCAAAGGTCTAAAGGGCAGTAGTACCTTAATAAATAAGGCGTTGGTAATAGGGTTTTTTATTTTAATTCGTCCCGCACTTTTTCTTTTGTATTGGTTTTTATTCTAATAAAAAAAGTTGTAATTGATAACCTTGTGTGGTACCAATCAATTCCTTTTTGGGACCATAAAAGGTAAGTTATGCGTGGTATGTTAACCCATAAAGGCGTCATTTAATTAGGGGGGGGGAAATTTTTGTGAAATTTTTTTTTTTTAAAGGTTGTGGGATGGGGGCTTCATATGGGGGGCCCCCAACCCCGTACATAAAATGTAAATGGAATAAGGGAAGAAGGAAAATATACTTATTCGGTATACATTTTGATATCATGTGGGCCCAGTTTAAAAACCACAGGGGGTAGAAGATGCATGCATCCCAGGAAGTTAAGAGGTTGTCTTTTATGGGTGAAAGTCGAGACTATGAATAAACATTTGAATCCTTACAGCATGCATAGCAAGCTGTCAAGAGCAGGTTTTGCCATGACAGTGGGCATACAAACACAAGAAGCTTTTGCATTCAAGTGGTAATATCCGGAGAATCTCAGCCTCACTAATAAAAAGAAAAGTTGAGCACATTTATCAGAGTGGATTGAAGTATCAAACCAATACTTCCAGTCTTGGAAACAAACAAACATTTAATACTGGGAATTGACAGAGCGGTGCAAGAATTCAGAATGTTTGGTCGCATAAGATGAATGGATTGAATAATTTTGAGACTGCAGGGATGTTAAAAGGGTATTTTGAGCTGTTGATTGAAAAACCACTGTTTTATTAAAGCCACCTTTAGCTTCTGTTTTATTTTTGGTGGTTTCAAAAATAGAGGGCCCAGTCACTTTTTAAAAATTTAAATAAGTAATTTAAAAAAAAAGGCGTGGAGTCCCCCTTTTTTGATATCCCCGTAAAGGGTAGTGTGGGCTGTTATTCTAGGCTGGAAAGACCCCTATATTTGGCCCCCTCTGCCTAAAAGCAGCGCCAGCAACCGACCTAGAAAAAGGCTATCATCAATGAGCAAATTCTGTGCTTTACCCAATCTTTTCCCCCTTTTCCTGGTCGTTGGAATCGGGTAATTTTTTGTTTGATGTCAACTGTGTAAAGGGGCCACTGACATCTAGCCCAGAGGTTATTAAGGGGGGCTCTACACACCCTTACTAACTGGAAGTAAAAATTAAAAAAACAGACAACTAAAAAAATACTTTTTTTTGAATAAAACCCAAACTCCCTTGCATATCTATTTTTTTAATTAAAAATAAATCCAGGAAGTTTCCAATGGTAATTCAATAGGAAATGTCCTTGATGCCCATCAAATCCTATGGAGTCTCATTCTAAGAAAGTTCTGAGAGCGATACTTCATAGTTCACTCTCGTATAGTGGAAAGGACAGATATTCTCATGCTCTTGCTGCCACTGACCACGAAAAACCCTATTGAGCCTCATTCTGAGAACGTTCTGAGAATGAGACTCCATATGGAAAATGGAGACTGCTATCAGTAGCAATCATCAGCTGGGGGCCTGACCACAGTAACCTTGTTACCACCAGTCATGGCCGCTGTCTCACACGATGTCTTCTGTGTGACAGCAACTGACTTCAGTAAAGTTATCGCCAGTCAAGCCGCTGTTTCCCACTCTGTCACACAGAGGACAGCGTGGAAACCACCAGCTGTTCAGGCCCCCCTTTTCATTTGAAGCCGACAGACAAGAACATCCAAGGATCTGCCTATCCTAGTCACGGTCATACACCATGGCAGAACTGAGTATAACAACTGTACAAGGGAGTTATATTGTATAAACAAGGTGTTTCCTAGGCAGTGATGTACCGCCAATGATTTCAGGACACACGGCTGCTAAGGGGCACTTGAAACCGGGGGCCTGGGCAATACCGGCACTGGATCCCTACATCACCGCAAGTTTGACTGTATGAATATCTATTTGAAAGCAATGATGAAGAGGGAGCGTCTTTCTCAGCTTTGATGTCTCAGCACTGTAGGACCCATGATGTCACTACTGGCACCCCTGCAGAGACTGGAGCAGTGAGGGAACAAAGATGAAGGTGATTATTCTTATTTTATTTATTTTTCTTTTAAGCAGCAAGTATATTATGATGGTCATAATTCTGTATAGAGGAATATAGGGAGTACATTATACTGTATGGAGGATATGAGGAGTGCATTATACTATCTGAGGGACTATGATGAGTGCATTATACTATATGGAGGACTATGGGGATTGGATTATACTATATGAAGGACTATGAGGGGTGCATTATACTGTACTGGACTATCGGGATTGCATTATACTATATTGAGGACTGTGGGGAATACATATACTGTATAGAGGATATGGGGAGTGCATTATACTATATTGAGTACTATGATGAGTGCATTATACTATATGGAGGACTTGGGGAGTGGATTATACTATAAAGCAGACTGTGTGGGGTGCATTATACTGTATGGCTGACTATGGGGAGGCATTATACTGTATGGAAGACTATGGGGAGTGCATTATTTCTATATGGAGGACTATGGGCTGCAGTATACTATATGGAGGATTATGGGGTGCAGTATATTAAATGGAGGAATATGGGGAGTGCATTTTTCTATATGGAGGATTATTGAGTGCAGTATACTATGAGGAGCAGCATACTTTATGGAGGATTATGGAGTGCAGTACACTGTATGGAGGACTATGGGGCCCCCTTATACTATGTTAAGGTTATATAGGGCAAATATAATATGGAAGTCTATGTGAGGGCCATTATAATATTTATAGGGCTATGGGGGTCATTATAATATTTGGAAGGCTATGTGGGAGCCTTAATATTTTTTGGAGAGCTATGTTGGGACCATTATACTGTACTGTATGCAAGCGTTATACAATGTGATGGTTTGTGTGGGGTCCATCATAGTGTGTGGAGGGGGTAGTGGGGGCCTTGTACAGTGTCGTGAGGTGTGGGGGCCATTATACTTTATGTGGGCCCATTATACTGCATAGCAGGCTGCATGGAGGTTTATAGTTGGGGGATAAAACTGTGTTGGGGGTCAACAGACTTTGTTGGGAGAGTTGAGGTGGGTACAGTAGGGTCAACATACTCTGCGTGTGAAGGTATACTGTGAAGGAATTCACTTTGGAGGTATCATACAGTGTTTGTGGGGCACTTTTGTTGGCATCATACTTTATGGGTGCAGTGGGAAAGCACGTGGCGTAGCAACTGTTCGTGGTGCCCGGGGCGGCAAATTTTAGGCCACACCCTAGCCACACCCCTTTCACTGGTCACACCCATATCCACGCCTGACCACACCCACTTAGCACTGCTGATCACACTGTTTCATAAACAATAATTATTTATTACTTAGTCATGTACCCACGAGCTGCTCTCCCTAATGCTCTCAATGTACAGTGAAAAACTGAGAGAAGCAGGAAGAGAAGCTCGATGTCACAGGACCATAAGTATAAAAATCGCATATGAGTAAAAGTGTCCGTGTGATGACTACTGGAACCTGCAGGTGAATCCTGACATTGCAGCTTCTGAATTCTCACAACGAATGCACTGCACACTTTTAGGATTCTTCATTACCGTGGCGAGAGTACACGGTCATGTCAGCACAAGCATGTGATTTATATACTTCTGGCCACATTCTGACTAGACATGCCCGGCCTCGCTCCGTTCATTTTCATTGAGTGAGGTCACAATGTCTAGTCAGCATGTGACCGCATGTATGTAAATCACCGGCACGAGAGAATCCTAACAGCGTGCAGTGGCACTGTGAAATTCAGAAATTGACTAATTCTCATGTTTTTATTTTATGTTAGGAGCATTAAAGGGGTTGCCCAGGTTTGTGCTGAGTCTGCGTCATTCTATGTGACACAGACCTGGAGAACCCCTTAATGCTCCTAACAAATAAAGACATGAGAATTAGTCAATTTCACAAATAATATTTACATCCAGGTACCTTATAGATGACGCTGTCTCTGGAGTCGTTTCCTTTTCTTCATCTTGTCCAGATCCATGATGAGTTTTCTCATCCACAGCCGTCTCTGCAGATTTCCATCTTCTCCGCTTTTTCTGCATCAACTCTCCACACGATGCCCTTAAGACAGATAGTCATTATAATGCACCTAAATAAAAATTCTGCAATATACTGTGCCTCACACTATTCTCCTCCCTCCCACACTGTCTCCTCTCTCCTCTAAAAATAACCCCCATCGCCACTCCAATCCCCCCCACAACATAATGTATCCCCATCCCCACTCCAAACCCCCCACACATAAAAGAACCCCCATCCCCACTCCAATCCCCCCCACATAAAAGAACCCACATCCCCACTCTAAAATCCCCCACACATAATGTATCCCCCATCCCCACTCCAAAACCCCCCCCCACACAAAAAAAGAACCCCATCCCCATCCAAATCCCCCCACAAAAAATAACCCCCATCGCCACTCCAAACCCCCCCCAACATAATGTATCCCAACATCCCCACTCCAAACCCCCCCACACAAAAAGAACCCCATCCCCACTCCAAATCCCCCCACACATAAAAGAACCCACATCCCCACTCTAAATCCCCCCCACACATAATGTATCCCCCATCCCCACTCCAAACCCCCCCACACATAAAAAAACCCCCCATCCCCACTCCAAATCCCCCACACATAATGTATCCCCCCATCCCCACTCCAAACCCCCCCAACATAAAAGAACCCCCATCCCCACTCCAAATCCCCCACACATAAAAGAACCACATCCCCACTCTAAATCCCCCCCAACATAATGTATCCCCCATCCCCACTCCAAACCCCCCACACATAAAAAGAACCCCCATCCCCTCTCCAAATCCCCCCACACATTAAAATAACCCCCCATCGCCACTCCAAATCCCACCCCACACATAATGTATCCCCCTCCCCACTCCAAACCCCCCCACACATAAAAGAACCCCCATCCCCACTCCAATCCCCCACACATAAAATAACCCCCCATCGCCACTCCAAATCCCCCACACATAAAGAACCCCCATCCCCCTCCAAATCCCCCCACACATAATGTATCCCCCCATCCCCACTCCAAACCCCCCCACACATAAAAGAACCCCCATCCTCCTCGAAACCCCCCCCAATACACACACACTCACACAGTATGTCCCCCATTTATCTTCTGTGGTATCTTCAGCTCCATAATGGAGCACACTCACCACAAATGTTCACCCTTCTGGGCGCCGACGACGAGTGACGTCAGCAGCGTGTTCACATGACCTGATCACGCTGCAGACGTCGCTCTGACCCCGGCGGTCAGAGCTTCATTTGTACCGGGATGTGAGAGAGATGTGGTACTTCCGATCTCCTCCGTGCCGCCCCACACATGTGCCGCTGGGCGGACCGCCCCCCCGCCCCCCCCACGCTACGCCACTGAGTGAAAGGTGAATTTAGGGTTCAATAGGAGGAAAATTTAATTTGTAAAGACTGCAAAGTTTTGAGATATGCTCTTTCGTGACCTCACCGAATACGATTTTTTTTAATCTCAACAGAGATTTATGTAAATTTCCCACTCGTGGAGGTAAAGAAACCTTTCAAGACCCGCAAAAGTCAAAACATTCGGATCCCCTGGGCATATCTCTTATAGGATTAATCAGGCGCTGGACCCTTTACCCAATGTGACCGATTTATAATGCTCCCTAAATTTACATACAGAGGTCGTATGGTTTTACCGATATAATTCTGCATGGGCAAAAAATGATGTAAACGACAAAATCCGTTTTAAAATGTTTAAATTGAGAGACAGTGTGATAATAGCCCCATTTTTAAACCCCTTCACCCCCAAGGGTGGTTTGCACGTTAATGACCAGGTCAATTTTTACAATTCTGACCACTTTCTCTTTATGAGGTTATAACTCTGGAACGCTTTTAACGGATCTTAGCGATTCTGAGATTGTTTTCTCATGACATATTGTACTTCATGTTAGGGTTAAAATTTATTCAATACACTTGCATTTATTTTTGAAAAACCGCAAATATGGGGAAAATTTAGAAAATTTTGCAATTTTCAAACTTTGAATTTTTATTCCTTAAAACAGAGAAATATGTCACACAAAATAGTTAAATAAATAACATTTTCCACATGTCTACTTTACATCAGCACAATTTTGGAAAACCCAAAATTTTTGTTTCTTAGGAAATTATAAGGGTTAGAAGTTGACCAGCGATTCTCTTTTTTACAACAAAATTTACAAAGCCATTTTTTTAGGGACCACCTCACATTTGAAGTCAATTTGAGGGGTCTATATGGCAGAAATACCCAAAATTGACACCATTCTAAAAACTGCACCCCTCAAGGTACTCAAAACCACAGTCAATAAGTTTATTAACCCTTCAGGTGCTTCACAGGAGCTGAAGCAACGTGGAAGGAAAAAATGAACATTTAACTTTTAGTCACAAAAATGAACTTTTACAAACTTTTTTTTATTTTCACAAGGGTAAAAGGAGAAAAGGGGACAGATAAAGTTGTTGTGCATTTCTCCTGAGTACGCCAATACCCACATTGGGGGAAAACCACTGTTTGGGCACCGACAGGGCTCGTAAGGGAAAGAGCCCGTTTGACTTTTTCAAACCAAAATTGGCTGAATTGAGATTGGACGCCATGTCGCGCTTGGAGAGCCCTGATGGCCAAACGTGGAAACTCCCCACAAGTGACACCATTTTGGAAACTAGACCCCTAGGGAACTTATCTGATCTGGGTGAGCAATTTGAACCCCAAGTGCTTCACACAAATTTATAACGTAGAGCCGTAAAATTAAAAAATCATATTTTTTCCACAAAATTTGATCTTTTCACCCCAATTTTTATTTTCCCAAGGGTAACAAGAACCTCAAAAGTTATTGGAAATTTGTCCTGAGTATGCTGATCCCCTATGTGTGGGGTAAACCACTGTTTGGGTGCATGGGCGAGCTCGGAAGGGAAGGAGCGCCGTTTGACTTTTTCAACACAGAATTGGTGGACCCCATGTCGTGTTTGGAGAGCCCCTGATGTCCTAAACAGTGGAAACCCCACAAGTGACTCCATTTTGGAAACAAGACCCCTCAAGGAACTTATCTAGATGTGTGGTTTGAGAACTTTGAACCCCCAGGTGTTTCACTAAAGTTTATAGCGCCAGAGCATGAAAATAAAAAAATCATATTTTTTCCACAAACATGATCTTTTAGTCCCCAACTTTTTATTTTTCCAAGGGTAAAAAAAGAAATTGGCCCCCCAAAAGTTGTTGTCCAATTTGTCCTGAGTAAGCTGATACCCCTTTATGTGGGGGGAAAAAACTACTGTATGGGCACACGTCAGGGCTCGGAAGGAAGAAGTGATTTTTTTTGGATTGCAGACTTTGAGGGAATGGTCATGTTGCGTTTGGAGAGCCCTGATGTGCCTAAACAGTGGAAACCCGACACAAGTGAACCCATTTTGGAAAATAGACTCCCCAAGGAACTTATCTAGTTGTGTGGGATCACTTTGAACCCAGAAGTGCTTCACAGAAGTTTTTTAAACGTACAGCCGTAAAATTAAAAAATCCTTTTTTTTTTTACAAAAAATATTTTTTTGCCCCCAATATTTTATTTTCACAAGGGTAACAGGAGAAATTGGACCCAAAAGTTGTTGATCAATTTGTCCTGAGTACGCTGATACCCCATATGTGGGGGAAAAACCACTGTTTGGGCACACGGCAGAGCTCGTAAGGGAAAGAGCGCCGTTTGACTTTTTCAAACCAAAATTGGCTGGAATGAGATTGGACGCCATGTCGCGCTTGGAGAGCCCCTGATGCGCCTAAAACAGTGGAAACCCCCACAAGTAACACCATTTTGGAAACTAGACCCCCTATGGAATTATCTAGATCTCTTGTGAGCATTTTGAACACCCAAGTGTTTCACAAAAGTTTTAATGCCTGTGTGTGAAAAAAAAAAACAATTTTCCACAAAATGATTTTAGTCCCAAATTTTTATTTTTCCCAAGGAAATTGGACCCGAAAAGTTGTTGTCCAATTTGTCCTGAGTACGTTGATACCAAATTTGGGGGGAAACTGTTTGGGCACACGGCAGGGCTTGGAAAGGAAATTAATAGTTTTGGAATGCAGACATTGATGGGGTCATGTTCCATTTGCAGTCCCCCAGATGTGCCTAAACAGTGGAAACCCCACAAGCGACCCCATTTTGGAAACTAGACCCCCTAAGTGGTGAGCACTTTGAACCCCCAAGTGCTTCACACAAGTTTATAATGCCCGGGCATGAAAATAAAAAATCCTATTTTTTCCCACAAAAATTATTCTTTTAGTCATCAATTTTTTATTTTCCCAAGGGTAACAGGAGAAATTGGACATAAAATGTTTGATAAATTTTTGTCCTGAGTACGCTGATACCCCATATGTGGGGGTGAACCACTGTTTGGGCGCACGGCAGAGCCGGAATGGAAGGAGCTCATTTGACTGTTTGCAACCAAAATTGACTGGAATTGAATTGGATGCCATGTTGCATTTGGAGAGCCCCTGATGTGCCTAAACAGTGGAAATCCCCACAAGTGACTCCATTTTGGAAACTAGACCCCTATGGAACTTATCTAGATCTGTGGTGAGCAATTTGAACCCCAAGTGCTTCACACAAGTTTATAACGTAGAGCCGTAAAATTAAAAAATCATACTTTTCCACAAAAATTATCTTTTCACCCAATTTTTATTTTCCAAGGGTAACAAGACCTCAAAGTTATTGTGCATTTTTTCCTGAGTATGCTGATACCCCATATGTGGGGGTAAACCACTGTTTGCGTGCATGGCAGAGCTCGGAAGGGAAGGAGCGCCTTTTTGACTTTTTCAACGCAGAATTGGCTGGACGCTATGTCGTGTTTGGAGAGCTCCTGATGTGCCTAAACGTGGAAACCCCCTACAAATTACACCATTTTGGAAACTATACCCCCCAAGGAACTTATCTAGATGTGTGGTGAGAACTTGAACCCCCAGGTGTTTCACTAAAGTTTATAACGCCCGAGCATGAAAATAAAAAAATCATATTTTTTCCACAAACATGATCTTTTAGTCCCCAACTTTTTATTTTCCCAAGGTAACGGAGAAATTGGACCCCAAAAGTTGTCCAATTTGTCCTGAGTATGCTGATTACCCCATATGTGGAGAAAACTACTGTATGGGCACACGTCGGGCTCGGAAGGGAAAGTACCATTTCAGAGGGTTCAGCTTTCAAAAGAATAATTTTTAAACCAATGGATGAATTTAACGTCAAGTTATAAGCTTTTATTTACTTAAAATGGATAAGCGCATAACTTCTGTCAGGGAGTGAAATTATGGTAATGGAAAGTTGGTCATGTTGATCAAGAGAAGAAGGACTTATGAAACAGGGTCTTTAGTGTTTTTATATTCAAAAGAAGAGATTATCCCAGTTCTCAATTGCTAAACTAGTTGGCTAACCTAATTTATTGTCTAAGTGAAGCGATATAAAATCAATGTGAAAAAGGGGCCCTGGTCCAGATGTGTTGCGTATCGCTAATGTGGTTCCCATTTTCAAAAAGGGCCCTAGGTCATTCCAGTTCAAAGTCGTAAGCTTAACATCCATTGCGGGAAAAATGTTTAAGGGACTAGTAAAGGACTCTAATAATGGAGAACGTGGTTGAAAAATAAAATATAAGTGACTGACTACAGCCAAATTATACTTTTTTTAAGAAGAGAAGAAACTAGGACACAGTGTTTTTGGACTTGCAAAAGCATTTGACTCTGTCCGCTATATACATCAAATGCATAAATTATGTAAATTAATGTGTATAGACTTGGAAGTGAGATTGTAATAGGATTCAAAACTGGCTTAAAGATTGCACCAGAACGTCGTGGTGAATGACTGCTACACTGAATAGTCTCAGGTTAAAGTGTTGTATCCCAAGGCTCACTGTTGGATCCGCTACTATTACATATCTATCATGATATACAGTATAAGATGGCATTAATAGCATTGTTTCTATTTTTGCAGATTTATACAGCTATGCAGTTATAGGCAGTAAGTGGAAGATATTTCTAAAGTTTCCATTATAACTTTGCCAGATGACGTTCAACGCGGATAAAAGTTACGAACGTGTGCACTAATTAATAACATGAGGACATCATATGTTCTAGGGAGAATAAACTAGGAGATCACTATAGAGAAGGATTGTGATGCATTTATACAACCCCTGGCAAAATTATGGAATCACCGGCCTTGGGGATGTTCATTCAGTTGTTTTATTTGTTGAAAAAAAACAGATCACAGACATGGCACAAAACTGAAGTCATTTTCAAATGGCAACTTTCTGGCTTTAAGAAACACTAAAAGAAATCAAGAACAAAATGTGGTAGTCAGTAATGGTTATTTTTTTAACCAAGCATAGGTCAAAAATTATGGAATCACTCAATTCTGGGGAAAAAATATGGAATCATGAAAAACAAACACAAAAAGCACTCCACACATCACTAGTACTTTGTTGCACCACCTTGGCTTTTACAGCAGCTTGCAGTCTCTGAGGCATGGACTTAATGAGAGTCACACAGGAGTCTTCATCTATCTGGCTCCAACTTTCTCTGATTGCTGTTGCCAGATCAGCTTTGCAGGTTGGAGCCTTGTCATGGACCATTTTCTTCAACCTTCCACCAAAGATTTTCAATTGGATTGAGGTTCGGACTTTTGCAGGCCATGATATTGACCTTATGTGTCTTTTTTTCAAGGAATGTTTTCACAGTTTTTACTCTATGGCAGGATGCATTATCATCTTGAAAAATGATTTCATCATCCCAAATCCTTTCAATTGATGGGATAAGAAAAGTGTCCAAAATATCAACATAAACTTGTGCATTTATTGAAGATGTAATGGACAGCCATCTTCCCAGTGCCTTTACCTGATGTAGCCCCATATCATCAATGACTGTGGAAATTTTGCATGTTCTCTTCAGGCAGTCATCTTTATAAATCTCATTGGAACGGCACCAAAGAAAAGTTCAGCTTCATCACCTTGCCCAATGCGATTCGCGTTTCATCACTAAATATGACTTTCATCCAGTCATCCACAGTCCATGATTGCTTTCCTTAGCCATTGTAACCTTGTTTTTTTCTGTTTAGGTGTTAATGATGGCTTTCGTTTGCTTTTCTGTATGTAAATCCCATTTCTTTTAGACGGTTTCTTACAGTTCAGTCACAGACGTTGACTCCAGTTTCCACCCATTCGTTCCCTCTTTGTTTTGTTGTGCATTTCCTGTTTTGGAGACATATTGCTTTAAGTTTCCGATTGACACTTTGATGTCTTCCTTGGTCTACCAGTATGTTTGCCTTTAACAACCTTCCTTGTTGTTTGTATTTGTCCAGATTTTAGACACAGCTGACTGTGGACAACCAAATCTTTTGCAACATTGAGTGATGATTACCCTCTTTTAGAGTTTGATAATCCTCTCCTTTGTTTCAATTGACATCTTGTGTTGGGAGCATGATTCATGTCAGGCCAATTGGTTGCAACAGCTTCTCAAAGGTGTGATCACTCCTTTTTGATGCAGACTAGCAAGCAGATCTAATTTGTTGCAGGTGTTAGTTTTTGGGAATGAAAATTTAAAGGGTGATTCCAAAATTTTTCCTCAGAATTGAGTGATTCATAATTTTTCCCCTATGCTTGGTTTAAAAAAATAACCATTACTGACTACCCATTATTTGTTCTTGATTTCTTTTAGTGTTTCTTAAAGCAGAAGTTGCATTTTGAGTTTTTTCAGTTTTGTGCCATGTCTGTGATCTTTATTTTTCAACAAATTAAAAGCACTGAATAAAAATCCTCAAGGCTGGTGATTCCATATTTTTTGCAGGGTTGTAGATGACATAAATAACAGCATGCAATGTTTTTCAGTGGCTTCTAGAGATGAGCATAATTGCTAAGATTCGAATTCAGCAAAGCTGCGATTTTACAGGGAAATATGATTCACAGCTAAGTTATTAATAATTAAATGTTCCTTTTATGCGTGATGACCCTGAGAAAAAAAATAAAGAATTAATGTTTATTCTTGAGAAGAGATGCTAAGGCCTTTTCACACTCAGGTTTTTGCGTCAGGCGCGATCCGGCATTTTTGTTTTAAAAAACGGTCCGTTTTTTTAACCGCCAGATCCATTTTTTTGTCATTGAATGCATTAGGCCGGACCGCCGCCCGGGGTCTTGGTTGTGGTTTCTGCCGGACCGTCCAGATTTAATTGGCGGGGCGGACAGAACGATCATTACGTTTTTTTTTTTCTGCCGGAAACGCCTGAAGCGCCTGAAGAGGCGCATAGGCGGGCGGAAAAATAAACTCTTTGGGAGGATAGTCTTTTTGCAATCAGGCAAAGACTGATCCGGATTCTGGAAAATGCTACTACTACTCTTATACTATTTCTATACTTTTTGGGTAAAAAAAGGTA
>JARQOD010000006.1:262732132-262789413 GCA_033576555.1 Oophaga sylvatica | reverse complement strand
TATATGAAATCTGCAAAATTATGCCATCAAACAATCAGATAACAATTAGATGTCGGAGACAGAACACTCCCCGTCTGGTATCAACAGATGTCACTATCCCTTTCTTCTGAAGGCAACAATAGGACCAGTTCAGATACCAGTCTGAAAAATGTCTTAGGTTCATTCCCTTCGGTCATCCTTAGTTCAACTTTGCAGACGTTGCTGTCCTTGATCGGTAACGTTGCGGTAACTAGACCAAGTGGCCACTGGTTCTGGTGAATTTGACAGTCTTTCACAAGAACAAGGTCACCAATGCTCAGGTAAGGCCTAGTAGATTGCCACTTCGTCCGTGGCTGCAGGGTAGACAAATATTGTTTGTGCCACCTGTCCCAGAAAGTATTTGCAAGACTTTGTAAATGTCTTCATTGGTGCTTGTAGAGGTCCTTAGCGTCGAATCCTCCTGGAGGGCACTGGACAGTCCTGTTTTCTGCGTAAGGAGAGTAGCTGTGGTCAATAACAATGGCTCCTCAGGGTTGTTAGGGACTGGAACCAAGGGTCTTGCGTTGATTATAGCTGCGGCTTCTGCCATGAAGGTGATTAGGCTTTCATGGGTAAGCCTCGCTGCTCCTGCTTGAAGAAGAATGGAGTCAAGAATTCTCCGTACTAGACCAATCATAGACCAGTGTTCATGTTTCAAATTTATGTAGTGGCATATGGTGCTTTTGTACTTGATAGGTATACCTAGGATACTTTCCAGGATTTGTTTGTTCATTGGCACTATTTGCACTTTATATATGAGTGGTTTATTAAGGATTGGGATTAACATATGGTCCGTTTCCTTTCATTTTCATGGTAGTATGGATATATAAGGCTGATTTAGGATAATTTCCAGGACTTGACTTACATTTAGCCTGAGTGGCTATGTCAAAAAGTCCTAAGCCTTAATACAATTCTAATACCTGACATGTACAGTCATGGCCAAAAGTTTTGAGAATGACACAAATATTAATTTTTACAAAGTCTACTGCTTCACTTTTTCTAATGGCAATTTGCATATACTCCAGAATGTTATAAAGAGTGATCAGCTTAACAGCAATTACTTGCAAAGTCAATATTTGGCTAGAAAATGAACTTTATCCCCCAAAACACATTTCAACATCATTGCAGCCTTGCCTTAAAAGGACCAGCTAACCTCTTTTCAGTGATTGCTCCATTAACACAGGTGTGGGTGTTGATGAGGACATGGCTGGAGATCAATCTGTCATGATTAAGTAAGAATGACACCACTGGACACTTTAAAAGGAGGCTGGTGCTTGGCATCATTGTTTCTCTTCTGTTAACCATGGTTATCTCTAAAGAAACACGTGCAGTCATCATTGCAATGCACAAAAATGGCTTAACAGGGAAGAGTATCGCAGCTAGAAAGATTGCATCTCAGTCAACAATCTATCGCATCATCAAGAACTTCAAGGAGAGAGGTTCCATTGTTGCCAAAAAGGCTTCAGGGCGCCCAAAAAAGACCAGCAAGCGCCAGGACCGTCTCTTAAAAGTGTTTCAGCTGCGGGATCGGGCTACCAGCAGTGCAGAGCTTGCTCAGGAATGGCAGCAGGCAGGTGTGAGTGCATCTGCACGCACTGTGGGGCGGAGACTCTTGGAGCAAGGCCTGGTCTCAAGGAGGGCAGCAAAGAAGCCACTTCTCTCCAGAAAAAAACATCATGGACAGACTGATATTCTGCAAAAGGTACAGGCAGTGGACTGCTGAGGACTGGGGTAAAGTTATTTTCTCTGATGAATCCCCTTTTCGATTGTTTGGGACATCAGGAAAATGCCTCATTCGGAGAAGACAAGGTGAGCGCTACCACCAGTCTTGTCTCATGCCAACTGTTAAGCATCCTGAAACCATTCATGTGTGGGGTTGCTTCTCAGCCAAGGGAATCGGCTCTCTCACAGTCTTGCCTAAAAACACAGCCATGAATAAAGAATGGTACCAGAATGTCCTCCAAGAGCAACTTCTCCCAACCCTCCAAGAGCAGTTTGGCGATCAACAATGCCTTTTCCAGCATGATGGAGCACCTTGCCATAAAGCAAAGGTGATAACTAAATGGCTCAGGGAACAAAGCATAGAGATTTTGGGTCCATGGCCTGGAAACTCCCCAGATCTTAATCCCATTGAGAACTTGTGGTCAATCATCAAGAGACGGGTGGACAAACAAAAACCTGAAAATTCTGACAAAATGAAAGCATTGATTGTGCAAGAATGGACTGCTATCAGTCAGGATTTGGTCCAGAAGTTGGTTGAGAGCATGCCAGGGAGAATTGCAGAGGTCCTGAAGAAGAAGGGTCAACACTGCAAATATTGACTTGCTGCATTAACTCATTCTAACTGTCAATATAAGCTTTTGTTACTCATATGTTTGCAATTATTATATTTCTGTCTGTGATAAAAACATCTGTCAAACACACATAAAAACCAGAGAGCGGCAGATCATGTGAAAATATGATATTTGTGTCATTCTCAAAACTTTTGGCCATGACTGTATATCCCCTATGATATATGAATAAACTGAGACTAGTTGAGAAATTGTATTAATTATGACCACATGGCAATTTTATTTATATGGAGTGATGTATATACCTATGGCTGCCCATTTTTCTGGTTTTTGATCTAATGACACCCTTTATTTGTTTTTGTACTAAATCTATATATTGATTAATAATAAAAACATTTTTTTATATATACTATACATTCCTTGTATCCTTTGTGGGTATTGTTGCTATTACAATCATTCGCTCCCAAGATCCTCCCATGTGAGAAGAGTGAGGCGAGTTGAACGACCATGTGCAACCTTGGTCACTGAGGAACCTCTCGAGAGTCTTATATTCTAGATTTGAAGGTATTCCTAATTCTTTTGCTGCACCAACGAAATTAGAACCACTGTCTGAACGTATATGCTTGATAGGACCACGAATGGCAATAAAACTTCTTACAGCATTGATGAAGCTTGACGTGTCAAGGGACTCAATGACTTCTATGTGGATGGCTCTGATTGACATACAGGTGAACATGACTGCCCAACGTTTACTATTGGCTTGACAGCCTCTCGCATGATGTGTAACAACTGACCAAGGCTCAAACACATCGAGACCAACGCTGGTAAAAGGAGAATCTGGGCTGAGTCTATCTGCTCATAGGTCAGCCATCTTTTGGGTTTTAGTCGAACCACGAAGCTTACGACAGGTAATGCATTTGAATATGACACTACTGATGAGTAGAGTTGAGCGATACGATACCGCAAGTATCTGGTATCGGCCGATATTAGCTGTATCGGCCTTTCGATACTTTGTTTCGATATTTTCCATATATCGTATACCGGAATCGGAAGTTCCCATAATTCTTTGAGAGGCAATGTGATTTTAGTCAGCCAATGAGGAATCCTAAGAAGTGTGGGCACATCCTGTACTGCTGCGGTCATGTTAACTAATGGCATGGCTGTGATTGGATACTGAAATGATGTCAGAATGCACTATAAAAGGCGCCGCGCCATTTTAGCGTCACTGTCTGTGAATTCAGTTAGGGACAGAACGCTGCTGTGCTGACTCTGAGGGACAGTTAGAGATTGCGATTTAGTGTAGTGTGCTTTAGGCAGGCTAGCACCAACCGCTGTGTAAAGCTTCCTTTTGCCTGCAGTGTTGTTTTAACAGCTCTGCAAGGTGTGTGTGAGTGCAGGTGACGCTGCAGTTTGCTCTGCATGCAACGCTGTCTGTAGGCATCTGCACGTGTCACTCACAGACTCTTTTATTTTTCTTCAGTGTAATTCTTGCTGCTCCATGCAATTTAAATTTTAGTGTGACGCGCTTCCATCCGTATCCAATACATTGGTTGCAAACACTATAGAAGTAGACAAAGGAGTAGCCTTTCACAGATTGTGAACAGTTGTGTTTCAGTGTTCACTTCAGTCTGTGTTTTTTATTTTTTGAGTGCACATCACGCTCCAGTTACTTGTTCAAGCACTGCTGCTTGTACTCTGCTGAGCGTGTCTCAGTGCCTCA
Source organism: Oophaga sylvatica (assembly GCA_033576555.1). Classification (NCBI taxonomy): domain Eukaryota; kingdom Metazoa; phylum Chordata; class Amphibia; order Anura; family Dendrobatidae; genus Oophaga; species Oophaga sylvatica. Next base: position 262,785,384 of record JARQOD010000006.1, on the reverse strand, counting down.
TACTTTTCATTTCTCTCCAATTGGTTCTGCTCCATTCCATTTAAAATAAATATAATCTATTAGTGTTACGTTTCATCCGTATCCAATACATGGTTGCAAACATATAGAAGTAGACAAAGGAGTAGCCTTTCACAGATGTGCAGTTGTGTTTCAAGTGTTCACTTCAGCTCGTGTGTTATTTTGAGTGCACATCACCGCTCCAGTTACTTGTTCAAGCACTGCGCTTGTACTCTGCTGAGCGTGTCTCAGTGCCTCATCCTTTTAATTTCTCTCCAATTGGTTCTGCTCCATTCCATTTAAAATAAATATAATCTATTAGTGTTATGTTTCGGTAACTGAGAAGTGCAGGTAAAAAAGGCAATACACCAGAGCAGTTGGAATCTATGAGATTGCAGTACCCTGACTAACCACCACAACTAGAGGCAGCCGTGGAGCGTTCCTACGTTGGTCCTAGACGCCTCGTCACAGCCTGAGAAACTAACTACACCTAAAGATAGAAATAGGAAAGCTATCTGCCCCGGAGCAGATCCCCAAAGAACATAGAAAGCCCCCAAACATGTAATGGCTGTTAGACAAGAAGAAATACTGACACAGACAGAAAATAGTATGAGCAAACGTTGGGCCCAAACTAACTAAATAGAAAAGGATAGGAAGGGTACTTACTGCAATCCCAAAAAACCCTGCAAAGCACCAACTCTACTAATTTCAAAAACACCTGAGATCACACGACCTCTACCACCTAAATTAGTTCTCTGGTGTAACAAAATCAAAACAGCAGCCACTGAAGAAACTGGAAAAAGCAAAAGTACAAACATCAGTGGCTGAACTAAACTGAGAGGGCAAAAGCCCCCGGAGGGGACCCTGAAGGCCCCCACAGAAGTGCAGGACAAAATGCAAAAATAAAGCACAAAAACAAAAAGAAGAAAATGTCTTATCTGTTAGCAGGAGATGCAGACACGACACAGCAGGCTACAAGGGAAACAGGAATCATGGAGTGAGACCAGAACAATTGATCACCGGCAACCCTGATGGGAAGGCGACTCCCTTATAAAAGACCAGTCAGTAACACCTGATTCCCACTCCTCACAATCTTCACTGGACAGTCCAGTACCGCTTGTAACCACCAGAGGGAGTCTCTGCTCAGAACTCATTTCAAGTCCATTCACAACAGTACCCCCCCCTTGAGGAGGGGTCACCGAACCCTCACTTGAGCAACCAGGTCGGTCAGGATGAGTTCTATGATACGCACGGATGAGTCTCCTAGCATGGATGTCCGAAGCAAACACCCAAGAATTGTCCTCCTGACCATAACCTCTCCACTTAACCAAATACTGGAGTTTCCGTCTAGAAAAACGAGAATTCAATATTTTCTCAACCACATACTCCAGATTGCCCTCAACCAAAACAGGGTCAGGAGGCACAGTAGTAGGAACCACTGGCTTAACAAACCTCTTCAACAAGGACTTGTGGAACACGTTATGGATCTTAAATGTCCCTGGAAGAAGCAAACGAAAAGAAACAGGATTAAGAATCTCCATGATCTTATAAGGTCAATGAACCTAGGCTTAAATTTAGGAGATGCCACTCTCATAGGAATATTTTTTGAGGACAACCAGACCAAGTCCCCCACTTTAAACCGAGGACCATCAGTCCTATGCCGGTTAGCAAACCGCTGGGCCCTCTCCTGAGAGAGGGACAACCTCTCCACTACCTGGTCCCAAATCTGTTGCATACGCTCCACAACAGAGTCAACACCTGGACAGACAGAAGCCTCCGTCTGTCCTGAAGAAAATCGAGGGTGAAACCCAGAATTACAGAAAAATGGAGACATCAAAGTGGCAGAGCTAGCCCTATTATTAAGAGCAAACTCAGCCAAAGGCAAAAAAGAGACCCAGTCATCCTGATCAGCAGACACAAAGCATCTTAGATAAGTCTCCAATGTCTGGTTTGTTCTCTCAGTTTGACCATTGGTCTGAGGATGAAACGCCGAGGAGAAAGACAATTGAACACCAAGTTTAGAACAAAAGGTCCTCCAAAATCTTGAAACAAACTGGACTCCTCTGTCAGACACAATGTTCTCAGGAATGCCGTGTAAACGAACCACGTGCTGAAGGAACAAAGGCACCAATTCAGAGGAGGAAGGCAACTTAGGTAATGGCACAAGATGTATCATCTTGGAAAACCTATCACAAATCACCCAGATGACGGTCATTCTCTGAGAAACAGGGAGGTCGGAAATAAAATCCATAGAGATATGGGTCCATGGTCTCTTGGGCACAGGCAATGGCATCAACAAACCACTAGAGCGAGAGCAAGGCTTGGAGCGAGAGCAAGTCCCGCAGGACTGCACAAATTCCCTGACATCACGAGACAAGGTAGGCCACCAAAAGGACCGACTAACCAAGTCTCTGGTACCAAAAATTCCGGGATGACCGGCCAGCGCGGACAATGAATCTCAGACATCACACTCTTTTTCCACCGGTCTGGGACAAACAATTTCCCAATAGGGCAGCGCTCGGGTTTATCCTCCTGACACCCTTCCAGAGCCAGTCTCAAATTGGGCAAGATGGCGGAAAGAACTACACCCTCTTTCAAAATAACAGCAGGATCAGATAACTCAGGAGAGTCCGCAAGGAAACTCCTCGAGAGGGCATCCGCTTTAACATTCTTAGTGCCAGGAAGAAAGGAAACCACAAAATTAAAACGTGTGAAAAGCAAGGCCCACCTGGCCTGTCTAGGATTAAGTCGCTTGGCTGATTCCAGATAAACCAGATTCTTATGGTCCGTGAGGACCACCACCTGATGTTTGGCTCCCTCCAGCCAATGTCTCCACTCTTCAAAAGCCCACTTCATGGCCAATAACTCCCGATTACCCACGTCATAATTACGTTCAGTTGGAGAAAATTTTCGAGAGAAAAAGGCACAAGGGTTACTTTTAGAGGTCTCTGGATCTCTTTGGGACAAAACGGCACCTGCCCCAATTTCAGAGGCATCAACCTCCACCTGAAATGGTAGAGAAACATCAGGCTGCCGTAGAACAGGAGCAGAAGTGAATCTCTGCTTAAGTTCCTGAAATGCAGAGACTGCCTCAGGAGGCCAATTCACCACATCAGAACCCTTTTTGGTCAAATCAGTTAAAGGTTTAACAATAACCGAGAAATTACCAATACATTTACGATAAAAATTGGCAAAACCCAAAAATCTTTGAAGAGCCTTTAATGAAGTAGGTTGGACCCAATCACAGATGGCCTGAACCTTGACCGGGTCCATTTCAATAACAGATGGGGACAAAATGAATCCCAAAAATGAGATCCTCTGTACGCCAAAAAGACACTTTGATCCCTTCACATACAGAGCATTCTCTCTCAAAATCTGTAATACAGTTCGAACATGTTTCACATGAGAGTCCCAGTCATTGGAAAAAATCAAGATATCATCCAAATAAACAATCAGAAATTTATCCACAAAATCCCTGAAAATGTCATTCATGAAGGACTGGAAGACAGAAGGAGCATTAGTGAGCCCAAAGGGCATCACAAGGTACTCAAAATGCCCCCAGGGGTATTAAATGCCGTCTTCCATTCATCCCCGTGCTTAATGCGAATAAGGTTATATGCCCCCCTGAGGTCAAGCTTGGTAAACCAAGTAGCATTTTTCACCCTGGAAAACAGGTCAGAAATCAAGGGTAACGGATATTGATATTTCACAGTAATATTGTTCAAAAGACGATAATCAATACACGGCCTTAATGAACCATCCTTTTGGCCACAAAGAAAAAACCGGCACCTAAGGGTGAAGAGGATGGTCTGATATGACCCTTCTCCAATGACTCCTTGATATAAGACCGCATAGCGTCATGTTCAGGTACAGACAAGTTAAAAAGGCGACCTTTAGGGAATTTACTACCAGGCACTAATTCAATAGCGCAGTCATAGCTCCTATGGGGAGGCAAGGATGCAGATTTACTTTCGCTAAACACATCAGAAAAATCAATCAAAAAGTCAGGAACATCCTGAGCCTGGGGGGAGGCAGAAAAAACAGGAGTGTTGGTATTAACACATTGGCAGCCCCAACTGGTTACAGACACAGTTTTCCAATCCAAAACAGGATTATGAGACTGCAACCAAGGGAAACCCAGTACGATAATATCATGCAGATTATACAGAACCAAAATTTGGCAGCACTCCTGATGATCAGGTTCAACCCTCATTATCACCTGAGTAGAGAACTGAGGTTTATTCTCAGCCAAAGGGGTAGAATCGATCCCCAGTAGGGGAATAGACTTCTGTAGGGGTATCAAGGGAAACCCACAACGTTTAGCAAAATCATAATCCATCAGGTTAATAGCTGCTCCAGAATCAACGAAAGCCTGAGCAGAAAATGAGGACAGAGAGCATATCAGAGTGACAGTTAATAAAAACTTAGTCTGAACACTACCCAAGACAACTGAGCGTGCAAAACGTCTTCCCCGCTTAGGGCAGACTGAAATAGCATGAGAGGCATTACCACAGTAGAAACATAACCCATTGCGCTTTCGAAACTCATGACGCTGTGCCCCAGACACCACTCTATCACACTGCATGGATTCAGAAGCAGGTTCACAAGGCAACACTATTCCACGCATACTTCTCCGCTCACGCAAACGTCTGTCAATTTGAATCGCTAATGACATAGAATCATTGAGACCAGAGGGGACAGGGAATCCCACCATAACATCCTTTACATTATCTGACAGACCCTTCAGAAAAAGGGCCGCCAAAGCGTCGTCATTCCACTTGGTCAGGACTGCCCACCTACGGAATCTCTGACAGTATAACTCAGCGTCATCAAGCCCCTGATTTAATGCCAACAAGGCTTTTTCAGCTTGATCAGTGACATTAGGCTCATCGTACAATAACCCCAAAGCCTGAAAAAATGCATCAACATCACTCAAAACAGGATCCCCAGGTGTCAGGGAAAAAGCCCAATCCTGAGGATCGCCGCGCAGGAGAGAGATGACAATTTGAACCTGCTGCGCTGCGTTCCCTGAGGACTTAGATTTTAAGGCAAAAAACAATTTACAATTATTTTTGAAATTCTGAAACTTAGCTCGATCCCCCAAAAACAAATCTGGCATGGGAATCCTAGGTTCCACAACAGGCAACCTAGCAAGATATGCAGCAATACTCCGAACATCAGTGGCAAGCTGATCCACACGGCCAGACAACTGTGCAAACTCCATTGAGAGAAAAAATCCTCCCCAGCACCCAGAGATACAGAGGGGAAAAAAAAAATGCAACAAACAGAAAAATATCTCTGACAACTCTGACAACCGTTTTTTCTTTCACAATATTTTTCCCTTCTGTGAGTACCATACAACTTTAAATTTTGGGCGGTGATACTGTTATGTTTCGGTAACTGAGGAGTGCAGGTAAAAAAGGCAATACACCAGAGCAGTTGGAATCTATGAGATTGCAGTACCCTGATTAACCACCACAACTAGAGGCAGCCTGGAGCGTTCCTACGTTGGTCCTAGACGCCTCGTCACAGCCTGAGAAACTAACTACACCTAAAGATAGAAATAGGAAAGCTATCTGCCCCGGAGCAGATCCCCAAAGAACATAGAAAGCCCCCAAACATGTAATGGCGGTTAGACAAGAAGAAATACTGACACAGACAGAAAATAGTATGAGCAAACGTTGGGGCCCAAACTAACTAAATAGAAAAGGATAGGAAGGGTACTTACTGCAATCCCAAAAAACCCTGCAAAGCACCAACTCTACTAATTTCAAAAACACCTGAGATCACACGACCTCTACCACCTAAATTAGTTCTCTGGTGTAACAAAATCAAAACAGCAGCCACTGAAGAAACTGGAAAAAGCAAAAGTACAAACATCAGTGGCTGAACTAAACTGAGAGGGCAAAAGCCCCCGGAGGGGACCCTGAAGGCCCCCACAGAAGTGCAGGACAAAATGCAAAAATAAAGCACAAAAACAAAAAGAAGAAAATGTCTTATCTGTTAGCAGGAGATGCAGACACGACACAGCAGGCTACAAGGGAAACAGGAATCATGGAGTGAGACCAGAACAATTGATCACCGGCAACCCTGATGGGAAGGCGACTCCCTTATATAAGACCAGTCAGTAACACCTGATTCCCACTCCTCACAATCTTCACTGGACAGTCCAGTACCGCTTGTAACCACCAGAGGGAGCCTCTGCTCAGAACTCATTTAAAGTCCATTCACAACATATTAGTGTGACGCGCTTCCATCCGTATCCAATACATTGGTTGCAAACACTAGAGAAGTAGACAAAGGAGTAGCCTTTCACAGATTGTGAACAGTTGTATTTCAGTGTTCACTTCAGTCTGTGTTTTTTTATTTTTTGAGTGCACATCACGCTCCAGTTACTTGTTCAAGCACTGCTACTTGTACTCTGCTGAGTGTGTCTCAGTGCCTCATCCTTTTCATTTCTCTCCAATTGGTTCTGCTCCATTCCATTTAAAATAAATATAATCTATTAGTGTGACGCGCTTCCATCCGTATCCAATACATTGGTTGCAAACACTATAGAAGTAGACAAAGGAGTAGCCTTTCACAGATTGTGAACAGTTGTGTTTCAGTGTTCACTTCAGTCTGTGTTTTTTATTTTTTGAGTGCACATCACGCTCCAGTTACTTGTTCAAGCACTGCTGCTTGTACTCTGCTGAGCGTGTCTCAGTGCCTCATCCTTTTCATTTCTCTCCAATTGGTTCTGCTCCATTCCATTTAAAATAAATATAATCTATTAGTGTGACGCGCTTCCATCCGTATCCAATACATTGGTTGCAAACACTATAGAAGTAGACAAAGGAGTAGCCTTTCACAGATTGTGAACAGTTGTGTTTCAGTGTTCACTTCAGTCTGTGTTTTTTTTTTTTGAGTGCACGTCACGCTCCAGTTACTTGTTCAAGCACTGCTGCTTGTACTCTGCTGAGCGTGTCTCAGTGCCTCATCATTTTCATTTCTCTCCAATTGGTTCTGCTCCATTCCATTTAAAATAAATATAATCTATTAGTGTGATGCGCTTCCATCCGTATCCAATACATTGGTTGCAAACACTATAGAAGTAGACAAAGGAGTAGCCTTTCACAGATTGTGAACAGTTGTGTTTCAGTGTTCACTTCAGTCTGTGTTTTTTATTTTTTGAGTGCACATCACGCTCCAGTTACTTGTTCAAGCACTGCTGCTTGTACTCTGCTGAGCGTGTCTCAGTGCCTCATCCTTTTCATTTCTCTCCAATTTTTTCTGCTCCATTCCATTTAAAATAAATATAATCTATTAGTGTGATGCGCTTCCATCCGTATCCAATACATTGGTTGCAAACACTATAGAAGTAGACAAAGGAGTAGCCTTTCACAGATTGTGAACAGTTGTGTTTCAGTGTTCACTTCAGTCTGTGTTTTTTATTTTTTGAGTGCACATCACGCTCCAGTTACTTGTTCAAGCACTGCTGCTTGTACTCTGCTGAGCGTGTCTCAGTGCCTCATCCTTTTCATTTCTCTCCAATTGGTTCTGCTCCATTCCATTTAAAATAAATATAATCTATTAGTGTGACGCGCTTCCATCCGTATCCAATACATTGGTTGCAAACACTATAGAAGTAGACAAAGGAGTAGCCTTTCACAGATTGTGAACAGTTGTGTTTCAGTGTTCACTTCAATCTGTGTTTTTTATTTTTTGAGTGCACATCACGCTCCAGTTACTTGTTCAAGCACTGCTGCTTGTACTCTGCTGAGCGTGTCTCAGTGCCTCATCCTTTTCATTTCTCTCCAATTGGTTCTGCTCCATTCCATTTAAAATAAATATAATCTATTAGTGTGACGCGCTTCCATCCGTATCCAATACATTGGTTGCAAACACTATAGAAGTAGACAAAGGAGTAGCCTTTCACAGATTGTGAACAGTTGTGTTTCAGTGTTCACTTCAGTCTCTGCGTAATAACCACACTTAGGCCTTATAACTTTTCTGATTTTCTTTATCAATCTACCAAGATGAAGAAGTCAGTGAGTAAGGCACGTGGTCGTGGCCGTGGAGTTTCAGCAGGGAGAGGACGTGGGGATTCTGTGGCTGCTGCCGCCCTCAGTGACACAGCATCCACCAATTATCCCCGTGAGCGTTCCTTTATGCGCACTTTGGTATGAGCTCGGCGTGCCCCCCTGCTGCGGGAAGAACAAATTGAAGCCGTTGTTGGTTGGATGGCAGCCAATGCATCGACTTCAATTCCTTCCACCTCCTCTCAGGAACACAACACTGTTGAGCAACCATCTGTCTGTTCACCGCCTGTCAAATTGGTCAGGCAGTCAGAGAGTTCTGTACCGGAGCCAGCTGAGTCTCTGCTTCTGTTCTCAGAATCTGTTGGCTCGCAAACACGGGCACAGGCAAGCAGCATTCTGCAATTTGAAGAAGAGGGAGTATGCAGTGATGCGCAACAGCTGTGTCTCTCTCAATCTGAAGAGGCGGGTGAGCCAGTGCCGATGGACAGCACACCGCAGAACCCATCTCATGATGATGATGAGACTCAGGTGCCAGGTTTTGTGGAGCATGGTGCTGCCCAGACCATCCAACAGCAGCAGGTGTTGGAAGAGGGTAGTGGAGATGATGAAGTCCGAGACCCAACATGGCGTGAGCAACAGGAAGGTGGTGGGAGCAGCTCTGAGGAAGAGATTGTCCCAACGGTACAAAGAGGAGGGAGAGGTAGGCTGCAGACTCGCTTGCCTGTAGCCTCCAGTTTGGCACGTGTTGGGAGCAGTTCTCTTACAAATGTCAAAATTGGCGCTCCCATGACTTGCACTGCATGGTCCTTTTTTGACAGACTTGTAGATGATATTTGCTATGTTCAATGCAAGCTGTGTAAGCAAAAAGTTAAAAGAGGTAATAATATCAGTAACCTGAATACCACAAATATGTGGAAACATGTACGGACAAAGCACGTAGCTGAGTTACAAAGACACACTGGAGATGTAGGCCAACCTACAGCAGCACCTACATCTTCAGGTCATGTTGGAGCCTCTACCTCCAGCTCACACACACCTGGTTCGGCTTCCTCACAGGATCTCCATGGAAGAACCTCGGTCACTGTTGTCCATAGACAAACTGTTATTCCACCCACAGCAGCAAGTTCACAGTCATCGTCACACTCCCAGACCACAAAACAGCCATCGGTACCACAGGCATGGGATAAAAGACGGCCATACTCGGCAAACCATCCACGAGCACAGGGTCTGCTGGCATTGCAAAACTCCTGTCCCTTGAAATGCTGTCATTCAGGCTGGTGGAGACTGACAGTTTCAGGAACTTAATGGCATTGGCAGTCCCACAATATAATGTGCCAAGCCGATTTTATTTCAGCAGGCAAGCCGTCCCTGCTTTGCAAAAACATGTCGAGGGAAACATTAAACATGCGCTACTAAACGCCGTCAGTAGCAGGGTCCACCTGACCACCGATGCGTGGACCAGTACCCATGGCCAGGGACGATACCTTTCCCTCACTGCCCATTGGGTCAATGTTGTGGAGCCGGGTACAGATCTTGCCAGTGGCGCTGTACGTGTTCTGCCAACTCCAAGGATTGCAGGAATCCAGTCTGTACACATTGATTCCTCCCCCTACTCCAGTTCCTCAGAATCATCGCTGCACGAGCCGTCACGGTATACCTCCACATGGACCCGTGAACGCTTACCTGTTGCGACCGATATGAGCACAGCCGTGGCCAAACGTCAACAGGCCGTCCTGAAATTAATTTCCATGGGGAATCGAAGCCACACAGCGCAGTAGCTCTGGGATGCCATCAAGCAGGAGAGCGACGTGTGGTTTTTGTCAGCTAATCTCCAGCCAGGCTTGGTAGTGTGTGACAATGGCCGAAATCTGGTGGCAGCTCTGGGCCTTGGCAACCTCACTCACATACCATGTCTGGCACATGTGCTCAACTTGGTCATGCAGAGTTTTTTGAGGGACTATCCAGATCTTGATGCACTGCTGCACAAGGTCCGCCTAGAGTGCGCTCACTTGCGACGTTCCAGAATGGCCAGATCGCGCATTGCAGCTCTGCAAGTCAGATTTTGCCTTCCTGAACATCGCATCATATGTGACGTACCCACCAGGTGGAATTCCACGTTACATATGTTGGAGCGGTTGTGTGAGCAGCAGCCAGCAGTAATGGAGTATCAGCTGCAACAGGCGCAATCAACTCGCAATTTGCGCCGTTCACACTTCACCACTACTGAGTGGGCCTCTATGAAGGACATCTGCGACGTTTTGCGTGCGTTTGATGTCTCAATGCGGATGGCGAGTGCAGATGATGCACTAGTCAGCATGACTGTCCCCCTTATCTGCCTGCTTCAGAAATCACTGAAAGCACTAAAGGAAGAGGTTTTGGAAGAGGTGGAGGATGAGGAGTCACAAATTCAATTACCTTCAGGACAGTCAGCGCAACGTGGTTCCTCACAAAGGGCTGGGCAGGGCTCACTTTGTGAGGAGGATGAGGAGGAGGAGGAGTCAATGGAGGAGGAAGAAATCCCTACAGAGGGAGGTACACAACGCTCTAGTCAGTATGTAGAGCGAGGGTGGGGTGATGCACAGGAGGCAGAGATGACGCCTCTTTCAGAGGACAGCCTTTGTTGGCCAGTTGGGAGTCTGCAGCACATGGTTGATTTCATGCTTCAGTGCCTGAGAAACGACCGCCGCATCGCCCACATTCTCACCACGTCAGATTATTGGGTGTACACCCTCCTAGACCCTCGCTACCGGGACAACTTACAAACCCTCATCACACCGGTGAACCGGGACCGTAAAATGCAGGAGTACCAAGACACACTGGTGCAATCCATACTGTTGTACATTCCAGCCGAGAGAGCTGCTGCTGCTACTGCTTTACAAAGCAGCTCTGTGCGTCGAGGCAGTGTAGACACCTCTACAACAAGAGGGAGCACAAGCAGCGCCTCTGCACAGGGCAAGAGCTGTATGTTACAAATGTGGCGAAGTTTTGTGACAGCGCCAGCAAGGTCTACACCATCCGAGACGGCTCCAGTCACCAGGAAGAAACGTTTCCGTAAGATGGTGACAGACTACTTGTCTTTCCATCTAATTGTACTCCCAGATGCCTCTTCCCCTTTCAAATTTTGGGTCTCTAAGTTGGATACATGGCCAGAGCTTAGCCAGTATGCATTGGAGGTGCTGACTTGCCCTGCTGCCAGTGTATTATCTGAGCGCGTCTTTAGTGCTGCAGGTGGTGTAGTAACAGACCGTCGCATGCGACTATCCTCAGAGAATGTAGACCGGCTTACTTTTCTGAAAATGAACAAGGCATGGATCTCACCTGAATTTGCCTGTCCGTTTTCAGATTAAATAACTGTTTGGCAACGTTTTCCATGTCTCCTGTTATGTTCATCTTTCTACCACCTGAACTCTACTCCCTGGGCTACAACACCGCCATTTGTTGCTCGTAAGTAATTGGCAGGGGTACTGACTCCTGGCCAGCCTGGTTACAGCACGACAGCTGTTTCCTGGCAGTGTGAACGTCAATTATCCTCCAATAAGTTGTGCTGTCGTGTTGCATTCGGGTTAGCCGACTCTATGGTGCCTGCAGTTTAGGTGATTCCTATGTGTGCTGTGGGATATGTAAATAAAGGCTGTTTCCATTGTGACAATAGGACAAGCACCCACTGTAGGACTGTGTGATTCGGTAACTGCGGACGGCTTGCGTCCTATCAACTTACATTTTCATGGGTGCGTTCTGCTACCCATCCGGGGTCCAGTACCGTCAACTGGTTCTCCCCAGTGCCTTTGGCCTAGGTGCCTCCATCTCCGTATCCGAGTTCCACCAACGTCTGCTGGTCCTTGGTAGTGCTTTGGAGCACAGGTACCTCCTGCTTAGTAACCGTGTCACAGTAACGTCAGCTGGTACTCAGTTGTGACATTGCCTCTATTCCTTCTGCTACCCGTCCGGGGTCCAGTACCGTCAACTGGTTCTCCCCAGTGCCTTTGGCCTAGGTGCCTCCATCTCCGTATCCGAGTTCCACCAACGTCTGCTGGTCCTTGGTAGTGCTTTGGAGCACAGGTACCTCCTGCTTAGTAACCGTGTCACAGTAACGTCAGCTGGTACTCGGTTGTGACATTGCCTCTTTTCCTTCTGCTACCCGTCCGGGGGCCAGTACCGTCAACTGGTTCTCCCCAGTGCCTTTGGCCTAGGTGCCTCCATCTCCGTATCCGAGTTCCACCAACGTCTGCTGGTCCTTGGTAGTGCTTTGGAGCACAGGTACCTCCTGCTTAGTAACCGTGTCACAGTAACGTCAGCTGGTACTCGGTTGTGACATTGCCTCTTTTCCTTCTGCTACCCGTCCGGGGTCCAGTACCGTCAACTGGTTCTCCCCAGTGCCTTTGGCCTAGGTGCCTCCATCTCCGTATCCGAGTTCCACCAACGTCTGCTGGTCCTTGGTAGTGCTTTGGAGCACAGGTACCTCCTGCTTAGTAACCGTGTCACAGTAACGTCAGCTGGTACTCGGTTGTGACATTGCCTCTTTTCCTTCTGCTGCCCCTCCGGGTTCCAGCACAGTCAGCTGGTCCTCGTTACTTCCATTGTCTCTTGCTCCATCTGATACCCGTCCGGGTTCCAGTAACGTCAGCTGGTTCTCGGAAATTAGACGACCTTAAAGACCACCCAGAAGAAGATGACGACAACAAGGACGACGAGCATGAAGCCAACCAGCCTGAACACCATCACAAAGAAAAAATAAAAGATTACCCAGAAGAAGATCACCAACAGGACAAAGAAGGTTAAGACAAACTACAAGATACAAAACAAGAGACAGAAGAACAATAAGCAGAAGATCAAAAAGCAGAAGAACATGAAGTATAAGACCAAAATGAAGAGCAAAATATATGCTCTAAATTCTAAGCAGAAGAAGACTAAGCAGTGTATGGGGGTGAGTCCGTTCCTCCTCGTGGTGCCCCTGGAAAATGCCTGCTGCTGCAGGCTAAACTGAACACGGACAAATACTGTTGTAATTTAAATCTTTTGTGACAGCAAGAACGGAAGAATGAAAAATTCATACTTTTACAGATTACAAGTACAGGAATCTCTGTCACAAATAAGAATATGATGAAGAAGATGAAGAGGAAGAAGATGAAGAATTTGAATATGAAGAAGATTAATAGTTTAATAATAACAATATGAGTAATGTAAACAAAAACATGAATAGCAAGAAGTTTAAGGAGAAGATTAAGAAGGTGAAGATGAAGAATAATTTGATGAGAAAGATGATGCTGCTGAAGATTATGAAGGAGAAAGTGTGTCAAAAGTTAAAAAGGTGAAGAGCATGGAAGTTGTGAAACATACATATTTGCCAAAATAGAAAAAAGGTTAACAACATTGTCAATTTGTTCGTCAATCCAAACGTATTTCCAAAAAAATATATATTAATGCTATTCCAATGCATTGGGTTAAACATGTATGCATTTATTGTCTCCTCAACCTCCCCCAATACATTCTACATTACTCTTTGTTGTTTTCCTTCATGTACAATTAACCAACAAGGCAAGAATGTTTTTTTTTTAATGTCGATATTTGGTTCCCATAGACTTACATGGGACTTCCGGTATCGGTATCGGGTATCGCCGATATTTTAGTGGTATCGGCGATACCATTCCGATCCGATATTTTTAGATATCGAGCAGTATCGCTCAACACTACTGATGAGTTTCTTTGCACCGACAATCCACAGGCCAGCAGTTCTGATGGCTCCTTCTGTAAATAGTCTTCCTTGGTGCTTGACCAGGTTGTGGTAGTGTTGTACAATTAAGTAGGCAACATGACATTTTCCAGGAAGTATAAGAGGGAATTTCTCCACAAACTCCATTTTAGCTTCTTTGAGTCAACCTCCTACTCTCAGCAGGCCGTTGTAGATGAATGGGTTGCGTTTTCTCAATAGTTGCTTGCCATTATTGGAGCTTTGCTAATAAGACATTGGATTTCCGCAAAGTAGGTTTCTCTTTGAACAGTGAGGATGATGTGGTTTCTGGAAAATTCTAAGTCAGAGGTAGCATTCAGTACAGACCAAAAGTTTGGACACACCTTCTCATTTAAAGATTTTTCTGTATTTTCATGACTATGAAAATTGTACATTCACACTGAAGGCATCAAAACTATGAATTAACACATGTGGAATTATATACTTAACAAAAAAGTGTGTAACAACTGAAATTATGTCTTATATTCTAGGTTCTTCAAAGTAGCCACCTTTTGCTTTGATGACTGCTTTGCACACTCTTGGCATTCTCTTGATGAGCTTCAAGAGGTAGTCACCGGAAATGGTCTTCCAACAATCTTGAAGGAGTTCCCAGAGATGCTTAGCACTTGCTGGCCCTTTTGCCTTCACTCTGTGGTCAAGCTCACCCCAAACCAACTCGATTGGGTTCAGGTCTGGTGACTGTGGAGGCCAGGTCATCTGGCATAGCACCCCATCACTCTCCTTCTTGGTCAAATAGCCCTTACACAGCCAGGAGGTGTGTTTGGGGTCATTGTCCTGTTGAAAAATAAATGATGGTCCAACTAAACGCAAACCGGGTGGAATAGCATGCCGCTGCAAGATGCTGTGGTAGCCATGCTGTTTCAGTATGCCTTCAATTTTGAATAAATGCCCAAAAGTGTCACCAGCAAAGCATCCCCACACCATCACACCTCCTCCTCCATGCTTCACGGTGGGAACCAGGCATGTAGTGTCCATCCGTTCACCTTTTCTGCAACGCACAAAGACACGGTGGTTGGAACCAAAGATCTTAAATTTGGACTCATCAGACCAAAGCACAGATTTCCACTGGTCTAATGTCCATTCCTTGTGTTCTTTAGCCCAAACACGTCTCTTCTGCTGGTTGCCTGTCCTTAGCAGTGGTTTCCTAGCAGCTATTTTACCATGAAGACCTGCTGCACAAAGTCTCCTTTTAACAGTTGTTGAAGAGATGTGTCTGCTGCTAGAACTCTGTGTGGCATTGACCTGGTCTCTAATCTGAGCTGCTATAAACCTGCGATTTCTGAGGCTGGTGACTCGGATAAACTTGTCCTCAGGAGCAGAGGTGACTCTTGTTCTTCCTTTCCTGGGGCAGTCCTCATGTGAGCCAGTTTCTTTGTAGCGCTTGATGGTTTTTGCAACTGCACTTGGGGATACTTTCAAAGTTTTCCCAATTTTTCGGACTGACTGACCGTAATTTCTTAAAGTAGTGATGGCCACTAGTTTTTCTTTACTTAACTGCTTTTTTCTTGCCATAATACAAATTCTAACAGTCTATTCAGTAGGACTATCAGCTGGGTATCCACCAGACTTCTGCACAACACAACTGATGGTCCCAACCCCATTTATAAGGCCAGAAATCCCACTTATTAAACCTGAAAGGGCACACCTGTGAAGTGAAAACCTTTTCCTGTGACCACCTCTTGAAGCTCATCAAGAGAATGCCAAGAGTGTGCAAAGCAGTCATCAAAGCAAAAGGTGGCTACTTTGAAGAACCTAGAATATAAGTCATAATTTCAGTTGTTACACACTTTTTTGTTAAGTATATAATTCCACATGTGTTAATTCATAGTTTTGATGCCTTCAGTGTGAACGTACAATTTTCATAGTCATGAAAATACAGAAAAATCTTTAAATGAGAAGGTGTGTCCAAACTTTTGGTCTGTACTGTAGGTATTTTGACAAAGATGCCACCTTTACATTTTTCTGTGTCACAAGCTCTGGTGGTCCTGAACGAGCGAGCTATATGAGTCAGGCAGGTAATGGTTCGAATAAATGACTTCCAACTTGAAAATTTGTCAAACCTGTGAAATCCAAGCTGGATAGCAGAGGTCATTGTATGAAGTGTAGAAACCTGAGGGTGGATTTCAGCATCTGAGTCCTCTTCTACTAGTTCAAAGGTGTCTGAGAAATGTTCCTCAGTGTACAATAATTTTGGTCCTGAGAGCCATGTTGTGTTTCCTAGTCGACTTGCGTCAACTGATCTAGTTGCATGATCCGCGGGATTCTGGTCCGTGGGTATGTAATGCCACTGTTTTGGATGATCTGATCTCCTAATTCGCAGCCCTCTGTTATTGACATAAATGTAGAATCGCCTAGTTTTATTGTGGATATATCCAGGACTACTTTGCTGTCTGAGTAGAACTTGGCCTGTGTCAGGTCGATATCCATCTTGGATGCAATGGACTCTGCCAACTCAACGGCTAAGACTGCAGCACAAAGCTCTAACCTGGGTATAGTGTGTTCTGGTTGTGGTGCAAGTTTGGCCTTCCCCATAACGAACCCAATGTGACTCTGACATTTGAAGTCTACGGTTTTGAGATAGGCACCGTTGGCAATTGCTTTGACAGAAGCATCTGCAAATACATACAGTTTTTGGCTTTGTATTTCTGTAGGCGGTCTTGGCACGTTCAGGTTGGAGAGGGCTGCTAAAGAGTTCTTACATACTTCCCACTAGATTCTCTTATCAGGTGGCAGAGGTGCATCCCAGTCAGATGTTTCCTTAGTTAAGTCTCTTAGTAAGGGCCCTGTCACACATAGCGACACACCAGCGATCCCGATAACGATATGCACTTGTCAGGATCGCTGGTGTGTCGCTACATAATCGCTGGTGAGCTGCCAAACAGGCAGCTCTCAGCAGCGATCAGGACAGCGACAATGCGGGTAACAAGCGACAAACGTTTAGTTACCCGCAATGTACCTTAGATATCAGCGCTCTGGTGCAGGGAGCTGGTAACCAAGGTACACATCGGGTTTCTAGGCCCCGTGCAGCGCTTAGAAACCCGCTGTGTACCTTGGTTACCAGCTCCAGCTCCCTGATCGCTGGTCTCCTGCCTGCCACGCGCAGCGATGCGTTCTGGCCAGCGGGAGACCAACGATCAAAAAAATGTCCAGGACATTCAGCGATGATCAGCGATACCCAGCAGGGGGGCTGATCGTTGCTGCGTGTCACACACAGCGATATCGCTGGGGAGATCGCTGTTGCGCCACAAAACTTGTGACTCAGCAGAGATCTCGCTAGCGATCTCTGGGGCTTTAGGCTTTGCCTTATATAGTAACAGGAGCTGCGAACCCCAAGGGATCGTACAGACTGTTGATGGTAGACAGGGCACCTCTATGTGTGAAAGGCTTTTCTTCTTGGCTGACTTGAAAGGTGAAAGTGTCTGACTGTAGATTCCAGAGAAGCCCAAGGCTGCGTTGCATTGGTGCGGGGTCTGACCTAAAGTCTAGGTCTTTGAGACCGTTACATAAGTCTTCTGAAGGGAATGCTTCCATGAGTTCTTGGCTGTTTGAGGCTATTTTGTGAAGCCTGAGGTTCGAGCAGGCAAGCATCTCCTGGGCTCTCCTGAGAAGACTGATGGCAGTCTCATTTGAAGGCATGGCTTTCAGACAGTCGTCAACATAAAAGTCTTTTCCTATAAATTGCCTGACATCTGCTCCATATTCTGCTTCTCCTTCTCGAGCCGATCTTTTGAGTCCATAAATGGTGACTGCAGGTGAAGGACTGTTGCCAAAGATGTGCACTCTCATACGATACTCTGTGACTTCTTTAGTAGGATCACTGTCTCTGTACCAGAAGAATCTTAGGAAGTTCCTGTCTCTCTCTCTCATAAGGAAACAATGGAACATTTACTGGATGTCAGCGATGAAGGCAATGGAATCCTTATGGAAATGCATAAGTACTCCCAGCAGTTTGTTATTGAGGTCTGGTCCTGTTAGTAGAACATCATTCAGGGAGATATCATCAAACTTAGCACTGGAGTCAAACACTACTCTAATCTGGCCTGGTTTATTAGGGTGGTATACTCCAAACATGGGTGGGAACTAGCATTCTTCAAAGTCTTTGAGAGTGGGAGCTAGTTCTGCATGGTAGTTTTTGAAAATCTTTGACATGAAGGAGAAAAAGTGATCTTTCAACTGTGGTTTCTTTTGCAGATTATGTTTGAGAGAGGAGAAATGTTTTAATGCCTGATTTCTGTTGTTTGGTAGACGTGGTCTGTAGGTTAAGAAGGGAAAAGGTGCGACTCAGCTGTTGGTCTCATCTTTAACATGTACCTTGTCCATTATCTCTAAGAACAACTTGTCCTCTACCGACATTGCCACTTGGTTGTCCTGCTTAGTTCTCTGGAAGACTGTGCACCCTAACTGATCCTCATAGCTTCCTGACACTAGACTGCTGTCATGAGTAAAGTCTATTAAATGATTGGGCAGTTGGATGCTGCGTGGTATCTCTCTGACACGGAATTCGTAGTTACAAGGTTGAAACAGAGATGGGCGTCCTTTCTCTAATGTATTTGTCAGCATGCTTGTCACAGAAGATAGGGCATGCATGCGTCCCAAGCATACGTTTCCTTTTATGACCCATCCTAGGTCTAGCTTTTGGGTTTTTGGAGCATTGTGTAGTCCATTGATATGACGTCTCACTTAATGAACCTGCAGGATATCTCTCCCCAACAGCAGGATTATCTGGGCCTGATGGTCGAGTTCCGGTATAAGGTGTGCTATGCGTTTTAAGTCAGCGTGATGGATTGCTACATATGGCGTAGGGATTTCACATCTGTTGTCTGGGATATGGTTACACTCGATGATCGTAGGTAGTGGTAGTCGAAATTGTCCATCTAAGGACTCTATTTGGTAGTCAGTAGCTTTCCGGCCGGCTGTTGTCACGGTACCTGCACATGTCTCTAATAAGTAGGGAGTGCTTGGCACTTTGATGTTGAATAGGTCAAAGAATGTTGATCTAGCCAAGGATCGATTACTTTAATCATCCAAGATAGCATACAGTCGTACAGCTTTGTCTCTTTGGCCTTTTAGGTACACTCTGACGAGGCATATTTTTGAACAGGACCTACTGTCTATTGTCCCTTTGCAGACTTCTGTACATTGTGAAGTGATCTCTGGCATAGCTGTATCAGTGTTCCTTTCCTCCCTGCCATGCTCACTGTCAGCTGATGTGTTTTGTGTACTCCATGGAGCTGGGCCAGGGTGTAGGGCAGTGTTATTATCTGTGGTGCCACATTCTGTGCATTTTACACTGACCTTGCTATCCTTGGCGAGATGAGCTGTGGACGAGAAGCACTTGTAGCAGAAACTGTTTTCTTTCAGGAAGTTTCTGTGATCTGGCATAGATTTTCCTCTGAAGGCTCTGCATTTCAGGAGAGGGTGAGACTTCTGATGGAGTGGGCACTGCTTGTCAGGGTCCTGCACCTTTGTCTCTGATTGGGAGCAGCCAGCAGACCTGTAATTAGAACCTGGAAAAGAAACATAAGTCTTGTGCACTGCCACAGATTCTCTGCGTGGATTTGCAGCTGGTGATGGTGTGGCATATGACATTGCAAAGTCAAAGCTGGGATTGTTTCTAAGGCCTCTTTCACATTTCCGGCGGGCGCCTGGCGGCGCCCCCGGCATTTTGCTGCAGCGCAGCATGTGAAAACCTTTCACACTTCCGGCGGCCAAAATGCGTTTTTTTGCCGGATGGTTTCTGATGCTTGGAGAGATAAGAAACCATCCGGCAAAAAAAAAAAAACGTTACATGCAGCGTTTTTTCCGGACGCCGAAATGTACATTTGCGCCGCATCCGGACAAAACCGCATGCAACGCATTGACATGCGGCGCCATGCGGCGCTAATGCATGTCAATGCGAAAAAAGCCGCGTGCGGCGCATCAGATTTTCAGATGCGGCGCTGCGGCAAAATGCCGGGGGCGCCGCCATGCGCCCGCCGGAAATGTGAAAGAGGCCTAATTCTTGCTTGTTGGTTTATAATGTCTACAATAACAGAGAAGGGAGGGAATGGAACACTGTGCTTGTATTTGTATGTGGAACCATGTGTGAGCCACCTCTTCTGTAGATTGTAGGGCAACTTTTGAACTATATGGTTAACACCTCTGACTGTGTCAGGAATGCAAGTCCCTGTAGGTCATCTTTGCATTTGGCAACTTTGACTTCCATTAGAAGGTCACTTAGTTCTCTAAGTTTCTGGAGACCTTTGTTAGATATTTTAGGAAAGTCATCAATTCTTTTGAACAAGGCTCTTTCTATTACCTCTGCTGAGCCGTAAAACTCATCCAGCCTCTTCCAGATCTCTTTGAGGCCAGTCTCAGTCTCTCTGATCCTAACTGCGTGTTTGACTAACTCTTCTCCCAGGTATTTGACTAAGAGGTCTATCTCTTCCCTGTGTTGTAGCCCTAAGTCTCTAGTGACATTTGGAAGGAAGCTTTCAAGCTTTCCAAGCTCTGTAACCTTCAGCTTGGTCAGTGAATTTCATGAGTCCCTTGGCAATCAGTTGACGTCGTGTAAAGAACTTAGCAAATTCTGTTGTGAATCGGTTGTCAGCAGAGTATACTGGTGATGGGTTGCCCTGATAGTGATGTGAGGTGCGTTAGTACCTGTTAGTATCCTCTGGGTGGTGCCAGCCGGTGTCATATTGCTTCGGTCTGACGTGCGATGTGTCAGCAATGTGATTTACGTTGGTTACCTGGTGAGGGGCAAGGTGGTCATTAGCAGAGTTGTTTTACTCCACGTTTTCGTGTTTGTATCTGTCCTGGAGCTGAGCCTCATGGTGACTCGGCATGATGACCGGCAATGCAATCGCAAGGGGAGAGCAATAAATGTGATCCTTCTTAGAAACAAGATGAAGGAGAATGGAGGGAAAAAGGAGCTGAAGTTCAATAATGCTTTGCAAAAATGGGAGGAGACTCAGACATAAGAAATAGGAAAAAACAGAATAGGACCGTGAACATGACTCTGGCCCCTAGAGGAAGCCAAAACACTACAGACAAATAAAGATTATTAAAACTCCTAAATGTACAAATTTCCTATATGAAAACTGCAAAATTATGCAAACAATCAGATAACAATTAGATGTTGGAGACAGAACATAAGTACTGTTGGAAAATATGCTGCCTACTCCCTAAAAAGAAACGGAAGATAGGTGCAGAGTACAGAACAGAAACAGCAAAGAGATAAACTCTCGCTGGAATTTCACTGACTGGCTTTAAACTACAGCAGCATGGCTGAACATCCAAAGAAGACTATCACCAGCAGGAAATTCCAGCTGGGGGAAAGAATATAAAGCCGCAACCGAAAGGTGATAGGACAGACAAATGAAAACACCTGCTGTGGCTCGGTGGACAGAGAAGTCGACCACAAATCACATGCTTAAGGGTTCAAACCCAGAAGCATGGCAGTACCCTCCCTTCTACGAAGGTCCACTGGACCCACAGGGATCCCCAATCACTGATTATGCTCCAGACCAAAACTGTCACGATTCATTATTGGATTTGTGGCAGCTCTGGTTCTGTTATAATTTAAATGTTGTTTTTTCCTTTTGGTCTAGTATCCTTGCTGGCAGCTGCTTTTTGGCTGGTCAGCTGATGTTGGGTGGTGACCACTCCCATCATCCTTTAAATGGCCACATGATTTATCAGCTGACTGTCGGTAATAGTTATTTTATAAAGACCAGCCTGGAATGAGGAGCTTGCTTGTATCGGTGGAGGTTCTGCTGCTGTTGGAGTTCTGAATCCTGGTGCTGTATCTTTTGCTGCTGTAGTGCCTGTAGCTGAGTATTTATTCCCTTATCTTTGTCCCATCTTTGTCACTTCCCCTGTGTTTTTACCATCTGCAGTAAGGAGGCTTGCATCCTTGCCAGCCAGTGCACTAGCCAGGTAAACTGAGATGACAATCAGGGACTAGGCACGTGACGGCGGCGGGGGGAAGGACTCGCATAAAGCTTTAGGAGAGCTTAGGGACAGGCACAGGTGGGAGTCAAGAGGTGACCCATCCCTCACTCCCTACTGTTAGGGCCTTCTACTCCCTTTTCCATCCTGTCGTAGCTGTATGCTGTGTCATCTGCCTGACTTACCCGTGTTCGAGAGTGACAAAAGCCTTTCCATTTAACGCAATGTTGCCATTGACATCAGACACATCTGGAACCCAACACTCATTTCACCTGATACTCTTTGTCCTCCTCCTTTGTCCTTCGCAGAAGAAACCCTGTCAGGATTTAGCAAGAGGCTTTAGACCTCGCGTAAACTCTGAACCTATGAACATACTCATCAACATTCTTTGAGCACTCTGCCACCAAGAGGGCCTGGAAACAGCTCTCCAGGTGGCAGAGGAACCAGGGTGTCCAGCCAGCACAGAGTCATGCACTTCATTAAAAAGATCAGTATGAAGTGAGGCAGGCACAAAAAGCCTAGGAAGACTAGGAGCAATGCCCACACGTTAACTCTCTCCTCTGGATGAGGCAAGACAGATATGAAAAAACAACTTACATGAAGAAATAAAAATGGAAAACTTACTTCTGTCACCTTTGAAACAATCAGGCAAATTTACCTCAGGTTCAGAAGGTGGTTTTTCTAAGCTAAACAAGCCCAACTTTTCCATCCTTTCATCATACGAGAGGCCTTCCATCCCTTGTAATAATCTAGTTGCCCGTCTTTGAACTGGTTCTAACTTCTGAATATCCTTTTTAAATTGTGGAGCCCAAAACTGGATCCCATATTTTAGATATACCTCACCAGTGAGTTATAAAGGGGTAACAATACGTTGAGATCGAGGGATTTTATCTCTCTTTTTATACATCATAAATTCTTGTTTGCTTTTGCAGCTGATGCTTGACATGGAGTACTGCTCCTCAGCTTACTTGTAACCAGGATACCCAAGTCCTTCTCCTGTTCTGTAGTCCCAAGTATGGTCCCATTTAATGTATATGTATATTACCCATCTGCATATAGTTTCCCCTAGTCCTTGCTTCTATAGCTTCGGTATAAGACTGTTATGTGGTATCAAATGCCTTTGCAAAGTCCAGATAAATCACATCAGCTGCATTACCTACTTCCAGATTTGCACTTACCTCCTCATAGAAACCCAACATCTAAAATATATTTCTGCTTGTCATCTCTTATAATGCCCTCAAATATTTTGTACACTACTGATGTCAGGCTTACCTGGACAATAGTTGCCAGAATCCACCTTCTTACCTTTCTTCAATATTGGTACCACATCGGCCATCCTCCTATCCTGTGGCTCCACCTCTGTTACAAGAGAGTCTAAAGGGTATGCCACACTAAACAGCGTCGCTAACGAGATCGCTAAAAAACGTCACTATTTAGCGATCCCGTTAGCGACGTTGTTGTGTGTGGCATCTAGCGACGACGTGGCCCCTGCTGAGATCCTGCTGTGATCTCGTTCGTCGCTGACATCGTTCCGGACCCTATTTTTATCGTCGGCGTCCCGCTGGTAAGTATATATCGCTGAGTGTGGCACCTTTTTTTTAGCGATTTAGCGGTATTTTGTACCGCTAAAGTCGTTAAGGAGATCGCTAACCGCGATAGCGTCCTTAACGACATCGCTAAATTAGGAAGCCACTAGCGATATTATAACAATCACGCTAGCGATCTCATTAGTATGCGACGTTAACGAGATCGCTAGCGGGATTGTTTAGTGTGGCAGTACCTTAAAATATTCAATACAGCGGTGTGTCAATTACTGAGCTCAATTCCCTCAGTATCCATGGATTATGCCATCTTGGCCGGGGATTTGTCAATGTTCATGAGAGGGGAAAATGCTTCATATTTTAATTAAACAGAAACAAAGCTTGAATACAATGTCAGTTACATCATTATATATTGCAACACATTTGCTAGCAGTCTGCACTTAGTTTATATTTTGACTACAATACCCAAGCTCATAATCCATGTAAGAAGATCTCATTGTCTTGTTAGTCCATCCACTAAAATGAAAAGAAAAGTACTAAAAATAAGAACATACTGAATCAATGAAAGAGCCCAATTGTGTGACTGAGACCTTGTAGTAGCCTTGTTTATGTTCAATTAGATTTTGCGGTTATGTCCAACTTAGCCATTTTTAAATGTAAGTCTTTCCAGAATGAAAGGATTCTAGCCAAACAATAAATTCGGGTTTCAAATCGTTTGAACCCCTTCCCAACTCGATTTTTTTTTTCATTTTGTTTTTTGTACTTTCATTTTTTTTCCTGCCCTTCTGCCAAGAATCATAACTTTTTTATTTGTCCATCAATATATCCATAAGAGGCCTTATTTTTTGCAGACCAAGTTATAGTTTTGAATGGCACCATTCATTTTACCATTCAATGTAATAAAAAATGGTGACTGAAATCAAAGTGTTGCAAAATGTTTTTTTTTTTATTTCATTTTTATGGTCTTATTTGTTTTAAAATAACCTGGTAGCATGATTCTTAAAAAGGAACCTGTCAGCAGGGTTGTGCATAGTAACCTACAGACAGTGTCAGGTTGGTGCCGTTATACTGAATAAAATGATACCTTTGTTGAAGAAATACGTCTTGTGCTTCTTTTTAAATCCTTATTTTTACTTTTTAGTTAATGATATGCTCGTGTCCTACGGCGGAGTTCATGTATGTGGTGCTCTGATTAGATATTCATAATGCAGACTGCTGACAGGTCACTGCTCCCTCAGTGACCTGCCCCCTAGTTTGCATAATGAATATACTGATGTGCGTATTTGAAAAAAACATGTCACTTCATCAAAATTGCGGCGCCTGCGCACTATGTCTTGTCAGTTAGTGCCTATTATTTTGTGCTGTTGAAAAGAAACTAAAATCTCCATCAAAATGGCACCGTCGACTGTGCCTGTGCATTAGCATCTATCGAGTTCCAATAGATGCTACTGCCCTAGTGCCTCCACCGGCTTCCAGTTGCTGCAGACAAAATGAAATTATACAACATCAAAATGGTGCCGTAGGTTGCGCCTGCGCATTAGCATCCATCGCATACCCATAGATGCTACTGCGCATAGGCTGCTTCCGGCGCCATTTTGTAGTTTTGTAATTATTTTTGGCTGCAGCAACAAGGGGCAGTTGAAGGTGCTCGCACAGTAACATCTATCAGTATGCGATAGATGCTAATGTGCAGGCACAGGTGACGGCACCATTTTGATGTACTGTAATTTCATTTTGTCTGCAGCAACTAGGAGCCGGCGGAGGCGCTTGCGCAGTAGGATCTATTGGAACTCGATAGATGCTAATGTGCAGGTGCAGCCCACGGCGCCATTTTGATGGTGATTTTTGTTTCTTTCCAACAGCACAAGATAGTAGGCACTAACTGACAAGTGATAGCGCGCAGGCCATTTTGATGAAGTGACCTGTTTTTTTCAAATACACACATTAGTATATTCATTATGCTAACTAGGGGGGGCAGGTCAGTGAGGGATCAGTAACCTGTCAGCAGTATGCATTATGAATATATATTCAGAGCACCACATAGCATATCATTAACTAAAAACTAAAATTAAGGATCAAAAAAGAAGCATCATTTTATTCAGAACACTGTCGGTAGGTTACTAAAAGTGACTTGACATTATAATTTTTCAGGTCTATACGATTACAGCGATAACTAACTTCTATAGCTTCTTTTATTTAATTGATGAAAAAAATTCTGAAATTTGTAAAAGAAAAATTTTGCTTGTGTTGGCATTTTTCTAGCCTGGTAATGATTTAATTTTAACGTCAATTGAGTTAATAAATGGTTTATTTTGTCATGGTGAGCTCACGTTTGTATTGATATCTTTTTGGGGCGTTATGACTATTTAAATGCTTCTACCTGCATTTCTTGCAGTGTTACAGTGACCGAAACACTCAATAATGGCATTTCAATTTTATTTTCTCTTTACGATATTTACAGATTAATTTTGTAATTTTGATAGATCAGATTTAGTCACTGCAATTCGCAATATGTTTTTTTATTTCTTTATTTTTAATGGGGGAAAAAGGGGGTGATTTAATATTTTTTATTGTCATTTAATTTTTCTTTTCTTTTTTTTCATTTCACTCCTTTCGGACTTGAACCTGCAATCGTTTCATAGCTTATACTGTATACTGCAATACAGCAGTATTTCAGTATGTAGTGAAAAAGTGAGAAAATCTGTTCCACTATGAAGTCCACTGATAGGCTGTGCTTCATAGGAGTATTAAAACAGCAGCAACCGGTTCAACTGGTTCACAAGGAAGCATTGGTTCCTAGTGATCGTGCTGGGACAGTTAAAGCCGGTGAGTGTGCTCAACCGCACTTGCGTAATTTAAATGCAGATTTCAGAGATTGACAGCAGCATTTAAATGGTTAAACTACAGCAAACAGCTGTAGTTACAGGCAGATTCCAGCTATGTATTGCATCCAGCATCTGACTGGTATGTCGCGGGCTCAGCTCCTGAGCCTGCCCCACACATGGTGACCCAAAATAAGACTTACTGTAATATGACTGGTAGGGGTTAAGTATAACCTCCCATTTCCTACTACACTTGCCTGAGACTCCAAAATCTGAAGTTATCATCAGTGATGTCCTCACATTAGAGTTAATCTACAGAAGATAAACAGTAAGTCAGAAAAGCATATCACGCTATCGAGAATAGTAAAATTTACAAAAAACGTATGTGAAAGGAGTTGTTTAATTCCTCAGATGTGAAAATACTCCATTTATTTTACCAAAACTTTAAATGCAATGCTTGCTTGGAATTGGAGTTCAATGAGAGTTTTGGGTTCTTCGCACATCAGTAGTTTTCTATCTCCATATGATGGGAACATTGGGGTGACAATAGAAGCAGCAATGGAAAATTAAGCAATGTGGAATTGCAGGAGTTTATTCCTGTGCTTGTGAAACACGTTGCTTCCAGTACATCCTTTGACTGAAGCGTGCAAAATGTGGGAATTTAAAAAAAATACTCTCCTCATTTCTCACCTGGAATCAGCTGTGACAGGCATTGATCATATGAGAACTCAGACACTGTTACGCTTCGGTCCCTAGAAAGTTAAACAGCTGCGGCAGCAAAAATGATCTCTTTTCAAAAAATCAGGGGGTGTTCACCGAGGCTATTAATCAAAATCATTTAAGATAAAGTTAATGTATAAATAGATGTCTTCTCAACAATAGATGTTAAGTCCTAACTGATCATTCTGCCTGCCTTCTATTCACTTCCAGAAGAAGACAAGAAAGGAGAGAACATTGACTATTAAAATGTTGGGAACGTAACAAGCACATACTATTTTTAAGAATACTGCTGATATATGAATAGTAGGTGGTGTTTCAGTCGTTAAAAAATATTATGCCTCCATTTACTATGTCATTATTTACATGGTAAAGCATGACTTATTAAAAAGGTTAGCTCAAAACTTTTATTTTTTTTCAAAAAAGACAGCATGGTCTGACATGAAAGTAGAGTATGTGCTAACCTCTTGACTCCCCGCAGCTCCTCTGCAACGCTGAGTCCCACGCTTGTCCCTATATTTGGTTTTCAAGCAGAGATGGCATATGATGTCTCCTGCCAATCAATGGCAGCAGCATTGACCAAAGCACTTATTTTTACAAAAAATTGGATTCTGATTAATTCAGCACTGATAATAAAATGTTACTATGCGAATACGCTCCTAAATGTGTTTCCCCATTGCTGTTTGGTTAGATCATTGTTCATAAAGGTAAACATTCAAGAAACATCGCAATATAATGTAGGCACAAGAAGGTGGCAGGGTTGCTGACCATCCAGAAATTAGAGGACAGTCCATAAAAATAGGGCACTGGCTTGCCCTTTCCGTACAACAAAATATGAGGCGTCCGTGTTTTTTTGAGGTTAAAGAAACTTATACAGAAAATTTTGGCTGTAATTATCATCCTTTTACAGTTTACAGTGAATATAACTAATGTCTTCTCAATACAATTATGGCTGTAGATGTATCATTTAGTGCTCACTCACATTGGCATATGCCGTATATACTCGTGTATAAGCCGACCCGAGTATAAGCCGAAGCACCTAATTTTGCCACGAAAAACTGGGAAAACTTATTGACTCGAGTATAAGCTGGGTATGCATTGTCGCCTCATCTCTATCCTGGTGTGCATGGTTCCTCATCCCCATCCTTGTATGCAGGCATCTCATTCCCATCCTTTTCTGCATGGATCCTTATTCTCATCCTTGTCTGCATGGCTCCTTATTCCCATTCTTGTCTGCATGGCTCCTTATTCCCATCATTGTCTGTATGGCTTCTTATTCCCATACTTTCATGCATGGCTCCTCATCCCTATCCTTTTCTGCATGGTTCCTCATCCTTATCCTTGTATGCATGGTTCCTCATCCCTATCCTTGCATGCATGGTTCCTCATCCCTATCCTAGCATGCATGGGTCCTCATCCCTATCCTTGTTTGCATGGCCCCCATGAGAGAAGCATAAAAATAAATCCTACTTACCTTCCCTCCGTGCCCTCGCAGCATATTATTCCAGTGCCAGCAGCTCCTGCGGCTGGGCAATCAAGTGTTCCCGCTCATTGAGGGAATGAATATTCACTCCATGCCTATGGGAGTGGAGAGAGGTGAATATTCATTAATCATTACCTTAATGAGCGGGGACACGTGCTCGACCGGCAGCAAATAGCTGCTGGAAGCCGGCAGCTGAGGCTGTAACTTTATGCACTATAAGAGAAATGAATATTCATTGCCAGTGCAGTGAATATTGATTTCTCTTTAGCAGCGGGAAAAGTTACAGCCGCAGTTGCTGGCTCCTGCATCCTGTGACTCGCTGCTCTGCTGCTCCCCCTCCCCTGCCATCTTCTGTCACAATGACTTGTGTAAAAGCCGAGGGCACGTTTTCAGCCCCAAAAAAGTGCTGAAAAACTCGGCTTATACACAAGTATATACGGTAAATTATTGTTATTCAATGAGGCAGTGAAAAGCTGCTGATTTTTTCCTCAGCTGTTTTCCTCATGAGAAAAAACTTGCAGCATGCTGAGATTTCACTATGAAATCGGTACAGTGCAAAAAAAATATTGCATTTCATATGAACCATCAGTACAGCATCCAGTATTTATGGATACATTACATTTCTATTTCATAGGAAAACTGTAAATGGTCCTGTAACAGATTAATTAATGCTAAGTAAAAAAAACGGATTGTACATGGAGAGCACACGGATGACAAGGGAGAAAAAAAATCGTCTTACTCTTCTGAATGAGATTGAGACCAATTTTTAATATGCTAGTGTGAGCGAAATTATTTATTATGATTTTCCAATGTGTCTGTAAAAAATATTGTCTGCCTGTAATTTTTTGATAAGTCATCCAGAAGAAAAAAAAATAAGTTTGCAACCTTTGGAGGTGGGATAATTGTGGGAGTATGTCTGTGAGAATTTTTAGCCATTCAGAAGTGCATGTGTGAGGTCTAGTTCTGATAAATGACTAGATGGTGTGGATCACAATTAGCAATCCAGAAATGTGACCTGGGCTCTTTACAAGTCACTATAGCTCCTCTACACCAAACTTGTCAAACCATATTCTTATGGACATTTGTGTACAAGGGTAGTTACTATTCAGTAGGTAAAGATGTTCCTGAAACTGCTGTTGCAAAGTTGTAAGCATACATTTGTCTAGAATGTACGCTATAATTTTAATATTACCAATTCCTTGTAAAGTTGTGGAGCGCCTGCCAGGGCCTTGGGGTACTCATTTCTTGGACGGGCAGTTCTTAAAGGTGAAGTCACGGCAGCAGTGACCCGGTCCGTGGCACTGGGCATCCAATAAAAAGGTTAAAAAAAGTAAAAGGGGATAGTTATAGGGGATTAGTCCGTGACACCACCTGTGGTGTTCGGCAATAAGATGGCCAACGCTGCGATTCAGATCCACTGGGGCAGTTGGTGATGCAGCAGAGATGTTACAGCTCTCCATGGGCAGAGCCAGGGTGGATTCCTTACTTCTTCCTTCTAGAAGCTTCTCCCCTCTACACTGCTCCTTTCAGTAGCTCCTCTCTCCTCCTCTCCTTCTCACCTACTGCCCTCCTTCCAACTGTCACATTGCCTTCCCGCTAGAGCTGGGGGCCCCTCCCCTCTAGCTTGAGGTCATGTGATCTGTGTTGGATGCCCATATGCGAGTACTGGCTAGTGCCCCCTCCTTGCCCGAGAGCAGAGTACCACACCTCTGGCTGAGGTGCAGTTCCTCTGTGGTGACTGGACCCTCAGGGGTGCCACAGTTGCCTATCTCAAACCCTTGCAATAACCCCTGATGAAGCTGCTAGTGGTGGAGGATGTGGAGCCAACACCCTACAACTTGTGTAGGAAGTCAGCTCCACAGCCTTCTCTTCCAGGTGTGGTTTTTCTGTACATGTATTTATTTTATCTACTAATGATGGTTGAATTCATATTTGTTTCTGTTTACCAAATGTTACTAATGGTCCACAATTTGTAGGTTTGGTTATATGCTCTGTATAGGCACTGTCTTCTGCTACATGTTTTAATATTCAAGTTCTTTCTTGTGATGTTTTCTCTTATGTATAAATTTGCCATGAATATAGGGCCATTGATTTGAAGTGTGGGAATAGCTCCACAGACTATTACGGTGGGTAAGAAAAGTATTCAGACACCTTTAAATTTTTCACTCTGTTTCATTGCAGCATTAGGTAAATTAAAAAAAGTTTTTTTTTTCATTAATGTACACTCTGAACCCCATCTTGACTGAACAAAACAGAAATGTAGAAATTTTTGAAAATGTATTAAAAAGAAAAATCACATGGTCATAAGTATTCAGATCCTTTGCTCAGTATTGAGTAGAAGCACTCTTTTGAGCTAGTACAGCCATGAGTCTTCTTGGGAATGATGTTTTTTCACACCTGGATTTGGGGATCCTCTGCCATTCTTCCTCGCAGATTCTCTCCAGTTTTGTCAGGTTGGATGGTGAATGTTGGTGGACAGCCATTTCCAGGTCTCTCCAGAGATGCTCAATTGGGTTTAGGTCAGGGCTCTGGCTGGGCCAGTCAAGAATGGTCACAGAGTTGTTATGAAGCCACTCCTTTGATATTTTAGTTGTGTGCTTAGTGTCATTGTCTCATTGGATGTTTAACCTTCAGCCAAGTCTGAAATCGAGAACACTCTGGAAGAGGTTTTCATCCAGGATATCTCTGTACTTGGCCGCATTCATGTTTCCTTCAATTACAACCAGTCATCCAGTCCCTGCAACTGAAAAACACCCCCATAGCATGATGCTGCCACCATCATGTTTCACTGTTGGGATTGTATTGGGCAAGTGATGAGCAGTGCCTGGTTTTCTCCACACATACCGCTTAGAATTATTACCAAAAAGTTCTATCTTCATCTCATCAGACCAGAGAATCTTATTTCTCATAGTCTGGGAGTCCTTCATGTGTTTTTTTTAGCAAACTCTATGCAGGATTTCATATGTCTGGCACTGAGGAGAGTCTTCCGTTGGGCCACTCTTCCTTAAATGCCTGACTAGTGGAGGGCTGCAGTGATAGTTGACTTTGTGGAACTTTCTCCCATCTCCCTACTGCATCTGTGGAGCTCAGCCACAGTGATCTTGGTATTCTTCTTTACCTTTCTCACCAAGGCTCTTCTCCAACGATTGCTCAGTTTGGCTAGACGGCTGGATCTAGGAAGACTTCTGGTGGTCCCATACTTCTTCCATGTAAGGATTATGGAGGCCACTGTGCTCTTAGGAACCTTGAGTACTGCAAAAATTCTTTTGTAACCTTGGCTAGATCTGTGCCTTGCCACAATTCTGTCTCTGAGCTCCTTGGCCAGTTCCTTTGACCTCATGATTCTCATTTTGTCTGACATGCACTGTGAGCTATGAGATCTTATATATAGGTGTGTGCCTTTACAAATCAAGTCCTATGAGTTTAATTAAACATTGCTGGACTCCAATGAAGGAGTAGAACCATCTCAAGGGGATCACAAGGAAATGGACAGCATGTAACTTAAATATGATAGTCTGAGCAAAGGGTCTAAATATTTATAACCATGTGATATTTCAGTTTTTCTGTTTTAATAAATTTCCAAAAATTTATACATTTCTGTTTTTTTCAGTCAAGATGGGGTGCAGAGTGTACATTAATGAGAAAAAATGAACTTTTTTTGAATTTACCAAATGGCTGCAATGAAACAAACAGTGAAAAATTTAAAGGGGTCTCATACTTTCCGTACCCACTATATATTAAACCTGGCCAAGTTGTTACACGTCAATCTCTGTTTTTTTGAACCCCTTCATGACCTTGTGATTTTCTATTTTTTTGTTTGTTTTTTTTTCCCCGTTTTTCCAAAATCCATAACTTTTTTATTTTTCCATTCACATTGCCGTATGAGGGCATGCTTTTTGCTGGACGAGTTGCACTTTTGAGTAATATCATTCATTTTATCATATGATGCTCTGGAAGTGTGAAAAAAATTCCAAGTGTGTTAAAAATGCAAAAAGTTCAATTACACAATTGTTTTTTTTAATTAAGCATGTTCACTATATGGTAAAACGGACCTGGCAATATGATTTTCCAGGTCATTATTTGTTGCAGGTACCAAACATGTTTATATAGTTTTTTTTGCTTAAGTGATGATAAAAAAGTTGAAAATGTATAAAAAAAGTCACTTGTGTCTCAATTTTCCGAGACCCGTAAAACTTTAATTTTTTGAGATATATGACTTTATATAGGATTTTTTTTGTGTCCTGACTGAGCAGATGTTTTTACTGATACCTTTTAGTTGTAGATAAAATTTTTTGATCTCCTCTTACTGTATTATATTGCAATGTTGTGGTGGCCAAATGAATTCTGGCTTTTTATTTTTTGCTCATTACTCTGTTTATCAATCAGTTTAATTTATTTTATATTTTAATAGATCGGACTTTTATGACTGCAGCAATACCAAATATGTGTATTTGTATTTATTTTTAAACCGTTAACTGTTTTTTTTCTCACTTTTTACTGTGTTTAATAGTCCCCTTAGTAGACTTGAAGCAGCGATTGTCCGATTGCCTGTGCAATACATTGCAGGGCTTCAGCTCTGCTATGTATAGCTAAAATCATGATCTCCCATGATTGCCTTCCAGCTGTGGGCTAGCTTTCACAGAGAATCATAATGACAGGCTTGGGGGTCTTCAGCAGACCTCTGGCTGTCATGGCAACCCTTTGGCACCCCACGATTAGTGATGAGCGAGCACTAAAATGCTCGGGTGCTCGTTGCTCGGGTCAAGCAAATTGGAATGCTCGGGTGCTCGACCCGAGCAACGAGCCCAATGTAAGCCTATGGAAAACCCGAGCTTTTTTGCTGCGACTTCCCCCTGAGGTTTTTCAGGGTATCAAAACTTCAGAAATCTATGGGAACAGTGCACAAATGACATGGGAACATCATGGGGAACACCCCGCAAGCATTTCTGACTCCTAGGTCACTGCTGTGAACAATGTCAGAGTGTTACGCCACTTTTACTGCCGCACACTAAAACATACAAAAACAAAACCAAAATGGATTTTCCTGGAAACTACAGCTCTGGCAAAAATTAAGAGACCACTACAAAATTTTCAGTTTGTCTGATTTTTCTCTTTATAGGTATATTTTTGAGTAAAATGTAAATTGCACTTTTATTCTATAAACTACTGACAAAATGTCTCTGAATTTCCAAGCAATAAATTTTATATTTATTTTCAGAAAATGAGAAATGGTCAAAATAACCAAAAAATGCAGTGCTTGCAGACCTCAAATAATGCTAAGAAAACAAGTTCAAAATCATTTAGAAACAACAATACTAATGTTTTAACTCAGGAAAAGTTCAGAAATCAATATTGTGTGGAATAACCATGATTTTTAATCACAGCTTTCATGCGTCTTAGCATGCTTTCCACCAGTCTTTCACACTGCTTTTGGGTGACTTTATGCGACTCCTGGTACAAAAATTTAAGCAGCTCTTCTTTGTTTGATGGCTTGTGACTATCCATCTTCCTCTTGATTACATTCGAGAGGTTTTCAATGGGGTTCAGGTCTGACGATTGAGTTGGCCATGACAGGGATTTGATGTGGTGGTCCTTCATCCACACATTGACCTAGCTGTGTGGTATGGCGCATTGTCCTGTTGGAAAAACCAGTCCTCAGAGTTGGGGAACATTGCCTGAGCAGAAGGCATCAACTGTTTTTCCAAGATAACCTTGTATGCGGCTTGAATCATACATCCTTCGCAAAGATTAACCTGCCCAATTCCAGCCTTGCTGAAGCATCCCCAGATCATCACCGATCCTCCACCAAATTTCACAGTGGGTGCAAGACACTGTGACTTGTACGCCTCTCCAGGTTTCCGTCTGACCATTAGACCAGGTGTTGGGCAAAGCTGAAAATTAGACTCATCAGAGAAGATTTCCTTACTCCAGTCCTCAATGGTCTAATCCTTATGGTCTTTGGCAAACTTCAGCCTGGCTCTCCTTTGCTTCTCATTGATGAAATGCTTTTTCTAGCTTTACATGACTTGAGCCCTGCTTCTAGGAGCCTGTTACGAACTGTTCTTGCCATGCACTTCACCCCAACTGCCATTTACCATTCATTTTATAGGTCACTTGATGTCATCATGCAGGTACTGAGTGACATTCGAAGAAGATGACGGTCATCCCGGTCAGTGGAGAGTCGTTTTCACCTTCTGCCGGTCTGTAGCTTTGTTGGCCCCAATCAGGGCCGACGTCAGCACTCGGAGCACCCGGGCAAGTGCCGGGGCCCTGAGCAGGTGGGGGGGCCCACTCACAGTCGGGGACACCGGCATGCTATGGGGGTCCGGTGCCGGGGGCTGGTGCCTCGAGCAGAGCAGCGGCCAGTGAGGAGAGGTATTTCATTTTTTTTTTTTTTTTATGTTTGGTGCAATATATGAAGACCATCATATGGGGCCCATCATACACTGGAGTATCATATATGGGGTACATCATGCACTGGAGCATCATATGTGGTGCCCATCATACACTGGAGCATCATATATGGAGCATTACATGGGGCCTATCATACACTGGAGCATCATATATGGGGACCATTATATATGGAGCATTATATGGGGCCAATCATACACTGGAGCATCAAATATGGGGGCCCATTATATACTGGAGCATCATATATAGGTCCATTATATATGAAGCATTATATGGGGCCCATCATGCACTGAAGCATCATATATGGGGCCTATCATATACAAGAGCATCATATGGGGCCCATTATATATGGAACATCATATGAGGCCCATTATATATGGAACATTATATGGGGCCCATTATATATGGAGCATCATTTGGGGCCTATTATATATGGAGCATCTTATAGGGTCCATTATATATGGAGCATTATATGGGGCCCATTACATATGGAGCATTATATGGGGCTCATTATTCTGTATGGGGCTTTATGGGGTGCCCATAATACTTTATGGAGCAATATATGGAGCTTATTATTCTGTATGGAGCACTATGTGGTGCCCATAATACTGTATGGATGACTACACTGTTTGTCTTTTGAGCTATTGTAGAATTTACAATAGATATCACTCATGTAATGTATGAAGTAAGTGAAATATTTGGCATTGTACTATACCTATATTTCTCTGCCGTATCTGTGCATCATGAATTGTGGTATATGTTAAAGGGGCCCATTGAGACTCTTTCGCCCGGGCCCATGAAAACCTGGAGCGAACCTGGCCCCCAATGTCTGCTGCTTGACCTTGTTGTAATGGACTGCCATCTTTGAAATTTTAAGGATGGAAGCAACATGACGCTCACTGTGTCCCTCTGCTAGTAAAGCCAGAATTGAGGCCTTCTTTTCCTCGCTCAAGACTTTTCTTTTCAACTCCTTTGGCATGGTTAAAAGTTATTTTTTCATTTCTATTACTTTTGGGATATTACTAGCACTTGTTTTGCCATCCAGCTTGTCCTATTGCAAGAGGATTGTGAACACCACAGCAGAGTTTTTTATACTTTCCTCTGTTAAATAAGATTTGGTTCAGGTGATCACCTAATCAGAAGCACATTATGTAGAATGGGGTGTACTCTGGTTGGAATTCAGCTGACACTGGAGTGGAATGGCTGTCAGACATGTAGAGAAGCTGATTTTTATAAAACTGTGCAGTGGTCTCTTATTTGTTGCCAGAGCTGTATGTTAAGGAACATCCTCTCCAGGGTAATGATTTGTATGTAAGGCAAAATAAATAACCCCAAAAAAATGTACCTCCACCACTTGGTCTATGTTCACACGTAGCATTTTTGATGTGTTTTTCAACTTTAGCATTGCTTTCAACCAATACAAATGCATTCACAGGAAAATGTCATTTTAACTTTTAACAACCTTAGCTGGCCATGTGGTGTGTGACACATCGTCAGACACATCCTGTTTCATTTATGAAGGAGAGACTCTGCAAGTCACAAAACCTATTGCTTAGGGGCATCAGGCGGCATTAATCTTCTTAAAGGGCCATTTGCCGGCTATGCTTTGTTGTTCCCATTATTAAACAGTGGGTCTCCTATACTGTTATTGCCTATGCAGTGAGTGGCTGGGCTGCCAGAAATTAGGACGCACCCCAAAACCCCTTTGATGAGACTTACAGGTGGGCCTCATAAAAAAATGTTCCCATTATAAGAAAGTGGGTTTCCCATAGTGTTTGCCTATGCATTGAATGAAGGCCTGCCCTGCCCCAACGTTACACGCACTCCAATAACTCTTTGAACTAACGTACTGGCTGGCCACACGAAAGCAAAGTTCCCATTATTCTTTGTTTGGTACTGCCATACTGTTTGCCTATGCATTGAATGCAAGGCCTGCCCTGCCCCAACATTACACACACTCCAATAACTCTTTGAACCAACGTACTGGATGGCCACATGAAAGCAAAGTTCCCATTATTCTTTATTTGGTACTGCCATACTGTTTGCCTATGCATTGAATGCAAGGCCTGCCAAACCCCAAAATAACATTCATCCCAATAACCCTTGAACCGACGTACTGGATGGACACCTGAAAGCATTGTTCCTAGTAATTTGTTACTCCCATACTATTTGGCTATGTAGTGAATTGTTGAGCCTGAAGAACCTGCATTGGAGAATGTAAGGGTTGAGGATGAAGACCGGCAGTTTAGAATGCCAGTGTTGAGTCTGGAAAACCTGAAGTGGAGAATTTCAGTGTTGAGGATGAAGAAACTGCAGTAGAGAATTGCTGTGATGAGGCTGAAGACCCAGCAGTGGAGCATTTCAGTGTTGAGGCTAAAGAGCACCTGGCAGTGGAGCATTTCAATGTTTAGGCTGAAGAAACTAAAGTGTAGAGATGTGGAGGATGGCCTCAGAGAAAGATCTTCCCAGTTTAAAGGAGTGGGTCTCCTATATTTGTAATCCCCATACACTAAGTGTATGGGCTGACAAACATTTCCCCCTGGGGTGTACACATCAGCATACTGTGTCAACATTTTTGTTATGGGCATCATAAACACCCTTAAAAACACTAACGTGGCTGTTGCATCACGGAACACAGTCACCTTGGTGATCTAGTGGTGGTGTCGGAAGAGACGTGGAGGTTGGCCTCAGAAAAAGGTCTTCCCAGTTTAAAGGAGCAGGTCTCCAATACTTGTAATCCCCATAAACTAAGTCTATGGGCTGAAAAACATTTCCCCCTGGGGTGTAAACATCAACATACTGTGTAAACATTTTTTTACGGTCATCATAAACACACTTTAACACAATAACGTGGCTGTTGCATCATGTACCACCTTCACCATGGTGATCTAGTGGTGGTGGATAATGAGGATGAGGAGAAGGAGGAGGATTACACCAAATAGCCAAAATCAGGAAGCGTATACCCATGTGTGAGTGTGAACAGTTACATCGGAATACACCTCACAAAAAAGACACTGTATTTGAGGTTATGTTTCGCTGTTATCGTTCGCTGGTGTAAAGAAGTCTGGCCCAATCCAGCCCTTGTTCATTTTTATAAGATTCAGCCTGTCAGCATTTTAAGTTGACCGGCGGATGCGCTTATCAGTTATAATTCCACCAGTGGCACTAAAAACCCCCTCTGACTGACAAAACGCTAGCGGCAGGGCAGGCCAGGACCGCCAAGGCGTAGAGAGCCAGTTCATGCCACGTGTCCAGCTTGGATACCCAATAATTAAAAGGCACAGAGGAATCACGGAGGACGTTGGTACGGTCAGCAAGGTACTCCCTCAGTATCTTTCAAAACTATGCACTTCTTGTGAGAGTACCCCGTGCCTCAGTGCCAGTGCGATGGGAGGGTCTGAGAAAACTCTCCAGAACTTTGCCAGAGTTCCCCTGCCTCTGCTGGATGGGAGTTGTGTTTTTCTCACCTGTACTCCTTCTTTTTGTCCATTGAGCTGTGACCTCTGCCGCCAACGTTTTCAGATGGGAATTTTTTTAATAATTCCACATCAAGGGCTCTCTAGTACTGCACCATTTTAGTAGACCTGTCTGCCTCTGGAAGTAGAGATTGAAAGTTCTCCCTGTAGCGTGGGTCTAGAAGTGTCAGCAACCAGTAATGAGTGTCACCCAAAATTTTTAGAATGCGAGGGTCACGGTAAAGGCAGCGCAACATAAAGTCAGCCATGCGTGCCAGACTGCTAACAGGCAAGACTTCTGTCTCCTCACCAAGAGGATGACTGACCATGCTGTCCTCCTCCTCCTCCCTGTCCTCAGGCCATCCACACTGAACAGACAGTGTGACAGTTGTGCTTGTAGTACCATCTATAGTGCATGAAAGTAGCTCCTGTTCTTCCTCCTCCTCTTCCTCATTGTCACCCAATCCACGTTGGGATGAGATGAGGCTGGGCTGTGTGTAATCACCCTGTATGGTTCCTTGCTCCATCTCATCATGCTCTGCCTGCAATGCATCCTCTTTCATTGTGAGCAGAGTGCTTTTCATGATACAGGGAAGCGGGATGGTGACACTAATTATGGCGTCATCACTGCTCACTATCTTAGTGGACTCCTCAAAGTTTTGTAGGATGGTACATATGTCTGACATCCATGTCCACTCCTGAGGTCTTAAATGTGGAGTCTGAACTGAATATCGATGGCCTTGTTGATGCTGGTAGTCAACAACTGCTTCAGCTCACAAATCCTTTCCAACATATGCAGTATAGGGTTCCAATGCGTGGGGACATCACACACCAGTCGGTGAACTGGAATCTGTAAACGCTGCTGAAGCACGGCAAGGCGGCGGAAGCTGTAGCTGACTTTCTAAAATGGGCACACAGGCCCTGTACTTTCACAAGCAGATCTGACAGCTCCGGGTACCTTTTGAGAAACCGTGGAACAATGAGGTTAAGCACATGGGCCAGGAATGGTACGTGTGTGAGCTCACCTTGCCTCAGAGCCTCCACCAGGTTACAACCATTGTCACACATGACTATGCCTGGCTGTAGGTTCAGCGGTGTCAGTCACAGATCTGCCTGCTCTTTCAAAGCTGTCCACAACTCTTCAGCATTGTGCGGTTTGTCACCTTGTCACCGCTTGGCTGAGGCAGTGCTGCAGTGCTTCCAGCTTGTGACTGATGTGGTCATTTCAAAGATGGATGTTGAAGAGAAGGAGAGGGATGATGTACAGGAGCTGTACACTGTGGGGGCTACCCTGACTGACCTAGGGCCCGCGGTCCTCAGCATCAGGAGGACGTGTTCAATCCCAAGGTCTGACTGGGTCCCGGCTTCCACTATGTCAACCCAGTGTGCCATCAGCGAGATGTACCATCCCTGCCCACAAGCACTTGTCCATGTGTCCATGGTTAGATGGATTTTCCCAGTAGCAACATTGCTGAGGGCACAGGTTATGTTGTGGATACATGCTTGATAATGCCGGGATGGCACACTGGGAGAAATAGTGGCGGCTAGGGACCGATAACCTTGGGACGGCTTCCGCCATCAGGTTGCGGAAAGCTTCCGTCTCCACGAGCCTAAAAGGCAACATTTTGACTGCAAGCAGATGATAAATGTATGAATTTAGTACTGTGACCTGTGGGGCGTTGGCTGCGTATTTCCGCTTGCATTCCAATGACTTTGGTATGGACAACTGAAGGTTGTGCTGGGACAAGAACATGGATGTGCTTGATGATGGTGCTAGTTGAGTGTGGGCAATGACAGGTGCAGGGCAGGAGGCATGTTTGCATGCACCGTGGACAGGGGATTGGCTTGCACGCACAAAAGTGGAAGAATCAGTGGTGTCATCCGCAGACACTGTGCCTGGAGCCTGGGTTCAGCCCACAAAGTCAGGTGCTTTGCTGCCATGTGCTACCCCCACTGATGTGGGCATGGCAGGTGGTGCAAATGACCTGTTTGGGGTTATCGGCAGAGTCTTGAAAAAACAACCAGACTCGGGAAGACCTAACAGTTGTACTGCCAATTTCCGTCGTGTTGGTGTTATGAGGAACGGTTTCCCGCCTTCTGTCTGCAGCCACCACACTGCTTTTTCCTGCCTGTAGGGGTGCTGCACCTCCCTCCCCCTGTGTCCTGCTGTCCTCGCTCTGCATGTCCTCATGCCAGGTTGGGTCAGTTACTTTATCATCCACCACCTCGTCTTCCACTTCCGCACCCTTGTACTCCTCCTGACTTTCTGGCAATTGTGTCTCATTATCTTCAACCTATTGTGACACGTTCCCACCGTCGCCTTCGTGTGACCGTGGCTACTCAAATATTTGGACATCGTTACATGCGATCTCATCTTGACCCGCTTCAAGTGGACCGGTCAAGTGGCCCGAATCTATAAATGGAAAAGTGAACAGCTCTTTGGAGTGTCCAAGTGTGGGATCAGTTATCTCCGGGCACTCGCATGGTGGGAGGAAGGAGGATCAGGGTGAGGAATACTGTATGCAGTCCAGACTCATGGCTACTCAGACTCGACCGCATGGAAGACAGGGTGGTGGTGGCAAACTGACTGGAAGCATTATCTGCTTTACCAACCAACAACCTTTTGACACTGCTTTTGGTTCAATAGTGGTGTGTTGCTGCAATCCCCTGGTAATTGAGACAGGAAGGTTGAGCAAGAAGATGCGGGTGTTTGTTGTGGCCCAATTTCAGCTTGCCCACGGCTTCGGCCTCTGCATGCACCATCACCATCACATCCACTTCCTTGACCCTTGCCACGCGCCTTGCCCATTTTAAATGGGATGCAATATTTTCTACGTTCACTACAAATTGCTGAATTTGGAGTGTTGTGAATGTGTTAGAAATTAATTCTGAGCAGAAGCTCCCTCTGGTGGTTACAAACAGTACTGAACCATTCAATGAAGATTGTGAAGATTGGCAATCAGGAGTTACAGACTGGTCTTATATAAGGGAGGTTCCCTCCCATCAGGGTTGCCGGTGATCAATTGTTCTTGTCTCAACTTTGGTTCCTGGTTCACTTGGAAGCTTGCTGAGTCTTGCCTGCATCTTCTGCTAACAGATAAGATATTTTCTGCTTTTATTTTTGTGCTTGCTTTTTGCATTTTTTTCCTGCACTTCTGTGGAGGTCAGCCAGGTCCCCTCCGGGGGCTTGTGCTCCTCTCAGTTTATCTTAGCCACTGTTATTTGTTCATTTGCCTTTTCCAGTTTTTTCAGTGGCTGCGGCTTAGTTTTGTTACACCAGAGAACTAATTTAGGTGGTAGAGGTCGTGTAATCTCAGGTGTTGTTGCAATTAGTAGAGTTGGTATTTTTTTAGGGTTTTTTTGGATTGCAGTAAGTTTCCTTCCTATCCTTTTCTTTCTAGGAAGATTGGGCCCCAGTGTTTGCTCATACTATTTTCTGTCTGTGTCTGTATTTCCTCTTATCTAACCGCCATTACATGTTTGGGGGCTTCCTATGTTCTTTGGGGATCTGCTCCGGGGCAGATAGCTTTCCTCTTTCTATCTTTAGGTTAGTTAGCCTCTCAGGCTGTGACGAGGCATCTAGGACCAACGTAGGTACGCTCCACGGCTGCCTTTAGTTGTGGTGGTTAGTCAGGGTACTGCAATCCAGTAGATTCCAACCTCTCTGGTGTATTGCCGTTTTTGCCTGCTCTCCTCAGCTACCAAATCATAACAGTATCACCGGCCAAACTGAAAATTATATGGTACTCACAGAAAGGAAAAATAGTGTGAAAAAAAAAAAAAAGTTGTCAGAGTTGTCAGAGATTTTTTTTTTTTCTGTTTGTCGCATTTTTTTTTCCCTCTGTTTCTCTGGGTGCTGAGGATTTTTTTTTTCTCTCAATGGAGTTTGCACAGTTGTCTGGCCGTGTGGATCAGCTTGCCACTGAAGTTCGGAGTATTGCTACCTATCTTGCAGGGTTGCCGGTTGTGGAACCTAGGATCCCCATGCCAGATTTGTTTTTAGGGGATCGAGCTAAATTTCTGAATTTCAAAAATAACTGTAAGTTGTTTTTTGCCTTAAAACCTAAGTCCTCAGGGAACGCAGCACAGCAGGTTCAAATTGTCATCTCTCTCCTGCGCGGCGATCCTCAGGATTGGGCTTTTTCCCTGACACCAGGGGACCCTGTTTTGAGTAATGTTGATGCATTTTTTCTGGCTCTGGGGTTATTGTACGATGAACCTAATGTCACTGATCAAGCTGAAAAAACCTTGTTGGCATTAAATCAGGGACTTGAGGACGCTGAGTTATACTGTCAGAAATTCCGAAAGTGGGCAGTCCTGACCAAATGGAATGATGATGCTTTGGCAGCCCTTTTTTCGGAAGGGTCTGTCAGAGAATGTAAAAGATGTTATGGTGGGTTTCCCTGCTCCCTCTGGTCTCAATGATTCTATGTCATTAGCTATTCAAATTGACAGACGTTTGCGTGAGCGTAGAGGTATGCATGGAATAGTGTTGCCTTGTGAACCAGCTTCTGAACCCATGCAGTGTGATAGAGTGACTTCTGGGGCACAGCGTCATGAGTTTGTTTCGAAAACGCAATGGGTTATGTTTCTACTGTGGTGACGCTTCTCATGCTATTTCAGTCTGCCCTAAGTGGGGAAGACGTTTTGCACGCTCAGTTGTCTTGGGTAGTGTTCAGACTAAATTTCTGTTGACTGTTACCCTGATTTGCTCCCTGTCCACATTTTCTGCTCAGGCTTTTGTTGATTCGGGAGCAGCTATTAACCTGATGGATTTTGATTTTGCTAAACGTTGTGGGTTTCCCTTGATACCCCTACGGAAGTCTATTCCCCTACTGGGATTGATTCTACCCCTTTGGCTGAGAATAAACCCCAGTTCTCTATTAAGGTGATAATGAGGGTTGAACCTGATCATCAGGAGAGTTGCAAATTTTTGGTGCTGTATAATCTGCATGACATTATGTACTAGGTTTCCTTGGTTACAGTCTCATAATCCTGTTTTGGATTGGAAATCTGTGTCTGTAACCAGTTGGGGCTGCCAATGTGTTGGTGCCAGCACTCCTGTTTTTTCTGCCTCTCCCCAGGCTCAGGATGTTCCTGACTTTTTGACTGATTTTTCGGATGTATTTAGTGAAAGTAAATCTGCATCCTTGCCCCCCCATAGGAGCTATGACTGCGCTATTGAATTAGTGCCTGGTAGTAAATTCCCTAAAGGTCGCCTTTTTAACTTGTCTGTACCTGAACATGACGCTATGCGGTCTTATATCAAGGAGTCATTGGAGAAGGGTTATATCAGACCATCCTCTTCACCCTTGGGTGCCGGTTTTTTCTTTGTGGCCAAAAAGGATGGTTCATTAAGGCCGTGTATTGATTATCGTCTCTTGAACAATATCACTGTGAAATATCAATATCCGTTACTCTTGATTTCTGACCTGTTTTCCAGGGTGAAAAGTG
This sequence comes from Oophaga sylvatica, assembly GCA_033576555.1. NCBI lineage: Eukaryota > Metazoa > Chordata > Amphibia > Anura > Dendrobatidae > Oophaga > Oophaga sylvatica. The sequence goes on along the minus strand of JARQOD010000006.1, from coordinate 262,741,802 downwards.
CTACTTGCTTTACCAAGCTTGACCTCAGGGGGGCGTATAACCTTATTCGCATTAAGCACGGGGATGAATGGAAGACGGCATTTAATACCCCAGAGGGGCATTTTGAGTACCTAGTGATGCCCTTTGGGCTCACTAATGCTCCTTCCGTCTTCCAGTCCTTCATGAATGACATTTTCAGGGATTTTGTGGATAAATTTCTGATTGTTTATTTGGATGATATCTTGATTTTTTCCAATGACTGGGACTCTCATGTGAAACATTTTCAGACTGTGTTCCAGATTTTGAGAGAGAATGCTCTGTATGTGAAGGGATCAAAGTGTCTTTTTGGCGTACAGAGGATCTCATTTCTGGGATTCATTTTGTCCCCATCTGTTATTGAAATGGACCCGGTCAAGGTTCAGGCCATCTGTGATTGGGTCCAACGTACTTCATTAAAGGTTCTTCAGAGATTCTTGGGTTTTGCCAATTTTTATCGTAAATTTATTGGTAATTTCTCTGTTATTGTTAAACCATTGACTGATTTGACCAAAAAGGGTTCTGATGTGGTGAATTGGCCTCCTGAGGCAGTCTCTGCGTTTCAGGAACTTAAGCAGAGATTCACTTCTGCTCCTGTTCTACGGCAGCCTGATGTTTCTCTGCCATTTCAGGTGGAGGTTGATGCCTCTGAAATTGGGGCAGGTGCCGTTTTGTCCCAAAGAGATCCAGAGACCTCTAAAAGTAACCCTTGTGCCTTTTTCTCTCGAAAATTTTCTCCAACTGAACGTAATTATGACGTGGGTAATCGGGAGTTATTGGCCATGAAGTGGGCTTTTGAAGAGTGGAGACATTGGCTGGAGGGAGCCAAACATCAGGTGGTGGTCCTCACGGACCATAAGAATCTGGTTTATCTGGAATAAGCCAAGCGACTTAATCCTAGACAGGCCAGGTGGGCCTTGTTTTTCACACGTTTTAATTTTGTGGTTTCCTTTCTTCCTGGCACTAAGAATGTTAAGGCGGATGCCCTCTCGAGGAGTTTCCTTGCGGACTCTCCTGAGTTTATCTGATCCTGCTGTTATTTTAAAAGAGGGTGTAGTTCTTTCCGCCATCTTGCCCAATTTGAGACTGGCTCTGGAAGGGTGTCAGGAGGATAAACCCGAGCGCTGCCCTATTGGGAAATTGTTTGTCCCAGACCGGTGGAAAAAGAGTGTGATGTCTGAGATTCATTGTTCCGCGTTGGCCGGTCATCCCGGAATTTTTGGTACCAGAGACTTGGTTAGTCGGTCATTTTGGTGGCCTACTTTGTCTCGTGACGTCAGGGAATTTGTGCAGTCCTGCGGGACTTGCTCTCGCTCCAAGCCTTGCTCTCGCTCTAGTGGTTTGTTGATGCCATTGCCTGTGCCCAAGAGACCATGGACCCATATCTCTATGGATTTCATTTCCGACCTCCCTGTTTCTCAGAGAATGACCGTTATCTGGGTGATTTGTGATAGGTTTTCCAAAATGATACATCTTGTGCCATTACCTAAGTTGCCTTCCTCCTTCGAATTGGTGCCTTTGTTCCTTGGTGTTCAATTGTCTTTCTCCTCGGCTTTTCATCCTCAGACCAATGGACAAACTGAGAGAACAAACTAGACATTGGAGACTTATCTGAGATGCTTTGTGTCTGCTGATCAAGATGACTGGGTCTCTTTTTGCCTTTGGCTGAGTTTGCTCTTAATAATAGGGCTAGCTCTGCCACTTTGATGTCTCCATTTTTCTGCAATTTTGGGTTTCACCCTCGATTTTCTTCGGGACAGACGGAGGCTTCTGTCTGTCCAGGTGTTGACTCTGTTGTGGAGCGTATGCAGCAGATTTGGGACCAGGTAGTGGAGAGGTTGTCCCTCTCTCAGGAGAGGGCCCAGCGGTTTGCCAACCGGCATAGGACTGATGGTCCTCGGTTTGAAGTGGGGGACTTGGTCTGGTTGTCCTCAAGAAATATCCCTATGAGAGTTGCATCTCCTAAGTTTAAGCCTAGGTTCATTGGACCTTATAAGATCATGGAGATTCTTAATCCTGTTTCTTTCGTTTACTTCTTCCAGGGACATTTAAGATCCATAACGTGTTCCACAAGTCCTTATTGAAGAGGTTTGTCGAGCCAGTGGTTCCTATGGCTGCGCCTCCTGACCGTGTTTTGGTTGAGGGCAATCTGGAGTATGTGGTTGAGAAAATATTGGATTCTCGTTTTTCTATACGGAAACTCCAGTATTTGGTTAAGTGGAGAGGTTATGGTCAGGAGGACAATTCTTGGGTGTTTGCTTCGGACATCCATGCTAGGAGACTGATCCGTGCGTATCACAGAGCTCATCCTGACCGAACTGGTTGCCCAAATGAGGGTTCGGTAACCCCTCCTCAAGGGGGGGTACTGTTGTGAATGTGTTAGAATTTAATTCTGAGCAGAAGCTCCCTCTGGTGGTTACAAACAGTACTGAACCATTCAATGAAGATTGTGAAGATTGGCAATCAGGAATTACAGACTGGTCTTATATAAGGGAGGTTCCCTCCCATCAGGGTTGCCGGTGATCAATTGTTCTTGTCTCAACTTTGGTTCCTGGATCACTTGGAAGCTTGCTGAGTCTTGCCTGCATCTTCTACTAACAGATAAGATATTTTCTGCTTTTATTTTTGTGCTTGCTTTTTGCATTTTTTTCCTGCACTTCTGTGGAAGTCAGCCAGGTCCCCTCCGGGGGCTTGTGCTCCTCTCAGTTTATCTTAGCCACTGTTATTTGTTCATTTGCCTTTTCCAGTTTTTTCAGTGGCTGCGGCTTAGTTTTGTTACACCAGAGAACTAATTTAGGTGGTAGAGGTCGTGTGATCTCAGGTGTTTTTGCAATTAGTAGAGTTGGTATTTTTTAGGGTTTTTTTGGATTGCAGTAAGTTTCCTTCCTATCCTTTTCTTTCTAGGAAGATTGGGCCCCAGTGTTTGCTCATACTATTTTCTGTCTGTCTGTATTTCCTCTTGTCTAACCGCCATTACATGTTTGGGGGCTTCCTATGCTCCTTGGGGATCTGCTCCGGGGCAGATAGCTTTCCTCTTTCTATCTTTAGGTGTAGTTAGCCTCTCAGGCTGTGACAAGGCGTCTAGGGCCAACATAGGTACGCTCCACGGCTGCCTTTAGTTGTGGTGGTTAGTCAGGGTACTGCAATCCAGAAGATTCCAACCTCTCTGGTGTATTGCCGTTTTTGCCTGCTCTCCTCAGCTACCAAATCATAACATTGGAGCAAACTTATATGTGATCCGTGTGCGAGAAAACCACAGTTTAAAACATCTGGCCTGTAGGTAACAATTTGTTTTTCAGCAAACTGGTGTCAATGACTAGGCTAACATATCAAAAGACTGACCGGCACATCCAAACTTAGATTCAGTGTGAACAGGTGCTAAACCTAGAGTCACCAACTCAGATACATACAAGAAGAAAAGGTAGCACACTGTAGCGCTATAGCTTGCAAACACGAAATATGAAAAATATGAAAAATGAATTACATCATTACCTTAGAAATATGAAAAATTGAGAAGTCTTAGCGCATAAGATGGCCAAATTATGTGAGCCTGATAGCCACGTCAAGGCTCTTCTCGTATATCAGGTCCCTAACTAATGCCTATCCTCGCTTTAGAAAAGTCTGTCTGCATGGGAACCTATGAATCCTCTTTTCAGACTAAAATCTACATCTCTGTGGAGGGTGATGAACCTGCTGTAATTAAAAGGCCTGTGACCACCAGGTGGAGTGCTCAGGCAGAAGGTAAATGAATACATATCAAAAGACTGACCGGCACATCCAAACTTAGATTCAGTGTGAACAGGTGCTAAACCTAGAGTCACCAACTCAGATACATACAAGAAGAAAAGGTAGCACACTGTAGCGCTATAGCTTGCAAACACGAAATATGAAAAATATGAAAAATGAATTACATCATTACCTTAGAAATATGAAAAATTGAGAAGTCTTAGCGCATAAGATGGCCAAATTATGTGAGCCTGATAGCCACGTCAAGGCTCTTCTCGTATATCAGGTCCCTAACTAATGCCTATCCTCGCTTTAGAAAAGTCTGTCTGCATGGGAACCTATGAATCCTCTTTTCAGACTAAAATCTACATCTCTGTGGAGGGGTGATGAACCTGCTGTAATTAAAAGGCCTGTGACCACCAGGTGGAGTGCTCAGCAGAAGGTAAATGAATACATATCAAAAGACTGACCGGCACATCCAAACTTAGATTCAGTGTGAACAGGTGCTAAACCTAGAGTCCCAACCAGATACATAAAGAAGAAAAGGGAGCACCCCTGTAGGCTATAGCTTTCAAACACGAAAATGAAAAATATGAAAAAGAATTTCATATTACCTTTGAAATATGAAAAAAATTGAGAAGTCTTTGCGCATAAAATGGGAAATTATTGAGCCTGATAGCCCGCAAGGCTCTTTTCGTTATCAGGTCCCTAACTAACCTATCCCCCCCTTTAGAAAAGCGTCTGCATGGGAACCTATGGAAACCTCTTTTTAGACTAAAATTACAAACCTCTGGGGGGTGATGACCTGCGTAATTAAAAGGCCCGGACCACCCGGTGGGGTGCTCAGGCAGAAGGTAAATAATACATATCAAAAGACTGACCGCACATCCCAAATTAGATTTTGTGGAACGGGGTAAACCCAGGTCACCAACTCAAAACTAAAGAAGAAAAGGTACACACTGTAGGGGTTGCTTGCAAAACGAAAATAAAAATAGAAAAAAGAATTTACATCATTACCTTAGAAATATGAAAAAAGAGAAGTCTTAGCGCAAAAAAAGGCCAAATAGTGAGCCCGATAGCCATCAAGGCTCTTCTCGTATATCATCCCCCAAATAATGCCCATCCCGCTTAGAAAAGTCTGCTGCATGGGAACCCATGAATCCTTTTTTAGACTAAAATCTACATTCGTGGGGGGGTGATGAACCCGGTAATTAAAAGGGCCTGTACCACCAGGTGGAGTGCTCAGGAGAAGGGAAATGAAAACAATCAAAGACTGACCGCCACCAAACTTAGATTCAGTGAACAGGTGCTAAACCCAATTTACCCAACTTCATATTTTTTAAAGGAAAGTAAAATTCATTTTCATATTTTCATATTTTGTGTTTGAAGCTTAGCGTAAGTGGCATTTTCCGATGATCGATTTGAAACCAGGTTACAAACCTTTCCTGAAAACTGTTTGGATGGCCTTGTCCTTTTGATTTAAAACTTTTCCTTCCCGTGAGAACCCCCCGGGGGTTAAGGCTTTTAAACGGGGTCTCACCCCCAAAAGGAAAAATTTTATCAAAAGGGATTTTATAGGTTCCCCTGGAACAGTTTTTTTTAAACAGATACAATTTTGACCTAAAAAGAAAGAGGGCCCGTGGGCCCATAGGGTCACAAAATTTGGGAAATTTTTGGAAAAAACTTCTCTTTCATTTTTTAAAGGTAAGATGAATTATTTTTATATTTTTATTTTCTGTTTCAGCTAACCCAATGGCTACCTTTTTTTCCCTTGATTTTGAATTTGGGACCTATTTACCCTTTTCACCTAAAATTTAATTTGGAGGGGTAGCCTTTTTTTGTAATTTAAAGCCGGACCCACCGGTGGTCCAGGCCTTTTTTTTACAACAAAACTACCCCCCAAATTAGATTTTTTTTGAAAGGGAAACTGGTTTCCCCCCAGATTTCTAAAGGGGAAAAGTTTGGGGCCTGATATACGAAAAGTATGGAAAACGGAAAATTTTATTACCCAAAAAATTTTAATTTTCCTAATAGGAAAAAGAGAATTTTTTTTAAAAAATTTTTTTTTTTTGTTTTAAACTATAGCCCACGTGGCTCCTTTTTTTCGTATTCAGGGGGCCTATTTAAGCCACCTGTTTAAAAAATCTTTGGATGGCCGGGTCTCTTTTGATATTTTCTTTATCGCCCGAACTCCACCTGGTGGTCACAGGTTTTAAAATTTCACGGCTACCCCCCAAAATTAGATTTTAGTTTAAAGGGTTTAGTTTTCCCCCAGAAATTTTTTTTAAAAAGGTACATTAGGTTTGGACCGATTAGAAAAGTTACTCTAATAAAAAATTGGTTCTTAGGCAAAAATTCCAATTTTTCATAATTTTAAAGGTTGTGTAAACAATTTTTTTTAATTTTCTATTCGTTTTGAAGTTGCGCTAAAAATTGACCTTTTTTTTGTATTATCTGAGTTGGTGACCAGGTTTAACCCGTTTCCCAAAGTTTTGGGGTGCCGGCAGGAATGATTCATTTACCCCCCGGCACTCACCTGGTGGTACAGGTTTTAAACCAGGTTTTTCCCCCCCCAAAAATTAAAGGAAAAGAGGACTAGGTTTCATGCAACAGATTTTTAAAAGGGGGAATTTTGCAAATTTTTAGGGATGAAAGAGAAAGCCCTTTCGGGGTAAGGCCAATAATTTTGGGCCCTTTTTGCCAAGCTTCTCAATTTTTCCCTACTAAGTAATGATTTTAAAAATTTTCATTTTTTAATTTTTTTTTCAAAAATAAAATTTCTACCTTTTTTTCTGTTTTATTTATTTGGACTCTAGGTTTTAAAATGTTCCCAACATTTTGGGTGTCGGCAGTTTTTTTGATTCATTTCCCTGCCGGCACTCCACGGTGGCCCGGTTTTAAACCAGGTTTACACCCCTCCCCAAAAGAGATTTTGTTGAAAAGAGGTTTATAGGCCCCTGCAACAGATTTTCAAAAGGAGGGTACATTTTTAAACCTGAAATTTTGAAAAATTGAGTCTAAGCCAAAATTTTGGGCCATCTTATGCGCAGTTCTCTTTTTCAATTTTTTTTTTAATGTTTAAATTTTTTTTAAAATTTTTAATTTCCTTTTGCAAAAATAACCTTGTGTGTACCTTTTTTCCTTTTAACGGTTGGTGCTCAGGGGATGTTCACACGAAAACAAAATTTGGGTTCGGTCAGTCCCCTAAGTAAATTTTTACCTTCGGAAAATCCCCCTGGGGCAAAAAGGCCCTTTTAATTAAAAGGTTCATCACCCCTAAGAATGAATTTTAGTCGAAAAAAAGGATTATGGGTTCCCATGCAACCCAACTTTCTCGAATACATGTTAGGGACCTTTTAGAAAAGCCCCGCGTGGGAACAGGCTCCATAATTCCCCCCTTTGGGGTAAGACTCCAATTTTCATATTTTTTAAAGGAATAAAATAATTCATTTTCAATTTTTTTAATTTTTCGTGTTTTAAGTTAACCTAAAGGGGCACCTTTTCTTCGGAAAGGTTGGTGATCTAGTTGCACCGTTTAACGAATCTAATTTGGATTTTGGAAATCTTTTGATAAGTATTATTTACCTTTCCCTTGAAAACCCCCCATGGGTTCCACCCTTTTTTAAAGCGGGTTCTCCCCCCCCCCCCCAATGTGAATTTTAGCTAAAAAATTCTTGGTTGAACCTTTTTAAAAGCGGGAAAGGTTTTTAGGGATATATACAAAACTTTACGGGGACCCAAATAATTTGGCCATTTACCTAAGATTCCAATTTTTCTATTTTTTAAGGTAATGATTAATTCTTTTTCAATTTTTCATTTTCGTGTTTTCAAGTATAGCCTAAGTGTGCTACCTTTTCTTTTTTGTTGTATCTGAGTTGGTACTCTAGGTTTGCACCTGTTCACACTGAATCTAAGTTTGGTTTGCCCGGGCATTTTGATAGTATTCATTTACCTTCTGCCTGAGACTCCACCCGGTGGGCACAGGCCCTTTAATTACAGCAGGTTCTACCCCCCCCAGAGATGTAGATTTTAGTCTGAAAAGGGATTCAAGGTTCCCATGCGACGTTTTCTAAAGCGAGGGGTGGCATTAGTTAGGGACCTGATATACGAGAAGAGCCTTGAGTGGGTTTTAGGGTCACAAATTTTGGGCCTCTTATGCCTAAAACTTCTCAATTTTTCATATTTCTAAGGTAATGATTAAACATTTTTTTTATTTTTTAATTTCGTGTTTGCAAGCTATAGCGCAAGTGTCTCCTTTTTTTCTTTTATTTTTCGAGTTGTGACTCTAGGTTTAGCACCTGTTCACATGAATTAAGTTTGGTGTGCCGGGCAGTCTTTTGATATGATTCATTTACCTTTTTGCCCCGAGCATCCACCCGGGGGTCACAGGCCTTTTTAATTTCAGCGGTTCATCACCCCCCACAAGATGTAGATTTTAGTTGAAAAAAGGGGTTTAGGTTCCCATGCAGACAACTTTTTTTAAAAGGGGGATAGGCATTTGTTAGGGACCTGATATACGAAAGAGCTTGACGTGGCTATCAGGTACTAATTTGGGCCCCTTTTGCGCTAAGACTTCTCAAATTTTTTTATATTTCTAAGGTAATATGAATTCATTTTTCATTTTTTTCCCAATTTTGTGTTTGCAAGCTTAGCGCTTCGTGTCTACCCTTTCTCTTGTATGTAAGTTGGGACTTAGGTTTAGCACCTGTTTTCACGAATTAAATTTGGGTGCCCTTTCACTTTTGAATGTATTCATTTACCCTTTTGCCCGAGCATCCACCTGGGGTACAGGGCCCTTTTTAAATTTCAGCGGTTTATCACCCCCCCACAGAGATGTAGATTTTTTTCTGAAAAAAGGATTCATAGGTTCCCATGCAGACAGACTTTTCTAAAGCGAGGATAGGGATTAGTTAGGGGCCGAAAAAGAGAAGGCTTGACGTGGCTATCAGGGTCACAATTTGGCCCTCTTAGCGCTAAGACTTCTCAATTTTTTATTTTCAAGGTAAAGATGTAATTCATTTTTTTATATTTTTCATATTCGTGTTTGCAAGCTATAGCGCTCAGTGTGCTACCTTTTCTTTTTGAAAGACTAGGGACCTAAAAGTTTAGGCCCTCCACAATTTTGGTTTGGATGGGGGTCAGAATCCCCCTTTTAAAAAATGTATTTTTATTTTTTACCTTTTTGCTGGGGCCCCAAAAAAAATTTTGGGCCAAAAGCCCTTTTTTAAAAATAATCAGTTAACCCTACGAAAATGTAATTTTATTTTTTTGAAAAAAGGAAACTAGGGGCCCAAAAGTTAAGGGGGCCAAAAAACTTTCCCAAAAGGAGGATTAAGTCCCCAAAAAATTGGCCTATATTTTTTTTTCGAAAAAGGAAATTGGGGTGGCACGCAAAAAATTTTAAAAATTAAAAAGCCCAAAATTTTTGCCCCCTAAGACATTCAAATTTCCCCAATTTTAAGGGTAATTTTTTTTTGTTTTAATAAAAATTTTTATAAATTTTTCCCCCTTTTCCCGTGTTTGGGCCCCCCCGTAGGGGGCGGGGGGTACCAAAAAAAAAATGGCCTTAAATTTTTTTTTTTTTTGTTTTAATTGGGTAAAAAGAAAAAATTGGTGGGGGCTTTCCTAATTTTAGCACCTGTACACCCTATCAAGTTTAAAAAATTTGGGGGGTTTTTAATTTTTTTCAAAAAAACTGCCTTTTAAACCCAAAACCTGTGGCCAAGGGCCTTTTTTACCCCAGGTTTCAAAACCCACGAAAAAAGTGGGATTTTTTTTTTGTCTGAAAAAAGGGAAACCCCAAAAAAAAGGGTTCCCTGAGGGACAATTTTTTCTAACAGGAGATATGGACGGAACCAAACTTTTAAAAATGGCCTTTTTTTTGGGTTTCCATAAAATTGGCAAAAATAGGGGCCCCCAAAAAAAAACC
>JARQOD010000006.1:262669558-262732032 GCA_033576555.1 Oophaga sylvatica | reverse complement strand
TGCAAAATAGACTACCATTTTTGTTGTACATGTAATATGATGTGTTATCGTGTATGTCCTATTGGCATCACTGTTATCGAATGTAAATGCTCTCTATAAATCGACATGAAGAGCAGTCACCACATAGAAAACAACCCCATTTGGGGCCCATCCTGTCTAAGAAAAAAGATCTTTGTGGGGCCACATGGTGACTGCTTGTGAGTAGATCTTTAAGGTTTTTGAATGTCACCAGGTGACCGAAGGATTTTCAGGTAAGCATCTACTTAGGTTCTCATCTGCTCTTAAAACAGACCAGTGTCTTCTCAATATGTCCATGATATCTGTCCACTTAGAGTTAAATGTTGTAATGAGCATCACTGTTTGTTCCTGGTGTTGTTGTGGTCTCTTTTTCTGTGAAAAAAAGCTGGCTCCTGGGGGGTGAATAAAGCCTTTCTGTGGCCAGTTCTGATGGGTTTATGATTGTAGCCGCATCGTTGAAATTTTTTTGTGAGAATTTTTGCTTGGTTTTGAAATTTGGTATTATCAGAACAAATGCGTTTCATCCGCAAAAATTGTCCCACCATTACTGCCCTAATAGTCTGTGGATGATGTGCTGAGGTAGCATGCAGGAGTGTATTAGTGGCTGTGCTTTTACGGTAAACATCTGTTGTGATAAATTTATCGACATCAGCCTCAGTCATGACATCAAGAAACTCTACTTTCTCTTTGCTGTGCTTACAGGTTAATTATATCATAAAGATATGTAGTAGTCTGCAAACACAACCACTATCCTTAGTTGGGTGAATTAGAATGTTCAATCCATAGATTTTTAACATTCTATTTTGGTTGTAGCTGCTCTTCTATTGAGCCTGTTAGGTAAAAGAGTACCTACCCTATGACATAAACTGTAAAATTTAGCCTTCGCTCATCTTAAATTGTACTCATTTGTAGAAAACAAGGGCTCTTAATTTCATCCTTATTTAGCAAGTTGGCCCATAAGGGTGTGTGATGGATTGCAAGTCTAGAGAATCTAGATAAATACTGTACTTGATTTGACTAAGAAAGTAATTTCATGGTTTATCGCTTTGCTTTTTAAGTTCGGGTGGTGTTTGTATAACTATTCCACACATAAAGACTTTCGGCGCCTCTCTGGACGTAATATGAATATTGTGTACACGGCAGGTAGCTGCTGCGATACCAGTCTGGAGCAACAATGTACACAAGTGTATGTAAGCTGCAAAGAAAAGTGGAGGGCGGCTTCTAAATGAACAACTAGATGAGAAACGTAGCACTTATTATGAGATGAATGAGAGTGCTATACATCCTGATCTTCCGGTTGCTGGGGCAAACCTTTGTGAAGCAAGCGGTGATGAGGGTAGTCCTCCGGTAACTAAGTATTCCCCTGGTACTTGCAAAGTCTAAATATGTGGACACATACCTATAAAAATGTGTACTACTACTACCTGCATATCTAAAGGATACTGGACACACAATTCAAATTCTAGAATCTGTCCAATGAACAGAAAATTACATCTTGGGTACTTTGGAAATTAAGTCATTATATATGGCCATTAATCAGGAAAAAGGCTGTGAAACTGCAGACTATTTCTTACGTATACTAGGTATATATAGCCATATCCAAGTCCGATTAATTGTGAAAAGCATCCAATTCATTCTGAAACATAATTATTTCACATATGACCAGCAATTTTATCTCCAAACGTGGGGGACAGCAATGGGGACACAGTTTGCACCAAAAATGCCAATTTGTATGTGGGAAAATGGGAGGAAATTCATATTTTTATGAATGGTCAGTTACATAGACATTTTTTTCATTTGGGAAGGCACAACTGTTTTATGGCTGGACTCAATAATAATGATTTTGGCTTGGAGTTCACGCCAACTACAAGTAACACCAATGTGAATTTTTTGGCTCTTAACATTTGCGTGGACAACAATACTTTGATAACCAAATGTTATCGCAAGGAGGTTGACTTCAATAGTTTTATTCATACTAGCAGCTGCCATTTACTGGTATGGCTTACCAACATCCCCAGGGGCCAATTTACTCAGTTGAGGTGGAACTGTACTAATGTAAGTGACTACAATATTGAGTCAGATAATCTCAAAAATCAGTTCCTGGAAAAAGGATATCAACTGCCATTGCTTGAGAAAGCAAGGCAGGATGTAAGAGCTATTGCCAGAGCCAATCTTATTCATAAGGTAAAAACAACACTTGACCCTCCTAGTCTTGTACAACAAATTACTGAATTACCTATTATTACACAATACCATACGGACCATAGGAGGTTCATGAATATTATCCACAAACACTGGCCTATTCTTCAGAAAGACAAGAGTATAGGGGAACTATTACCTGCCCACCTAAAGTTTATCTACAGAAAAGCCCAAACTATAGGCAACCTTGTAGCCCCCACAATTAAAATGGCAATGTGTAACAATAGCAGAAAACGCCATCTAACAAACGTTTTTCATTATTGAACTTGGGCTTTACACCGTGCTGCAGTTGCATACAAAAAAACGCTGCAAACGTCCTTTATGGATTCCAACAAAACTAGACAATTTACTATTAAAGATATAATATCCTGTCACTCCACAGGGGTCATCTATATGGTCAGATGTCCTTGTGACAAAATATATATAGGTCGAACCAAGAGACGGCTAATGGACAGGATGAAAGAACATTTTGATAATATCAATAAAGGTTTTATGGGGCACTCCCTATCACGCCACTTTTTGGACAAACATAATCTGTCCTGTAGTGGGGCCTATTTTTGTGGCATCCAAACTGTCTGGAAAAATCTGAGAGGGGGGACTATTTGAAACAAATGTCCAGGATTGAATCCAAATGAATCTTTATACTGGACAATCTGGTCCTAAATGGTTCAACAATGAAATCGAATTATATGCCTTCTGGAGCACTTGAAACACGTGTGCATAGGACCCATATTTGTAACACACATAGAACATATACTACTAGTTACAAACAAGCAAAGTATACATACTTGACTTGAATATCTAAAATTTTTTACCAAATTTAAAAAAAAATTGAAGGTTAGTATTTTATATTCTATTTTTTCAATAACAGAATTTTTATTTAATACAGTTTTTAATAAATTTAAAAAAGAATTTTTAATTAAACAGCCACCTTTTTTTTACATAAGATGTAATTATTGTAAGGAGAGACCTTGTTCTAAAACAAAACATTACAAAGAGTTTTTAAATAAATGGATAATAAAATATTTTTGATATATATTTCACATTCACATATGACATATCTCCACCACATACAGTATTGAGGAAGAGAGTGTAGTCCGTAGTTGTGTTTTAGGGGGAACTAATATTGCCCGTATAAAACAATCAGGGATTCCTTATTTATTCTATTTATTCCATTCATGAATTAGTGGCAGTTCAGACTATAATAGTAGGGGCTATTATGAAATAACTAAGTATTGGCCACCAAAAGCATGTGCATACTTTTACATATTATTCCACATCTTTGGCACGCATGGACTTTTGCCACATGGCACACTCATAGACTACTTGCAGCCATTTCAAATTCATGGAGAACTGTGAACCAGTAGTATTCATAAAAGGTTAAGTTGGTGTGCACTCTGTCAAAGGTTGCGAGGTGCTGGTGTAACGGACTGCAGAAGTCCCCAAAATCAGAAGTCAATATTCACCGCAGACTCATGAATATGTATGCGAAAATGTTTATTAAGTAGACATTTAGTAGAGATAAAGAAAATGACACTATGGAAAAAAGTGACCAAAATGAAATGACATTTCGATCCTCCCGGATCTTTATCATAGAGCCGCTGGTAGATAAGAATGACATAAATCAGTATTATTGCATACATGGACATAAAGGTTGTACAGATTCCAATCATAATAACCAAATTTGCATAATAAATAAAAACATGCTGCGACCATAGGTGTAGCAGGAAAATCAAATATACAAATATACAGAAAATCAAATATACAAATAACAAGAATTGAATAAAACAAATATAGCTTGACCAGTACAAGCAGTAGAAGAAAAGAGGGTAGGAGAGGATTATAAGGATATTAGAGCCATAGAGCTGAAAGACTGGTTAGGTTACTAAAAAGGAAATTAACTAGGACAGAAAGTGGCGTTTACCTTGATCCACAAGTATGGACTTGTAAAGAGTATGCAAGCAGAGGAGTCCCAGAGGGATATATAGGTACTGTAAGGAATGATGGAGTGAGTTATAATATATTTACAAAGTACCAGTTATCAATAAGGGTACAGAGGACATCCAGATATACCTGCTGGGTGAGGCTGGATGCCTATCAGGGGGAGAGAATATTCCAATCAATGGGGAACCTGTAATTGGTCAGAGTATAGCATAAGCTTATGGCCATAGGGTGTGGAAGCAGGCTACCACTACTGGCGCTTGGTCAGGGGTACCTTATTGCCCGTCGTAGGTGGGATGGGGTACAAGCCCCCTAAGATAAGTTTAAACCTCACTATGGGCTTAGATAATTACTACACCTATGCTGTTTTTTACTGTTTTGGCCATTATCTGCATAGCCAGGTTCGGGTGTTTGTCTCCACATCTAGTGTGTGTTTTTTGCTATATGGGGCATGTCTATCGTTTTCTTGTGCTACTCCTTTTTTATATTTATGCTATTACACATGTAGATATTGTTATTGGGACCATCCAAGTGCATTAATATGGGACGGTCTATTGAGCCCTTTTGTACTAAGTGTTAACCTGTTATTGGTATGGCCTTTTGTTCCTTTGTGCTTCATGATAATCAACTGTGCTACTGATTACAACGCATGATCTGGCACAGGACATAATTAGCCTGTAAAAAGCTCTGTGTCTCTATTGGAAGCCCTCTGTATTTTTATAGAAGGACAATTTGTGCTTCGCGGCTCTTATTTTTGATCCGTGTTATTTAATACGTTCCTTTGCCCACTATTATGAGATCTCTTATATCGACAGTGCATATATACATACTATTACCATTGACTATATAACGTATGATTTGACAGAGTATAACATTTTCTGTGAAAAAGCTCTGTGTTTCCCTTGGAAGCCTTCTGCCTTTTATAGAAGGGCATGTGTGTCTTATTTGCAGAGCATTTATACATGCCTATATATTATTTCTATGTAGAGCCATAGCTACATTTGGCTCCATTTAGGATAAAGAAGAATCACAAATGGATGTGAAAAGTGCTGGGGAATATGTTGGTGCTATATAAATAAAGTTATTATTATATAAAAATGTAATAATTATATAAACTTTTAAATTTATTTTTGCATTTAGCTTAGCAAATATTTTAAATATTAAGTCAATTTCTCAGTTATGTGAGGGAAGTTTAGTTTTTTTTTGCTAAAATCAGTGTTATATGAATTTGTAAGACATTGTAATCTTAACAAGTAAAAGTGTCATCTTCCTCTTCACCATCCGGCAGCCTGTAGTTCCTCTTACTTCTTATAGGTGCTCTTTAAATTACCAAAAAACAGAAACTTCCTCCAAGAAATCTATGTAATGTAAAACAGTTTCTTCCATATTTTGCATGAAAGACCACATGCTGTGAGAGAGGGGAAAGGGGAAGCCGAGGGTGACATCAAACTGGATTAGAGCACACTGTACAGTTCTTATATCATACTAGAAAGAACCCATTCACATAGCAAAAATAGAAAAAGTACATTTACAGAAATCAGAAGAGGAAAGAAAAATAACAAAAAATTCAGGTTACATTTTAAAGGGTTGTCTGTGCATTAAAAAAATAGCCTGACAGTAAGAAATATAATAGAATAAAATTATAACCATTATTCACCTGTGAAAAACCTGCACAGCTCCAAGTCTGGGGCTCTGGTGGTCCCCCCAGGGTTTGTTTACTTTGTTTACTCTCCTCTCTCCAATCTGTCTTGAATGCTGCAGCCTCTACCTTGTGTCAGTATTTGCACTGGTTACCCATCAAATCCATAGTTAAATATACACTTATCACTCTCACCCACAAAGCGCTCCACGGTTCAGCACCACCCCAAATTTTCTCCCTCATCTCAGTCTATCACCCTACCCGTGCCCTCCATTCTGCTAATGACCTAAGGTTAACAGCCTCAATAATCAGAACATCACACTCCCATCTCCAAGACTTGTCTTGTGCTGTACCAATTCTATAGAATGCACTACCCAGGATAATTTGAATAATCTCCAATACCCACAGTTTTCTGGTGCCCTAAAAATGCATTTCTTCAGACTGGTCTACTGCCTCAACAGATTTATCTAACTATCCTTATGTTGCCCATTCAAAAATTTCTTCATAACCAGGACCCTTGTATCATGTTCTCACATGCTTTATGCATTTAATAGCCCTCTCTGTATTTTTTCACATTCTGGTTGGTAACCGGTTCATGCAGCATTACATGAACACCCGATTTATTACTTTATGGCTGGTCAGAACAATGAAAGCAATTGTTACCATCCACCTTTCATGTCTCCCTTATTTCCTCCTAGATTGTAAGCTTGTGAGCAGGGCCCTCATTCCTCTTGGTATCTGTTGGTTTATGTGATTATTGTTATTCTGTAATGTCTTGTATTGTCTGTACAAGTCCCCTCTAAAATGTAAAGTGTTGCGGAATATGTTGGCGCTATAGAAATAAAATATTATTATCATTTGAAGACACGTTGTACATCCACGTGACTGCTGCATCCAATCACTGATCTCAGTTAACATGATTTGTGATGGGCAAACCTTATCAGTAAAGTTCGGGGTCCGTAATGAACACCCAGTGTTCGGGCATGGACCCTGAACACGGACTTCTCCAGGAAGTGAAAGCTACTGTTTGGGTTTGGCACCCCTAACATCGGGTATTTCCCATGCTGTCATCTGCATGATAGCACAAGAAACACGGTGGCTGAGGTTCCCATGCTGTCAGATGAACTTGAACACTGAGATGAATCCACTGAACTCATGGCACCACTGCATGAGAATTTTCTCACGTAGCAAGCGGTGCCATAAGTTCACCTGGGTTCAGCTATGAACTCCAGTGAACTTTCTCATGGGAGCTTAGCACTAGACGCTGACACGAGCGATTACGCTCCTCGATTACGCTCCTGTTAGTGTAAACCAGATGATGAGGAGAGCAGTCACTGATGTGAATCTATCCTGCACCCTGCATTCTCCTATGTACCCTATGGATGTCCCAACTCCCGATGGAATGAATGAAGGACTTTCGATTTTAAAAGAAGTGGTGAATGCTGCTCTTTCTGTTTCTTCAAATGACTGATGTGACTGCTCTCCAAATTATCCAAATCATTGTGGCACTTCATGGATTATTTTAGCTTTGGACAGGTTAGGGATATGTTTGATTATCATTTTCTGTTTTTTACATGTGAGAATGGCTTCCATTGAAAGGGCATAAGGTGAGCATAACTTTGTTATTTTAAAATAAATTTGTGTGGATTTTTATTTCAAGATATATGCAAAGAAAGAAGTATGTATATAAAAGGATCATCATAAAAATATGTATGAAAAATTTATTAACAAACAAGCCAGGCAGAAAACATTTACAAACAATTAAAAAGCCCAAAAAGGCTATGGTACAGAGTGTATACTGGACCACAACACTATAATGCTAGGTCCAATCCTTAAGTCTACAGTATGTTAAATAAGTAACCAAAACAAACAATAATTTAATACAAATGTGTTCCCAGTAGCACAAGGAGATGACATGCTACTAATTCCATAATAATAATAAAACTCAACCTCCGTGCACACATCCAGCAGCCTCCGAACTTTGAAAAGTGACGCAGTTCACTCATCAGAGCTCGTGTCTGCTGTTTTAGACACATTTCTCCTTCCCAACCTCCGTGCGCACATACAGCAGCTGCCGAACTTTGATAAGTGATGCAGTTCACTCATCAAGAGCACGTGTCTGCTGTTTTAGACACATTTCTTCTTCCCAACCTTCATGCGATCATCCAGCAGCTGCCGAACTTTGATTAGTGACGCAGTTCATTTGTCAGAACTCATGTCTGCTGTTTTAGACACATTTCTTCTTCGCCACCCCTGTGCGCACATCCAGCAGCCATCGAGCTTTGATTAGTGATGCAGTTCATTCATCAGAGCTTGTGCCTGTTGTTTTACACTTTTCTTTTCACTGACATTTTTTTTTCTCCCTGGTGCCTGCTTTTTTTCTTTTAACTGTTTCTTTTCAGACAAATAAGTTTACACCAAGCACTCTGTCACACACACAAACAGTTAAATAAAGTACTGACACAATCACCATATTCATAAAAAATATGTCGTCCCGTTCATCCCAACACCGCTATTCAGTAGAGGAGGCATATGCTTTCCTTGCCTTCGACACTGAGGGAGAGGATCCAGCATTTCTTTATTTTTCAGATTTGTCCTCCTTGTCCTCTTCCTGTTCTCCTTCTCATCTTCCTCCTCAGGTCCTGCTGAACCGCCACGGAGACGTCCCAGGACAGAAGATGTACCAGCGCCCCCCATTCCTGACCCTATATGGACCTCGCCCCCCGAAAATTATGAGCCACTGATTCCTGATTTTGACACCACCGGCCTCACAGAACTAGACTTTTTCAAAGTCTTTTTCTCTAAGGATTTTGTTAACCTCATGGTGGGCTAAACTAATTTGAATGTTCATCAATTTTTGGCTTAAAACCCCAGTTCATCATTTTCTAACTGGTCTCCTGTAGATGCAGTTGAAGTGATGCATTTTTGGGGCCTGGATCTTCATGTGGGGATCCTGAAGAAGCCAGAACTTCGGCAATATTGGAGTGTTAATGTTTTATACAACACTCCAATGGTTCATGGCCCGGACACGTTTTGAGGCCATCCACAAATTCCTGCATTATACCGATAATGCACAGTGTGCCCCATGAGATGACCCCAACTTTGACCGTCTGTTCAAAGTTCAGCCGGTCTTTGAACACTTCAACAAAAAATTTGTTGGAGTGTACGTGTCCCAAAGGGACATCTGCGTTGATGAGTTCTTAATTCATTTTAAGGGTAGGCTCAAATTCCATCAGTACCTGCCCAGTAAGAGGGCCAGGTATGGAATTAAACTCTATAAGCTGTGTGAGAGTACCTCAGGGTACACCCACAGGTTTAGAGTTTATGAAGGAAAGGACAACCGGATTGAACCCCCTACATGCCCCGCTGTTCTGGGAGTGAGTGGGAAAATTGTGTGGGATTTGGTGCACCACTGCTGGATAGAGGTTATCACGTATACATGGACTACATGCGCACTACCATATGTGTAGTCAATCTAGGGAGGTGCAAAAACCAGTAGCTGAATCATGTAAGTAGCCGAGGAGAGAGAAAAGCACTACTGTAAAGTATGCACACTACACCAAAATTTATGTGAAATAGCAACCATGTATAAACTTTATTGGCACACAATAGAAAAAAGTGACATTAAAACATAAGTAAAAACATGTGGCTAAGACCACTCAGGGTCACCTGCAAAAGATACAATATGAACATGGTAAACATGATATATGATACACAGTAATGGTTCATGGCCGACACGTTTTGAGGCCATCCACAAATTCCTGCATTATACGATAATGCACAGTGTGCCCCATGAGATGACCCAACTTTGACCGTCTGTTCAAAGTTCAGCCGGTCTTGAACACTTCAACAAAAAATTTGTTGGAGTGTACGTGTCCAAAGGACATCTGCGTTGATGAGTTCTTAATCATTTTAAGGGTAGGCTCAAATTCCATCAGTACCTGCCAGTAAGAGGGCCAGGTATGGAATTAAACTCTATAAGCTGTGTGAGAGTACCTCAGGGTACACCCACAGGTTTAGAGTTTATGAAGGAAAGGACAACGGATGAACCCCCTACATGCCCGCTGTTCTGGGAGTGAGTGGGAAAATTGTGTGGGATTTGGTGCACCACTGCTGGATAGAGGTTATCACGTATACATGGACTACATGCGCACTACATATGTGTAGTCAATCTAGGGAGGTGCAAAAACCAGTAGCTGAATCATGTAAGTAGCCGAGGAGAGAGAAAAGCACTACTGTAAAGTATGCACACTACACCAAAATTTATGTGAAATAGCAACCATGTATAAACTTTATTGGCACACATAGAAAAAAGTGACATTAAAACATAAGTAAAAACATGTGGCTAAGACCACTCAGGGTCACCTGCAAAAGATACAATATGAACATGGTAAACATGATATATGATACACAGTAAAAAAAATCTTGTAACAATAGGCTCATGAGGGAATGGAACCCAGAATGACAGGATCCATAAGAAAAAGGTCAACATCTGAGGGCTAAAATCTGAGGGCTAAAAAACGACCCAAAATCTGAGGGCTAAAAAACCCGTGCCTTAAGTATAGCACAGGAAAGTATTGCAATAAAGGATCTGCAGAAAGCATAACCTAGGGCTTCAGTAAGCAACCCATGCAAGATCAAAAAGCCCTCAATAGTATGATGAACCAATGTCCAAAAATAGCCCAATCATGAGTGAAAATACAAAACATGTATTACCAAGGTAGGATCATGTAAGCAGGAGAATCTCGACAAGCAGGGCCATGAGTGGAAGCCAGAGGAAGTGGCCCCACGCATATCGCTGTAGCATCTACGGCTTCATCATGGTGATGGCAGCACCTTCGGCACTGTACGAGGTACCTCTGCACAGGTTAGCAAACCAGACTGTGTACTGGGGTACAACAAAAACATGGGGGCGTTGATCTCTCTGATCAACTCCTCCAGCCATACAGTGCTTTGAGAAAAGCCAAGGTGTGGTACAAGAAGCTGGCCGTGCACATCGTAGAGATGGCAATGCTCAATGCTTTCCTGCTGTCACGATGTGCAGGCTACACCGATACGATGTACCTTCAGTTCCAGGATGTAGTGATCAAGGCAATGACATTTGGCACTCAGGAATGAGTGGGCCCCAGTACATCCAGAACTGAAGGTGCTCGGATCGTACCAGGTCAACATTTCCCGGGGGAGGTCCCTCAAAGTGGAAAAAAAGGTAAGTCGCAAAAGAGGTGCTGAGTGTGTTACAAAAGGGGAATACGCAAGGACACCATTTATCAATGCGACAACTGCCCGAATAAACCTGGTTTGCATATGAAAGAATGCTTCGACTGTACCACACCTCCATGCACTACTAAATTCATTTCTGACTTACACAACTGACATATGACAACCTGACAAACACTACACAACTCACGTATGCCACTACATTATAAAATTTACATAACAGGATACAGTAGATTAGTTCCGAAAAGGGGGCACTTGTTGGGCATTGTCACGGTTTAGGCACATCTATATAAGTTCCTTGTGGGGTCCAGTTTCCAAAATGGGGTCACTTGTGGGGTTTTTTCACTGTTTAGGCATATCAGGGGCTATCCAAACGCAACATGACGCCCGCAGACCGTTCAATCAAAGTCTGCATTCCAAAAAGTCACTACTTCCCTTCAGAGCCCCAACGTGTGCCCAAACAGTAGTTTTCTCCCATATGTGGGGTACCTGCATACTCAGGACAAATTGGACAACAACTTTTGGGATCCAATTTCTCCTGTTAGCCTTGTGAAAATAAAATATTGGGGGTTAAAAATAATTTTTTGTGAAAAAAATAATTTTTTATTTTCACGGCTCTGCGTTATAAATTTAGTGAAACACTTGGGAGTTCAAAGTTCACACCAGGCATTTAGATAAGTTCCTTGGGGGTTCTAGTTTCCAAAATAGGGTCACTTGTGGGGGATTTCAACTGTTTAGGCACATCAGGGGCTCTCCAAACGCAACATGATGCCCGCAGACCATTCCATCAAAGTCTGCGTTCCAAACATCACTACTTCCCTTCCGAGCCTCGACGTATGCCCAAACAGTAGTTTTCTCCCACATATGGGGTACCAGCGTACTCATGACAAATTGGACAACAACTTTTGGGCTCCAATTCCTCCTGTTAGTCTTGTGAAAATAAAAAATTTAGGGCTAAAAATCATTTTTGTGGAGAAAAAAATGATTTTTTATTTTCACGACTCTGTGTTATAAACTTTAGTGAAACACTTTTGGTTTCAAAGTGCTCACTACACATCTAGATAAGTTCCTTGGGGGGGTCTAGTTTCCAAAATGGGGTTGTTTGTGGGGTTTTTCACTGTTTAGGCACATCATGGGCTCTCCAAACTCGACATGGTGTCTGATCTCAATTCTAGCCAATTTTGGATTGAAAAAGTCAAACGGCGCTCCTTCCCTTCCGAGCTCTGCCATGCACCCAAACAGTGGTCCCACTACAAATGGGGTATCACCGTACTCAGGACAAATTGCACAACAACTTCTGTGGTCCAATTTCTCTGGTAACCCTTGGGAAAATAAAAAATGAGGGGCTAAAAAAATCATTTTTGTGGAAAAAAAAATTATTTTTTATTTTCTCGGTTCTGCGTTATAAACTTTAGTGTAACACTTGGGGGTTCAAAGTGCTCACCACACATCTAGGTAAGTTCCTTGGGGGGTATAGTTTCCAAAATGTGGTCACTTGTGGGGTTTCCACTGGTCAGACACATCACAGGCTCTCTAAACGCGACATGGCGTTGGCGTCCTATATCAATTCCAACCAATTTTGGTTTGAAAAAGTCAATTGGCGCTCCTTCCTTTCCGAGCTCTGCCATGCACCCAAACAGTGGTTCCCCCTCACATCTGGGGTATCAGTGTACTCAGGACAAATTGGACAACAACTTTTGTGGTCCAATTTCTCTTGTTAATTTTGTGAAAATAAAGGATTGGGGTCTAAAAATCAGATTTGCGGAAAAAAATTATTTTCTATTTTCACGGCTCTGCGTTATAAACTTTAGTGAAACACTTTGGCGTTCAAAGTGCTCACCACACATCTAGATAAGTTCCTTGTGTGTCTAGTTTCCAAAATGGAGTCACTTGTGGGGGGTTTCCACTGTTTAGGCACATTAGGGGCTCTCCAATCGTGACATGGCGTCCGATCTCAATTCTAGCGAATTTTGGTTTGAAAAAGTCAAACGGCACTCCTTCCCTTCTGAGCTCTGCCATGCTCCCAAACAGTGGTTCTCCCCCACATATGAGGTGTCAGTGAACTCAGGACAAATTGCACAACTTTTGTGGTCTTATTTCTCCGGTTACCCTTGGTAAAAATAAAAAATTGGAGGCTAAATGATCATTTTTATGGAAAAAAATGATTTTTTAATTTTCATGGCTCTACATTATAAACTTTAGTGAAACACTTGGGGGTTCAAAGTGCTCACCACACATCTAGATAAGTTACTTGGAGGTCTAATTCCCAATATGTGGTCTCTTATGGGGGGTTTCCACTGTTTAGGCACATCAGGGGCTCTCCAAACGTGACATGGCATCCGATCTCAATTCCAGAGAATTTTGGTTTGAAAAATTCAAACGGCGCTCCTTCTTTTCCGAGCTCTGCCTTGCGCCTAAACAGTGGTTTTTCCCATATTTTGGGTATCGGCATGTTCAGGAGAAATTGCATTATAAATTTTGGGGTTCATTTTTTCCTGTTACCCTTGTGAAAATAAAAAAAAATTGTCTATATTTAGGTTTTAGTGAAAAAAAAGTTAAATGTTAATTTTTTATTCTTTCCTTTCACATTCCATTAATTCTTGTGAAGCACCTGAAGGGTTAATACACTTCATGAATGTGGTTTTGATCAGCTTGAGGGGTGCAGTTTCTAAATTTAGGTTTTAGTGAAAAAAAGTTAAATGTTAATTTTTTCCTTTCACATTCCATTAATTCTTGTAAAGCACCTGAAGGGTTAATAAACTTCTTGAATGTGGTTTTGATCAGCTTGAGGGGTGCAGTTTTTAGAATGGTGTCATTTTTTGGGTATTTTCTGCCATATAGACCCCTCATGGTGACTTCAAATGTGAGGTGGTCCCTAAAAAAAAGGTTTTGTAAATTTTGCTGTAAAAATAAGAAATCGCTGGTCAACTTTAAACCCTTATAACTTCTGAATAAAAAAAATTTGTTCAAAAATTGTGCTGATGTAAAGTAGACATGTGGGAAATATTATTTATTAACTATTTTGTGTGACATATTACGCTGATTTAAGGGCATAAAAATTAGAAGTTTTAAAATTGCAAAATTCTCCACATTTTTGCCAAATTTCCATTTTTTACACAAATAAACGCAAGTTATATCAAAAAAATTTACCACTAAAGTGAAGGACAATATGTCATGAAAAAACATTCTCAGAATCACCAAGATCTGTTGAAGCGTTCCAGAGTTATTACCTCATAAATGAAAGGTGGTCAGAATTGTAAAAATTGGCCCTGTCATTAACATGTAAACCACCCTCATGGGTAGCAAGGTTTATTTTAATCAATAGATCTTGGAATAATAATAACTTTCACAATTGCATGTGTTTAAATAAAATGTTCCTGTGCTGAGACAATCTTATAAATGTGCCCATGTAACTGAAGCTCGAGGGAAATAATTTTCATATTCCTTGTGCATTCCGGGAAGAGTGAAGAGTAGTTGCTAGTCTGAGGATCTTTGGGTGTAGCTGGATTGAGATGCTTGAAGGAATTCTTCAAACCGTGCGCCTAACATTGCGTTAATCTTTACGGCGATCCCACAGAAATTTGTTTTTTCACTATGGAGAAGGAGATTACCCATGTGGTGTGCTGCATTGTGTGCTATATGTTTACAGACTTATCACAGGAAAAGACAAACTTTATGTGTCAGATATGAAGGCTTGTGACTCTGTTAGAGGAAAAAAGTACAAAGTCTTTAGGAGAGGATGGCTACACTGAAGCTCATCAAAGAAGAAGAGGATTTCCTTGACAGAGCAGAAGAATCTATTTAGAATGCTGCAAGATAAGAACTTTTCAGTGTTTCTGCAGAAGCTAATGACAGAGTATAAATAACTATTCAGAATGTTCAAAGAGAAGCAACTTTCAATGTACCTGCGGAAGAAGAGAAATGGATGCATGTGACCCAAAGAAACAGTAGGATGAGGAGGCAGTCAGCACCCATACCGCTGAAGAACCGCTACCAGGCTCTTATGCAGGACAATTATGAAGATGTACATAAAAAAGTGCTATGCCCACAAAGAACACTCCAGTAAAGGGTATGCCACACTAAGCGAGATCGCTAACGAGATCACTACTGCGTCACCATTTATGACGCAGTAGCGATCTTGTTAGCGACTTAGCTTAGACTCCAAACACAACTCATCAGCGATCTGTGATTCCAAACACATCTCAACAGCGATCTGTATAACGACCTCTGCGGTCGTTGGGAAAACCTAGTCCAACCTGCGATGCTGGTGAAGTCGTTCATAAAGGGTGTGACACTCAGCGATTCAGGCTCATCAGCGGGACACCAACGACCAAAAAACGGCTCAGAACGTTCATTAGCGATCAACGACATCTCAGCAGGGGCCACATCGCTGCTACATGTCACACACAGCTAAGTCGCAACGAGATCGCTACTGCGTCATAAATGATGACGCAGCAGCAATCTCGTTAGCGATCTCGCTTGCGATATTGCTTAGTGTGGCATACCCTTAAGAAATCAGAAGCCTCTTGAAGGGAGAAAAAGAAACACTGTGGTGAAGAAGAAAAGGAGAGTAGTGGTCATGGTTGAATCCCTAATGAGAGGGAAAGAAGCCATTATCTGCCGACTGGTCATTACCTCATGAGAACTGTACTGTCTTCCAGATGTCCAAATCAAAGATAAGTCTGATAAGATATCAAGACTCTTCCATGCTACAGACAACTATCTTTGTCTACTAAGGGCCCCGTCTCACATAGCGACACACCAGCGATCCCGACAACGATCAGGATCGCTGGTGTGTCGCTACATGATCGCTGCTGAGCTGCCAAACAGGCAGCTCAGGCAGCGATTAGGACAGCGACACTGCGGGTAACGTTGCCTACTTACCCGCAGTGTACGTTGGATACCAGCGCACTGATGCAGGGTGTACCTTGGTTACCAGCTCCCCTGCAGCAGCGCGCTGGTATCCAATGTACACGTCGGGTTTCCAGGCACAGCCCCGCGATTGGAAATCCGATGTGTACCTTGGAATCCAGGAGATTGCTGGTCTCCTGCCTGTCACACGCAGTGATGCGTGCTGGCCAGCGGGAGACCAGCGATCAAAAAAAGTCCTGGCATTTCTGACACGACCAGCGATTCACAGCAGGGGCCTGATCACTGGTATGTGTCAGACATAGCGAGATCGCTGTTTAGCAGCGATCTCGCTAGCGATCTCGCTATGTGAGACGGGGCCCTAATACACGCAGGAGCAAACGACACAGCAAAAAAGGACCTGGAGACTATATGCAGAAACTTTGGAGACTTATGCCAGAAAGTGAAGGAACTGAGAGTGCAGGTAATCTTTTCATCCATCCTGCCAGTGGATGGACATGGACCAAGGAGATTGAACAAGATTCTACATGTGAACAACTGGCTATGTCGATGGTGCATGAGCAACATTTTGGGTTTCTTATTTACAGGAAACAGGATTAACAAGAGGGGAGGAGATGTTGCATTATATGCTAGGAAAACTTATATCTCCACAAAGATCCAACCTTCAGAGAATCGTAGCTCTGCAGATCCTGTTTAGGTAAGAATACAAGGAGAGAAGTACAAAGTGTGAGATCTGGTTTGGCTAGGTGAGAGGTGTCTGACTGGGATCCGTGGGATAATATTACTCATTGTGGACAGCAACGTTTCAAGCCTGACATGTCGAAGGGAGGAGACTTTTAAGCTGCAATGTTCCTCTGGGCAATTTGCAAATTGTCTCTCCAAAGAGAAAGAGGACTAGAACTCTAGTGCCAACTATAACAAAACCAAAATCTCAATTTGCAGACACTGTGTTTTGGGGTACTGCCCCTTGTCAGTGCAAAGTGTGAGGTCTGGCTTGGCTGGATGAGAGATATCTGACCAGGATTCAAGGAGTAATGTTATTTCTTGCAGTGAGCCATGTCAAGGCTCATATATAGTCGATATTGACTTTTAGGATTGAAACTTGCTTTAGGTGGTATTATCAATATTGACTTTTTAGGATTGCTACTTCCTATAGGTGGTATTAAAGTTCTAGTCCTCTTCCTCTCTGAAGTGACAATTTGCATATTTCCCTGAGGAGCATTGCGGCTTAAAAGTCTCCTCACCTCGGCCTGTCAGGCTTGACATGTCAATCTCTCCAAGGAGTAAAGTTACCCCTTGGAACCTAGGTTAATGAAAGAGTTAGCAGAGGAAATTGCAGAAGCACTAGCCAGAATCTTTGAAAAATCCTGGAGAAACGGAGAAGTCCCAGAGTATTAAAGAAGGGCAAATGTTTTTCATATCTTCAAAAAAGGAAAGAAGATGAAGCCAAGAAATTACAGGTCAGTGAGCCTAAAGCCCCCGTCTCACATAGCGAGATCGCTAGCGAGATTGCTGCTGAGTCACAAGTTTTGTGACGCAACAGCAATCTCCCCAGCGATATCGCTGTGTGTGACACGCAGCGACGATCAGCCCCCTGCTGGGTATCGCTGATCGTCGCTGAATGTCCTGGACATTTTTTGGATCGTTGGTCTCCAGCTGGCCAGCACGCATCGCTGCGTGTGACAGGCGGGAGACCAGCGATCAGTGAGCTGGAGCTGGTAACCAAGGTAAACATCGGGTTTCTAGGCGCCAGATAAGTACTTGGATAAGTATACAGTAATTAACCAGAGCCAGCATGGGTTTATAGCAAACAAGTAATGCCAGACTAATCTAATTTCCTTCTACAATGGAATCACCTACTGGGTGGATTAGGGAAATGTGGTAGATATAGTATATCTCGACTTCAGCAAAGCATTTGAAAATGTATGACATACTATCCTTATTGAACAAATAGCCAAGTTTGGGACTTACAAGGCTACGGTTAGGTGGATTCATAACTAGCTCAGTCATCGTACTTCAAAGAGTGGTGATAAATGGTTGCACATCCAATTGGTAGAGTGTTAAGTGGAGTGACACAAGGCTCTGTCCTGGCCCCAGTGTTGTTCAACATTTTTATAAAGGCTCTAGATAAGGGAGGGAGAGCTAACACTAGAGAAGATAGAGAAAGTATTCAGATAGATAATCTTGAACAATGGGCAGCAACTAAAGGGTATGCCACACTAAACAATATCGCTAACGGGATCGCTAAAAAACGTCACTATTTAGCGATCCCGTTAGCGATATTGTTCAGTGCGGCAGCTTCCAGCGACGAGCTTCCTGCTGTGATCTCGCTCGTCGCTGGAATCGTTCCGGACCCTATTTCATCGCTGGCGCTCCCGCTGGGTAAGTATCTAATCGCTGTGTGGCACCTTTTCTTAGCGATTTAGCGGTACTTTTGTACCGCTAAAGTCGTTAAGAAGATCGCTAACGGCGATAGCGTCGTTAACTATATCGCTAAATGTGACTGCATTTAGCGATATAGAAACAATCCCGCTAGCGATCTCATTAGTATGCAACGCTAACGAGATCGCTAGCGGGATAGCTTAGTGTGGCAGTACCTTTAAGGGTATGCCACACTGAACAATATCGCTAACGGGATCGCTAAAAAACGTCACTATTTAGCGATCCCGTTAGCGATGTTGTTCAGTGCGGCATCTGCCAGCGACGAGCTTCCTGCTGTGATCTCGCTCGTCGCTGGAATCGTTCCGGACCCTATTTTCTCGTCGGCGCTCCCGCTGGGTAAGTATATATCGCTAGTGTGGCACCTTTTCTTAGCGATTTAGCGGTACTTTTGTACCGCTAAAGTCGTTAAGAAGATCGCTAACGGCGATAGCGTCGTTAACTATATCGCTAAATGTGACTGCATTTAGCGATATAGAAACAATCCCGCTAGCGATCTCATTAGTATGCAACGCTAACGAGATCGCTAGCGGGATAGCTTAGTGTGGCAGTACCTTATAGGGTATGCCACACTGAACAATATCGCTAACGGGATCGCTAAAAAACGTCACTATTTAGCGATCCCGTTAGCGATGTTGTTCAGTGCGGCATCTGCCAGCGACGAGCTTCCTGCTGTGATCTCGCTCGTCGCTGGAATCGTTCCGGACCCTATTTTCTCGTCGGCGCTCCCGCTGGGTAAGTATATATCGCTAGTGTGGCACCTTTTCTTAGCGATTTAGCGGTACTTTTGTACCGCTAAAGTCGTTAAGAAGATCGCTAACGGCGATAGCGTCGTTAACTATATCGCTAAATGTGGCCGCACTTAGCGATATAGAAACAATCCCGCTAGCGATCGCATTAGTATGCGTCGTTATCGTGATCGCTAGCGGGATTGTTTAGTGTGGCAGTACCTTAATAGTATGGTATTTAACAGGGAGAAATGTAAAGGTACTGCCACACTAAACTATCCCGCTAGCGATCACGATAACGACGCATACTAATGCGATCGCTAGCGGGATAGTTTCAATATCGCTAGTAGCGGCTTAATTTAGCGATGTCGTTAAGGACGCTATCGCGGTTAGCGATCTCCTTAACGACTTTAGCGGTACAAAATACCTCTAAATCGCTAAAAAAATCGCTAAAAAAAGGTGCCACACTCAGCGATATATACTTACCAGCGGAACGCCGACGATAAAAATAGGGTCCGGACCGATGTCAGCGACGAACGAGATCACAGCAGGATCTCAGCAGGGGCCACGTCGTTGCTACATGCCACACAGAACAACGTCACTAACGAGATCGCTAAATAGTGACGTTTTTTAGCGATCTCGTTAGCGACGCTGTTTAGTGTGGCATACCCTTAAGATTCTACATCTGGGCAAGAAAAACTGAGTATATGGAAGTATCACCTATACTAAATCCAGGAACTGCCAACCTTAAATAGCTGCCCCAGAACCAAAGAGAGGCGGACAAAAATTAACCATGACCTGACCAGGATGGAGGCGGAACCATCCTGTCCAGAGTCATGACAGATTCTAACTCTAACATTATATGATTCTATGTACTGTTTAATGACTATCTCTGGTCATATGGAGGAAGCAAAAAAGTGTACAGATATTACAGCAGTGGATCGGAGGTAAAACATTTCCCTGCTTGTTTTAAACAATGTTTTACTTCAAATAAAGAATCATTTGTGATCCCATGCTGTAATTGTATGCTGTTTTTCTTCCTCCCCTCTCCAGGAGCTGTGGTATGATCAGACCATGCCCCTACAGTCAGACACAGCCATTACAAAGTATACAGCAGGGGCATGTTTATAAGATTATCTTATCAAAGGAATATTTTATTTAAATACATCCATTTGTTTAAGTTATTATTATTCTACAAAACTATTGATTAAAATGAATTTTTGTTTGTTTGGAAAACCCCTTTACTACACAAGGCTGTTTGCACGTTAATGACCAGGACAATTTTTACAATTCTGATGAGTGTCACTTTATGAGGTAAACTCTGTAACGCTTCAACAGATCCCACTGATCATGAGACTGTTTTTTCATGATACATTGTACTTCATGATAGTGGTAAAATTTATTCAATATGACTTGCGTTTATTTGTGAAAAAAAGGAAATTTGGGAAAAATGTTGAAAATTTTGCTCTGGTCTATGTGATAGAGGATATGTATGATGGATATATGGACACGGGACCATGGGATGAAGGATATGTATGATGGGTATATGGGCACGGGATTATTGGATGGAGGAAATGTATGATGGTATGTGGGCATGGGACTATTTGATGGAGGATATGTGTGATGGGTATATGGGCACGGGACTATAGGATAGAGATATGTATGATGGGTATATAGGCCCGGGACAATGGATGGAGGATGTGTATGATGGGTATATGGGCACTGGACTATGGGATGGAGGATGTGTGATGGGTATATGGACACTGGACAATGGGATGGAGGATATGTATGGTGGGTATATGGGCACTGGACTTTGGGATGGAGGATGTGTGATGGGTATATGGGCATGGGACTATGGGATGGAGGATGTGTGATGGGTATATGGGCACGGGACTATGGGATGGATGATGTGTGATGAGTATATGGGCACTGGACTATGGGATGGAGGATATGTATGGTGGGTATATGGGCACTGGACTATGGGATGGAGGATGTGTGATGGATATATGGGCACGGGACTATGGGATGGAGGATGTGTGATGGGTAATATGGGCATGGGACTATGGCATGGATAATATGTATGATGGGTATATGGGCATGGGACTATGAGATGGAGGATATGTATGATGGGTATATGGGCACAGGATTTTGGGATGGAGGATATGTATGATGGGTATATGGGCATGGGACTATAGGATGGACGATATGTGTGATGGCGGGTATATGGGCATGGGACTATGGGATGAAGGATATGTGTGGTGGGTATATGGGCACGGGACTATGGGATGAAGGATTTGTATGATGGATATATGGGCATTGGACTATGGAATGGAGGATATGTATGATGGATATATGGGCACAGGACTATGGATGGAGGATTGTGATGGTATGGGCACTGGTCTATGGATGGAGATCTGTGATGAGTATATGGGCACTGGACAATGGGATGGAGGATCTGTGATGGGTATATGGCCACGGGATTATGGGATGGAGGATGCGTGATGGGTATATGGGATTATGGATATATATGATGGGTATATGAGCATTGGACTATGGAATGGAGGATATGTATGATGGGTATATGGGCACAGGACTATGGAATGGAGGATGTGTGATGGATCTATGGACACTGGTCTATGGGATGGAGGATGTGTGATGGGTATATGGGCATGGGACTATGGGATGGAGGATATGTATGATGGGTATATGGGCACTGGACTATGGGATGGAGGATGTTTGATGGGTATATGGGCACTGGACTATGGGATGGAGGATATGTATGATGGGTATATGGGCACTGGACTATGGGATGGAGGATGTGTGATGGATATGGATATATGGGTAAGGGACTATGGGATGGAGGATACAAGTGTTTGGTGTATGGGCATGGGACTATGGGATGGATGATATGTATGATGGGTATATGGGCATGGGACTATGGGATGGAGGATATGTATGATGGTTATATGGGCACGGGATTTTGGGATGGAGGGTATGTATGATGGGTATATGGGCATGGGACTATAGGATGGACGATATGTGTGATGGCGGGTATATGGGCACGGGACTATGGGATGAAGGATATGTGTGGTGGTATATGGGCACGGGACTATGGGATGAAGGATATGTATGATGGATATATGGGCATTGGACTATGGAATGGAGGATATGTATGATGGATATATGGGCACAGGACTATGGGATGGAGGATGTGTGATGGATATATGGGCACTGGTCTATGGGATGGAGGATTTGTGATGGGTATATGGGCACTGGACTATGATGGAGGATCGTGATGGTATATGGGCTGGACTATGGATGGAGGATATGTATGATGGGTATATGGGCACAGGACTATGGGATGGAGGATGTGTGATGGATATATGGGCACTGGTCTATGGGATAGAGGATTTGTGATGGGTATATGGGCACGGGACTATGGGATAGAGGATATATATGATGGGTATATGGGCACGGAACTATGGGATGGAGGATATGTATGATGGGTATATGGGCACAGGACTATGGGTTGGAGGATACGTGTGATGGTATATCGGCACGGGACTATGGGATGGAGGATATGATGGGTATATGGGCACTGGACTATGGGATGGAGGATATGTATGATGGGTATATGGGCACTGGACTATGGGATGGAGGCTGTGCAATATGTATATGGGCACTGGACTATGGGATGGAGGATAATCATTATAATTTGATATAACCAATCACAGTTAGTTACCATGCCTGGGCAACGCTGGGCTCTTCAGCTAGTTTCATATAAAAATTTTTTTTTGATAATTAAATTTGATGATTCAAGTTTGTCTTTTACTTGTGCTATTTTTTGTCTTTTGTCTTTTTTATTGCTAGGCTTCTGGCCAAAAAGAATTCAGAGTGTAAATAACAGACAAGTGCCAGTTCACAGAAGGACAATACCAGAACAATGACCTTGTGATGTTAATTGGAAACAAAAGGAAGACCATAAGCATAAACTGTGATGCACTAAATAACTCTTCATTAATAATCCTTTCAATGCACTTACAGTATATCAAAGCTAAAGGATAGCTAATGAATCAATCTGAGCATGAGGAAAATGTTACTTCAGCTACACATTTACTACTTACAAAATGGATAGCTTAGAACGCTCTGCAACTTAATAATCTCATTGTTTAGGCCTGGTCATACTAGCTCCTTTAAATGATAAAAGATATGATCACTTTCTGGGACATTAATTTTTATGCATACTTTTTTTTTCTTACATATTGTTTTGCAATTGGGTTTCATCAACTTTGATGTAGACATAAAAAGTTTAGGAGAAGAGAGATAAGTGATACAGATTCTGCCACCGGAATGCGCTCACTGATTGGTTCACAGTAAAAAGTAAATGGTACAGAATTTTTAATAAAACCGTTTTTAGTTACCTGGTAAATGCTAGAAAACTGGAAGCAGAGGCTCCAAATTCCCGGAAGTGATGTTGATAGGGGTCTGGCACACACACATTTAAATACACATAGGGCAAACAATCATGAGATGCATTATTATCCCGTGAACAACGATGAGAGACTGGAATTAAAGATGTAACACAAAGGCATTTAGTAGTACGAGCTTCCCACCTAGGAGAAAACGCGTCGGGAGACCACACGTGGCAGGCATCCTGTTGTTGCTTTGATTCCCCTCATCATCATATTTGGGGCATCACTAGAAATTGGGTGAGACCTTTTCTTCTCTATGAAATAACATTGAATAGTGGATTGATTATTAGTCAGTAACAATATACTTAGCACTTTTTAATCTCCAATAAAGACCACTGACATTTGCTCCGTGTTATAAGTATATATTACATTCGGTTTTTCTCTGTCATCTGTTGAAGGTGATTTATCTGTTATATGTGCATCTTGTTCATGTCATTTTATTGTATTTTAATGATTAGAACACATTTTAAGTTTTAGACCCTGTTTTTTTCTAGGAGTCTCTAGTAATTACTATTTCTATTTTTATGAATAATAGTTACTTTATAATTTGTATGCTTAAGGTCCATTTTATGTGTAACTATGGTGACATACAAAAAATATAATAGCTTAGAGCTTCTGGGCCCTAATGCAAAATCGGCAACTAGGCCTTCCACCTTCCACGTACAAGTTATAAAACTTGTGTCATTTGTGGTAGAGGGTAGTGGAGTTTTTAGTTTTTGGAATTCATCAGTTACCTTTGCACCACCTCATACTCACTCAGCTATAAACTACTAAAAAACCCTTTGTGTTATGTGATGTTGCAATAATTTTGTACCATTTACTCCTTCTCTCTATCCTCTTTAAACCTCCATTCACAGACAATGAGGCAGCTGAACTGCCTTATATAGGCTGTACCACAACTAGAGGTGGAGATATGGGAGCAACCAGTCCCATCCGTCTCTTTGACTGCTCTTAAACCCGACCCTTACTACTCCCTATTAACTCTCTCAGCACTATAGATGCCGGATCCTGTTTTTCCAGGCTTAAATTACAGAGGCTAACCACCTCGATGACACATATCTCTCCTCGAGGACCTGTCCGGCAGCCATTTATTTATATAAACCGATAGTGGAAAAGTTTTAAGTAGGTGTAGAGAACATGCTGATATGTAAGAATAATTTAAAAATAAAAGTGTATTTTTATTAATTGACAAAAAGAAAAGTGAATGAACCTAACAAATATAAATCAAATCAATATTTGCCTTTAAACAGCATCAATTCTTCAAAGTATATTTGCATACAGTTTTTGCAGGAACAAGGCAGGGAAGTTGTGCTAAACATCTTTGCGAACCAGCCACAAATCTGCTGTGGATGTAGGCTTCTGCACAGCATTGTATACACAACCATACACACACATAGACACACACACATACATCTTCAGAGATAGTTTAGGAATGCATTTACACTTCACAATCTCAATACACATCCTTTCTTTACTTCCTAAACTCACATGGTTCTGCCTCAGTTTGCTCCTCTGCCTTCATCACAACCCAGCACAGTGTTTCGGGAGCTTCCCTTGACCCTAATCATGGCTCTATAGTTCAGTAAGCAAGAGTCCTAATTCTCAACTCGTAGTTCCACGTCCTTTTCCGTTAGGTGAGCTACTTCTGCCACTATAGCCTTTACTTAGCTTCTTTGTTTGTTGACGCATTGGAACTACCACCCGGGGCACTCTCTTCATCTCATACTCCCTGTTCTGCTTCATCCCATTAACTCTTCAGCTTGCAAACTCAGGACCCTGTCCCTGGAGAATCATTCACTCCTTCTATTTATTTTCATCGTCAATACTCTGGATCATACTATCTATTGCCTTGGTCTCACCTCACTTAAAAGACACCCACTTCATGCTGCTTTGCTCGCTGGTCTGCTTTTACTGCACGCTAGGCCCTATCTGACCTCTTGAAAGGCAATTGTCTCTATCCCTTTGCCCTAACCCTTCCCACCATGAGTTATTCCCAAACATTAACCATAACTCTCCCAAACCACAATGCCGTCACTAATAATGGATGTCATAATACACATTACAACAACACATGCGTCTTCAATGGGGAATGTGGCTAGCATGTCCACCTTCTTACAAGCACATCATCCTTTGTGAGCTGCAGAGAACAATGAAAGTCTACATGTAAAGAATGATCTATTACTAATACAAACTGTTGTCTGCCTGTCACAACAGGTTATTAAACGATCCTGATTGGCAACAAAGTAGTTATCAGCAGTTGTTTAACGACCGCCATAGTCTTAAGGTACTGCCACACTAAACAATCCCGCTAGCGATCACAATAACGACGCATACTAATGCGATCGCTAGCGGGATTGTTTCTATATCGCTAAATGCGGCCACATTTAGCGATATAGTTAACGACGCTATCGCCGTTAGCGATCTTCTTAACGACTTTAGCGGTACAAAAGTACCGCTAAATCGCTAAGAAAAGGTGCCACACAGCGATTAGATACTTACCAGCGGGAGCGCCGACGATAAAATAGGGTCCGGAGCGATTCCAGCGACGAGCGAGATCACAGCAGGAAGCTCGTCGCTGGAAGCTGCCGCACTGAACAACATCGCTAACAGGATCACTAAATAGTGACGTTTTTTAGCGATCCCGTTAGCGATATTGTTTAGTGTGGCATACCCTTAATACAAATGCACCTTTACTCACCAGACTAACCAGACTAGTTTATGACTGTGTATATTAATATCAATGAAGACCAGAGTTGGAAATTTATTAAAGATGCTTGCTGGAAATTATCTTCTCTACAGATAACTGTCATTTCTGGTTCAGGTAAATTAATGCTCAAAATCATTTTAGTTTACATCTGTTTTCAATGCATATGTCTAAAATATAATAAAATACGACAAAGTGACTAAGGTGGGAAATTGTCCAACATACCAATGATAGCCAAAAGCTTGAGGCATGTTATCAAGAATAGAATATTTGAATGCAATTCCTTTCTCTGGAAAAATGCCTAGGTTTTACTGGGAAATAGTTATTTTAAGGAAATGAGAACTTTTAAAGAATCATTTGTTTTCTTAGTCATAAAGTTTCTGTAAACATCTTCTTTGGTACATGATAAAGTATTTGTAGATATATCAGAAGAAGACAATGAAAATGTTTCCATTTTGTGATATTATTTTTATCTGAAACCTGGGGTGCCTTGTTTTTGGATAATCACTACAGTTGATCAAATGGTTTGAAATTCAAATTCACCAGCGTCAACAAAGTTTACAAAAAATGTGATTCACAATGAATCACAAGTACTGCTAAGCCTTTAATTGCCTTGAGAAGATGTATATCAGTCTGAGGTCTCACTAGTAGAGATGAGTGCACATGACAAAATTAGAATTTGCTGAATAGCACAGATTTTACAGGGAAATTCGATTCACAGTGAAGTTATCCTTCTCGCATTAAATGATCCATTTCATGCTCTAGGGTTATTTCAAACCACACTGCAAAAGTAAGGTGCAAAATGAGAAAAAAAACTTGCACTCACTTCACTATTAATCTTTCTGGCTGCCATCGCTGTTCACTGCCCACTATCTGATTTCTGATTCTTTGGCCCCATGCTTAAACTAGGCGGGTAACCAACAACTTGTTTATATACTGATCATACATGCAGATTTTCCACGCTTTATAACATCAAAAAACAAGTGAAAAAAATTATATTACTTAGTGTATTGTCACAACAATCACTGAAATTTTTTTCACAGGGCCAACTATGAATTCTCCTTCCTAAGCCTCTAGTTCACGCCCAACTATGTTGACTATGCATTTTATAAATTAAGGCCCCGTCACACTCTTCAATGTCCCAGTGATCCCACCAACGATCCAACGTGGATGGGATCGCTGGGACTTCATTAGCTGATCGCTGGTGAGCTGTCACATGGGCAGACTCACCAGCGATCAGGTCCGGCGAGCACGCTAGTATCCAGTGTACACATCGGGTAACTAAGCGCTGCGCCGTGCTTAGTTACCCGATGTGTACCCTAGATACCATCTCCCAGCTTCTGCTGTACGTGCTGGGAGCTGGTATCCAGAGTACACATCAGGTAACTAAGCGCTGCCGGTGCTTAGTTAACCGATATGTACCCTAGATACCAGCTCCCAGCTTCTGCTGTACGCGCTGGGAGCTCGCTGATCGCTGTTCTCCCGCTGTCACACGCAGCGATGCGCGCTGGCCAGCGGGAGACCAACGATGAAAAAATGGTCCAGGCCATTCGACGACGATCAGCGATACCCAGCAGGGGGGCTGATCGTCGCTGTGTGTCACACTAAGCGAGATCGCTGGCTAGGTCGCTGTTGCGTCACAAAATCAGTGACACTTCAGCGATCTCGCTAGCAATCTCGCTTAGTGAGACGGGGGCTTTAGGCATGCAGGGTCCTGGACTTGATGGTCATCCATTCTTCAGCCATCAACACTGTGTCTCTGTGTCCTAACAACTTTGGATGGTACTTTCTATTGGTAACATGGCGTTCAGACCATAGGAAACATAAAATCAGGGTCCTATTCATTGTGTGATCTCCCTCTCTATGCAGGTGTTGTTGTGATGTTGAAGCTGAAGAACCAGCAATAGATAGTCATTACCAGAAGAATTATCCACTACTATTGGAAAGTATCCCTTGAAGAAATCATGCTTAACTATTTAATATTATAAAAGATTGAATCAGGTCACTCCTGTTGCAGGTACCCAAGTAGGATCCTGTCCCATGAATTAAGAGAAAACATGGTACTTAGATATATTATAGATGCAGATTTATTGGGTGAAAGTAATCTCAAATATAACTCACCTTTCATCAATAATGCTGTATATAAAGAATATGGACAAAACCTGTGTATACAACAATAAGGCATGTTGCGGTCGGTGGGCGCGTCAAAATGACGCATGCGGACACATCCACATACATCCGCATGACCTGCGTGCCCAATGTTAAAGATAGGTAAGCAGGA
The DNA here is from genome assembly GCA_033576555.1 of Oophaga sylvatica. NCBI lineage: Eukaryota > Metazoa > Chordata > Amphibia > Anura > Dendrobatidae > Oophaga > Oophaga sylvatica. The sequence goes on along the minus strand of JARQOD010000006.1, from coordinate 262,703,525 downwards.
CGCATGCAGACGTAGGCGGAGCTGAACCGAAGAGGTGCGGCAGTGGACGGGACTTAACGGAGGAAGTACACAGCCCTCCGCAGATCTGCCCAACGCAAATGTGAATCCAGTCTAGCTCATATATTAAAGGTACATTTCCAAAAAGTGAAGTATGCAAATACAACATATACAAAAATAAGGAAATTATATTAAGTAACACATGCACGCAAAATAAATGCCAATAGAAAGCCATAGGAGACCAAAAAGGTAGAAACCACAAAATAATATAATATCCAGTGTATCTATTGTAAAAACCTAAAAAGAAACACCAGTGGACAATCCAAAAGTGCTATAATGAAACCAATTAGATGTAAGGTATAGGGACCTAAAGAGCAATTTTGCTGGAGACGGGCTGAATGTGAATATTCCTTACCAAATTGCATTGATGGGGAACAAAGAAATCAAGACAGACGCCAAAACACACGTCGTAGTGGACGCATCCAGTTACAGCCAGTGTCAGCTTGAATACAGGTGATGTAGATTTCTGCATATCTCTCTTTTAGCTTTTTTGCATTTACATATCCAGGATACTTATCTCTTTACCCACCTGTATTACACTATACATCTGAGTGTATCACACATCTCTGACATAAACATTCTCCAGCAATTCTTTATTCAGGCATCACAGCTATTTAACTATCTTTATGCACCTATGCACTTTATGTAATATATGAACATATTCATCACTTGATTTCATGCATGTGTTGCCATGTGATACTAATTGCATTTATACCCCTTCTATTGTGTATATTTTTCTTGAACATATGTAACTGTTCCTGGAGCTCGTGTCCACTTTTACCTAGTTATTTTCCCCACTTCTATCCAATTTCATCTCTCTGTAATTAATAAAGTTATATTGTTTGTTTATTAAGGACTCTTGAATTCGTTTTTTTCTTCTTTTTTTTTTACATTTATAGTTTCACCGATGGGGCTTTATTTATCCTATATACATATGTGGTGGTGATTGTGATTTTTCTCACCTCTAGGTATCTCCATTGTTGGACATTATTTATTTACTACATGTGCTTTTACTTTTGAGGTTCTCTGCCTACCTTCATAAATTGGTAAAAATGCCTGTAGAACAAAATGGTTTGCAATTTAATCCTTATTAAAAAATTCTCCATTTTCAAGAACAAAAGATTTTTTAATTCTGCGGTTTATTGCCTGCTATCTAGGTTACTGGTCACTGTTACAGTCAGTGGTTGCTGTTTTTCTGTACAAAGAGCGCAGCACTCACAAGCTCCCTTCTATAAAGTTTGTAAGCACTGCACAGAAGCTGGCTGGAGAATTGGATCCGACTAGCTTCCATTCCTCTGTGTTCCTCCGATACTTTATAGCACAGCTACCTCTGCTTGCAGCAATGGAAAGCACACAGTGCAAGCCACGGGTGCAACAAAGTCACTGGTCCGAACTATGAATCAATCAGGTGCACCCACCTTAGCAAGCGCAAAGACCAGAGAATGGAGAGCAATGCTATCCTGAAAACAAAATGAGGTAAGCATAGTCATATTATATGGGATTTTTTTTCTAGAGTGAGAAAGAGAATATAAAAAAGGTTGAAAATCTTGTAATATCAGAATGATTGTTTATAACTATAAAATATATTCCTTCCCCCAAATTGAGAAACACTACAAAATTATCTCTGGTCTTCTACTCTAGTCACTAGTCCACTAAATTGCTTAGTAACATGATTTTACCGGATAAAACAATATGTAATAGAATGGGGAGACGTGGACACTTTATTCTGAGCCTTTTTCTCTTTATTCTGCACATTTTCCTGTAACTTATTTTAACATATTCACTCAATAGAGATTTTGCTAATGATATCGTAGAGATTTGCAACAGAACTGAAGTAAATTTAGACACCAGGTTCTTTATTTCAACAAAGTCCTCCCTGATATACAAGTCAAATCTGCCTTTTTTCATTGGGCAATGATTTATTTCCCTTTTAAATTGGCTGGAGCGGTTAGTTTTTTATTTTTATTAAGTCACACCATTCTTAAATGAAACTATTGATTTAAAGTCAGCTTAGTGAGGATTTAATTTGTTTTCAGGGGATTAAAGCAGGTAACATGGGATAATTTTACAATAAAGTGGAATAGAAACATTCCTTCAAATTACCCTCAACTTTTTTTCTGCCAAGTTGCACAGACATTACACATTTCCAAGTAAATTGTGGAAATACATTCATAAATCAGTCCCAACTCTTGTACGTGTTTTAAGGATTGAAAAAGAAATAGTTTTCTCTGACCTTGTGCTGTACTTTCAGATATACCACAACCAGATATTAGTTCTACGTGCTTTTATCTACATATTTATATTTGTATATAAATTATAAAATATGCAAAATATTTTCCTTTTATAAAAAAATATTAATACATTAGATACCTGCTTACATCAATTATGCAATGCTTATATTAAAAAGTATTTTTTAGCTCATTATTTGGCTTGTCTCATAAAAACTACCATTTTTTAATCGGAAGTCCTGTTCTAAGATCAAATAGGATAGTTGATGCATGTCTGAGTTCTCTTTAAAATGCTCAAAATGCTGAACCTATGTGCAGAAAACGGTTTTGCAATAGAAATGAGAGGTAAATGTCTTTCAAATATTTTGAGGCTGTGGTTCCAGGTCCGGAACCACAGCGCTTTGGACGGAGCGAAATTCCGCTCCGTCTAAGCCCCGCCCCCTTTCTGACGTGTGCTCTTTCCGGAGGTGTTCAGGACACCTCCGGAACACCTCCGGAAAGAACGCAGGGCTACATAGCCCTGTGTTAAATTCTGTTGCGGCGACGCACCATCGCCGCAACACGCTAGGACATGCTGCGGTCTGAAAAGACGCGCCGCATGTCCGTTTACGCAGGTCTCCCGCCTGCGTGTTGTTACGCATAGTGGAGACGGGATTTCTTGAAATCCCCTCCACTATGCTGTAACATCTGGACGCTGCGTGTTTGGCGCTGCGCCAGCGCACAGCGCCAAACACGCAGCGTTTCCTGACCGTGGAAACTCACCCTTAAAGTCATTTTTAAGGATTTTTTTCAGTTGATCTTTTACAATAAATTCCTAAAAAAAACAGTTTTGATTTGATTTGTAACCAAAGAAGAATCTGATTGTAAAAAACTTATAATCTAGATAAAGTGGTGATGAAAGATCTATTTATCTTATATGCAACTAAATCCCCATTAGTTTGGTACACCAATTGCTGCTGATCATAACAAATTGTATATCCTAAATTGTAAATGTGTTAAAAAAAATTCTCTAAACTAACGGCTGAAGGCCATGGACCCAGCTCATCATGGTGTTATTAACAATATGCCTGCATAAAACACCTTGAAATGGCTAAAACATTTTTCACAATACAAAGATATGCAAAAATTGTTTTGACTTTTGGCATCTTTACACCTCTTCCGACCAGCTCTGCCCATGATGGGCCAACAAGTGCTAAGCATCTCTGGGAACTCCTTCAAGATTGTTGGAAGACCATTTCCTGTGACTACCTCTTGAAGCTCATCAAGAGAATGCCAAGAGTGTGCAAAGCAGTCATCAAAGCAAAAGGTGGCTACTTTGAAGAACCTAGAATACAAGACATAATTTCAGTTGTTTCACACTTTTTTGTTAAGTATATAATTCCACATGTGTTAATTCATAGTTTTGATGCCTTCAGTGTGAATATACAATTTTCATAGTCATGAAAATACAGAAAAATCTTTAAATGAGAAGGTGTGTCCAAACTTTTGGTCTTTACTGTATATATATATATATATATACAGTATATATGTATATATATATACTGTATATATATATATTAGCCACACACACATAGTCTACTTTATTATGTATATTGCCATCCCTTATACAGTGCCCTCCCTCTCTTGTTACGTACAGCACTGTCACTTACATATTGGATTATATAGAGCCCTTTTTTTTATTACATACCGTAATGTCTTGTTAGCTGTATAATGCAATGATGGCTGATGGAGCATGGGAAAGGCTTCTTTTCTAATGGAGGAGTTGATGAACTGGTTGTCTGGTCACCGGCTCCTCCATCAGCAGTTACTTTATATCTAACAAGAGAGGGGACTATGTAATAAAAGAGGGCACCGTGAATAATAAAAATAACAAGAATACACTATGTAAGAGACAGCACTGTATAAAACAGCAGATGAAGCTATATAATAAGGGACGGCATCACATATAAATAGAGAGGATGGTACGTAATAATGGACAGTGTTATACATAACAAAAGAGGAAACTGTAACTAAGGATGGTGTTATACATATTAAGTGAGTACACTATATACTAAGGGACTGTGCTATACATAAAAAGTGACTACACTATATAGTGAGGGATGGCGCTATACATAATAAGCGAGTACACTATATACTAAGGGACTGTGCTTTACATAATAAATGAGTACACTTTATACTAAGGGACTGTATTAGACATAAGTGATAATGTCTTCCTCCACCTCCCCTGTTCCTAAATCCATTATAAATCCCCTTTCCTCCCATCCCAATCCACCACACCCCTCATTGTCATCCTCCCCATCCCATTGTTGTCCTCTCCACCACCCCATGATTGCCCTCTTCACCACCTCCATCATTGCTTTCTCCCACCACCCCATTATTGCCTATTTCACCATCTCCATCATTACCTCCTCTCCACCACCCCATCATTTTCCTTTCCACTGCCACCATCATTGCCTTCTCCCCCATCACCCATCATTGTCCTTTCCACTGCCACCATCGTTGTCTTCTCCCCCACCACCCCATCATTACCCATTCCACGACCGCCATCATTTCCTCCTCCCTCACCATCATTGTCTTTTCCCCCACCACCCCCATCATTGCCCATTACACTGTCTCCATCATTTCCTCCTACCCACCAGTCCCATTATTGCCCATTCCACCACCTCCATCACTTCTCCTCCCCACCACCCCCATTATTGCCCTTTCCACCACCCCATCATTGCCTTCTCCCCCACCACCCCCATCATTGCCCTCTGGTCAACCCAATCATTGCCTTCTGCCCCATCACCCCCATCATTGCCCTCTCCATCAACCCAATCATTACCTTCTGCCCCATCACCCCATCATTGCCCTCTCTGTCAACCCAATCATTGCCTTCTGCCCCATCACCCCCATCATTGGCCTCTCCTACACCTACACACACACACACAGCACCATTCTCCTCTCTGCATTCACACACACACGCCCTCTTCTCCACCTAAACACAGACACACACAGCACCATTCACCTTTCCAGACACGTTTAGACACACACACAACACACACATCTCACCTCTGCGCATGGTATCATGCAGCCGCAGCATCACCAGCAGCTTCCTTCCCGTCTCGCACAGCCACGGCGCTGAATGATGATGACATTCAGCCACTGCTGTTTGACACAGGAAGCATGGGCAGAAAGCAGGATGGATCCCTGCAGCTCCACCCTCATTATTAGCCATCCTTCAGGGGCCCCCCACCACCTTCGGGCCCCGTTGCAACTGTACCGGTTGAACTGTCAGTATGTCCGCCGCTGGTTTGGATGAATTAGATATATATTTTTCCTCAAAGACCGCTAAACCCAGATTAGCAAAAACGCAAGCTACAGGTGTCCACATAGTGGTACCAACTTTCTGCAGGTACCACTTACCGTATTTTTCGGACTATAAGACGCACCGGACTATAAGACGCACCCAGGTTTTAGAGGTGGAAAATAGGGAAAAATATATTTGAAGCAAAAAATGTGGTAAAATATTTAATAACATAAATAACATACTATTATATGTGGTGTTATTATATATAATAGCATGTTATTATGTAGGAAGCTACGGGTAGAAGATGGTGCTGCGGGACCAGTGTGGTGTCTGTAAACTACTATGTGAAGACGCTGGAGGGTGAGTATAAGGCCGGGGTCACACATGCAAGAAATTTGCACGATTTTTGTGCGAATCTCTCTCGTGAACACCCGACACTGCCGCTGGCACTCAGACTGGAGCGTGCAGCTGCATAGAAAAACATGCAGCATAGAAATACATGCAGCCGCACGCTCCGGTTTGAGTGCCGGCGGCAGTGCCGGGTGTTCATGCGAGAGATTCGCACAAAAATTGTGCAAATTTCTCGCATGTGTGACCACGGCCTAAGAATGGGGGCACGAGGCTTATATTTAAAGCCACACTCCAGCACTGATAACACTGGAGTGCTGCTTTAAGATCCCATGGGAGAACTATAACTCCCAGCATGTCCTGCAGATCCTATGGCATGCTGGGAGTTATAGTCCACCACAGGATGGCAGAGTGATTTTTAATGTGCTGTATTTACTAACCTTTTAATTAATTCTCTGTTGTACAGTGTGTCTGAAGGACCTGTGATGACATCATGAAGAGGCAGGGCTTTGTGTGGTCATGTGATGCTCCAGCCCGCCCTCTTCATGACCTCATCACAGAGTCCTCCACAGGAGCATTCAGCATCACATCAGCACAGCCCCTGTGCTGTCAGGTATGCGATGCTTCCTGCTGCACTCTGCTCCTGCCGCCTCCTTCTACTTCCCACACAGATCCCCAGCTGCTGCAGGAATCAGGCGCTGGGGAACTATGTGGCTCTGTCATTTGCTGCTCCTCGCTCACTGCTCAGCTGATAGGTGGGCGGGGAAGCGGCTAATGAATATTCACTGCACTTAAGTATCGGGACCAGTGGTTTCCCCAGCGCTGGATTCCTGCAGCGGAGGGGTTATTTTCCTGCCTCCTGCGATCCCACTCCACCGCTGCCCCCTGCCCTCCTCCCCACATGTTACATTCCGACCATAAGACCCACCCACACTTTCTTCCCAAATTTGGAGGAAAAAAAGTGCGTCTTATGCTCCGAAAAATACGGTATTTAGAAACTTGAATGCGTTATGCGTCAATACAAAATCTAAACCTTCAAGAACGAAAGAAATAAAATCAGGAGTTTTTTCAGAATTTGATAAAATTTTTTCAATGGCATTGATACCATTTTTTGTGGTATTCTCGTGTATAAATTTTCCACATCTATTGATGTTAACAAGAAATTTGGTTGCCACTCAAATCAAGAGCCAATAAAAAATCACCTGAATCGTGCTGGGCCCAGTACAAGCCACCTGGTTTTGTTTTGGTTTCATTTTGGTGCACCGGTATAAGTGGCATGAAACTCTGTAAACATTGTTTAAAGCTGTGACCAAGGAGTCAGAAATGCTTCCAGGGGCGATCCCCATGACGTTCCCGTGTCATTTGAGCAGTGTTTCCATCATTTTCTGCCGTTTTTAGACCTTGAAAGGACCCCGGGGGGTATCGCGGTAAAACTGCTCGGGTCTCCCATAGACTTACATTGGGCTCGTTGCTCGGGTCGAGTATTCCAATCTGCTTGACCCGAGCAACGAGCACTAGAGTTGAGCGATACTTTCCGATATCCAAAAGTATCGGAATCGGAATGGTATCGCCGATACAAAAAAATATCGCGAACCGATACCGATACCGGAAATACAATGTAAGTCTATGGGAACAAAATATCGGAATTAAAAAAAACCCATTCTTGCCTTGTTGGTTAATTGTACATGAAGGAAAACAACAAAGAGTAATGTAGAATTTATTGGGGAGGTTGAGGAGACATTAAAGGCATAGATGTTTAACACAATGCAATGGAATAGCATTAATATTTCTTTTTTTGAAATACGTTTGGATTGACGAAGAAATTGACAATGTTGTTAACCTTTTTTCTATTTTGTCAAATATGTCTGTTTCACAACTTCCATGCTCTTCACCTTTTTAACTTTTCTCACACTTTCTCCTTCATAATCTTCAGCAGCATCATCTTTCTCATCAAATTATTCTTCATCTTCACCTTCTTAATCTTCTAAAACTTCTTGCTATTCATCTTTTTGTTAACATTACTTATATTGTTCTTATTAAACAGTTATTATTCTTCATATTCTACTTCTTCATCTTCTTCCTATTCATCCTTTTCATCATATTCTTATTTGTGACAGAATTCTGTACTGTAATCTGTAAACTCTGAATTTTCATCCTCCGTTCTGCTGTCACGAAAGATTTTAATTACAACAGTATTGTCCGGTTCAGTTTAGCCTGCAGCAGCATCAGGCATTTTCCAGGGCACCACGAGGAGGAACGACTCACCCATACACTGCTGAGTTTCTTTGCTTAGAATTTAGGCATATTTTGCTCTTCATTTGTCTTATACTTAATGTTCTTCGCTACTTTACTGACCCTACTTCTGCATGTATGTGTAAGCTCTTCTGTCTCCTGGTCTGCTATCTTGCAGAGTTTGTCATAACACACGTTCTGTCCACTGTTGAGTAAAAATGGTACGAAAGATGACCAGATAGAGAAGAACAGAGTGAGCAGCTGACTTTGCGGTACACAGGAGGTCAGTGCTCAAAGCCTAACAAGGAGCATGCTAACTGTGCTAACAGCACTCGAGAACCAGCTGACGGTTAACCGATGGGAGCAGACAGGTTACAGCAGGACTGTTTGCCTGTTCACACAGCAGGAACATACATATGACCCATAACGGACAAGTACGTCTAACAGCACTTCGGAAACAACTCGGATTAACCGGATGGAGAGAACTGTGAGCACAGGACTTTGCGCAACACAGGAACAGCTGACTACTGCAGAACACGGAGCAAGGTAGCTGGTACACATCGAGAACAATGTTTTAACAGGTAAAACGTGGAGGCAGCAGGACTGTTTGCCGTTCACACAGCAGGGAACAGCTGACATTACTGAACCCAGTAACACGGAGCAAGTGTTAACTGTGCTAACAGCACTCCGAGAAACACTGGCGGGTTGTAACCCAGGATGAGAAAGAACAGGTGGAGGCAGCAGACTTTGCCGTTCACACAGCAGGTACAGCTGACATTACTGACCCAGTAACACAGGAGCAAGTGTAACTGTGCTAACAGCACTTCGAGAAACAACTGGCGGTGTTGTAACCCAGGGATGAGAAGAGAACAGGTGAGGCAGCAGACTTTTTTGCCGTTCACACAGCAGGGAACAGCTGAATTACTGAACCCCAGTAACACAGGAGCAAGTGTAACTGTGCTAACAGCACTTCGAGAAACAACTGCGGTGTGTAACCCGATGAGAAGAGAACAGGTGAGGCAGCAGGACTTTTGCCGTTACACAGCAGGAACAGCTGACATTACTGAACCCAGTAACACAGGAGCAAGTGTAACTGTGTAACAGCACTTCGAGAAACAACTGGCGTGTTGTAACCCAGGATGAGAAAGAACAGGGGAGCAGCAGGACTTTTGCCGTTCACACACAGGGGAACAGCGACATTACTGAACCCGTAACACAGGAGCAAGTGTAACTGTGCTAACAGCACTTCCGAGAAACAACTGCGGTGTTGTAACCCAGGATGAGAAAGAACAGTGGAGGCAGCAGGACTGTTTGCCGTTCACACAGCAGGGGAACGCTGACATTACTGAACCCCAGTAACACGGAGCAAGTGTTAACTGGCTAACAGCACTTCGAGAAACAACTGGCGGTGTTGTAACCCAGGGATGAGAAGAGAACAGGTGGAGGCAGCAGGACTTTTGCCGTTCACACAGCAGGGGAACAGCTGACATTACTGAACCCCAGTAACACGGAGCAAGTGTAACTGTGCTAACAGCACTTCGAGAAACAACTGGCGGTGTTGTAACCCAGGATGAGAAGAGAACAGGGGAGGCAGCAGGACTGTTGCCGTTCACACAGCAGGGAACAGCTGACATTACTGAACCCAGTAACACGGAGCAAGTGTAACTGTGCTAACAGCACTTCGAGAAACAACTGGCGGTGTTGTAACCAGGATGAGAAGAGAACAGGTGAGGCAGCAGGACTTTTGCCGTTCACACAGCAGGGAACAGCTGACATACTGAACCCCAGTAACACGAGCAAGTGTAACTGTGCTAACAGCACTTCCGAGAAACAACTGGCGTGTGTAACCCAGGATGAAGAGAAGGTGAGGCAGCAGGACTTTTGCGTTCACACAGCAGGGAACAGCTGACATTACTGAACCCCAGTAACACGAGCAAGTGTAACTGTGCTAACAGCACTTCCGAGAAACAACTGGCGGTGTTGTAACCCAGGGATGAGAAGAGAACAGGTGGAGGCAGCAGGACTTTTGCCGTTCACACAGCAGGGAACAGCTGACATTACTGAACCCAGTACACGGAGCAAGTGTTAACGTGCTAACAGCACTTCCGAGAAACAACTGGCGGTGTTGTAACCCAGGGATGAGAAGGAACATGGTGGAGGCAGCAGGACTTTTGCCGTTCACACAGCAGGGGAACAGCTGACATTACTGAACCCCAGTAACACAGGAGCAAGTGTAACTGTGCTAACAGCACTTCGAGAAACAACTGGCGGTGTTGTAACCCAGGGATGAGAAAAACAGGTGGAGGCAGCAGGACTTTTGCCGTTCACACAGCAGGGGAACAGCTGACATTACGAACCCCAGTAACACAGGAGCAAGTGTAACTGTGCTAACAGCACTTCCGAGAAACAACTGGCGGTGTTGTAACCCAGGGATGAGAAGAGAACATGGTGAGGCAGCAGGACTTTTTGCCGTTCACACAGCAGGGGAACAGCGACATTACTGAACCCCAGTAACACGGAGCAAGTGTAACTGTGCTAACAGCACTTCCGAGAAACAACTGGCGGTGTTGTAACCAGGGATGAGAAGAAACATGGTGAGGCAGCAGGACTTTTGCCGTTCACACAGCAGGGGAACAGCTGACATTACTGAACCCCAGTAACACAGGAGCAAGTGTTAACTGTGCTAACAGCACTTCCGAGAAACAACTGGCGGTGTTGTAACCCAGGGATAGAAGAGAACAGGTGGAGGCAGCAGGACTTTTTGCCGTTCACACAGCAGGGGAACAGCTGACATTACTGAACCCCAGTAACACAGGAGCAAGTGTTAACTGTGCTAACAGCACTTCCGAGAAACAACTGGCGGTGTTGTAACCCAGGGATGAGAAGAGAACAGGGTGGAGGCAGCAGGACTGTTTGCCGTTCACACAGCAGGGAACAGCTGACATTACTGAACCCCAGTAACACAGGAGCAAGTGTTAACTGTGCTAACAGCACTTCCGAGAAACAACTGCCGGTGTTGTAACCAGGGATGAGAAGAGAACATGGTGGAGGCAGCAGGACTGTTTGCTGTTCACACAGCAGGGGAACAGCTGACATTACTGAACCCCAGTAACACAGGAGCAAGTGTAGACTGTGCTAACAGCACTTCCGAGAAACAACTGGCGGTGTTGTAACCCAGGGATGAGAAGAGAACAGGGTGGGAGCAGCAGGACTGTTTGCCGTTCACACAGCAGGGGAACAGCTGACATTACTGAACCCCAGTAACACAGGAGCAAGTGTAGACTGTGCTAACAGCACTTCCGAGAAACAACTGGCGGTGTTGTAACCCAGGGATGAGAAGAGAACAGGTGGAGGCAGCAGGACTTTTGCCGTTCACACAGCAGGGGAACAGCTGACATTACTGAACCCCAGTAACACGGAGCAAGTGTTAACTGTGCTAACAGCACTTCCGAGAAACAACTGGCGGTGTTGTAACCCAGGGATGAGAAGAGAACATGGTGGAGGCAGCAGGACTTTTTGCCGTTCACACAGCAGGGGAACAGCTGACATTACTGAACCCCAGTAACACAGGAGCAAGTGTAACTGTGCTAACAGCACTTCCGAGAAACAACTGGCGGTGTTGTAACCCAGGGATGAGAAGAGAACAGGGTGGAGGCAGCAGGACTGTTTGCCGTTCACACAGCAGGGGAACAGCTGACATTACTGAACCCCAGTAACACGGAGCAAGTGTTAACTGTGCTAACAGCACTTCCGAGAAACAACTGGCGGTGTTGTAACCCAGGGATGAGAAGAGAACAGGGTGGAGGCAGCAGGACTTTTGCCGTTCACACAGCAGGGGAACAGCTGACATTACTGAACCCCAGTAACACAGGAGCAAGTGTTAACTGTGCTAACAGCACTTCCGAGAAACAACTGGCGGTGTTGTAACCCAGGGATGAGAAGAGAACATGGTGGAGGCAGCAGGACTTTTTGCCGTTCACACAGCAGGGGAACAGCTGACATTACTGAACCCCAGTAACACAGGAGCAAGTGTTAACTGTGCTAACAGCACTTCCGAGAAACAACTGGCGGTGTTGTAACCCAGGGATGAGAAGAGAACATGGTGGAGGCAGCAGGACTTTTTGCCGTTCACACAGCAGGGAACAGCTGACATTACTGAACCCCAGTAACACAGGAGCAAGTGTAGACTGTGCTAACAGCACTTCCGAGAAACAACTGGCGGTGTTGTAACCCAGGGATGAGAAGAGAACAGGTGGAGGCAGCAGGACTGTTTGCCGTTCACACAGCAGGGGAACAGCTGACATTACTGAACCCCAGTAACACGGAGCAAGTGTTAACTGTGCTAACAGCACTTCCGAGAAACAACTGGCGGTGTTGTAACCCAGGGATGAGAAGAGAACAGGTGGAGGCAGCAGGACTGTTTGCCGTTCACACAGCAGGGGAACAGCTGACATTACTGAACCCCAGTAACACAGGAGCAAGTGTAGACTGTGCTAACAGCACTTCCGAGAAACAACTGGCGGTGTTGTAACCCAGGGATGAGAAGAGAACAGGGTGGAGGCAGCAGGACTGTTTGCCGTTCACACAGCAGGGGAACAGCTGACATTACTGAACCCCAGTAACACAGGAGCAAGTGTAACTGTGCTAACAGCACTTCCGAGAAACAACTGGCGGTGTTGTAACCCAGGGATGAGAAGAGAACAGGGTGGAGGCAGCAGGACTTTTTGCCGTTCACACAGCAGGGGAACAGCTGACATTACTGAACCCCAGTAACACAGGAGCAAGTGTTAACTGTGCTAACAGCACTTCCGAGAAACAACTGGCGGTGTTGTAACCCAGGGATGAGAAGAGAACATGGTGGAGGCAGCAGGACTTTTTGCCGTTCACACAGCAGGGGAACAGCTGACATTACTGAACCCCAGTAACACGGGAGCAAGTGTTAACTGTGCTAACAGCACTTCCGAGAAACAACTGGCGGTGTTGTAACCCAGGGATGAGAAGAGAACATGGTGGAGGCAGCAGGACTTTTTGCCGTTCACACAGCAGGGGAACAGCTGACATTACTGAACCCCAGTAACACAGGAGCAAGTGTAGACTGTGCTAACAGCACTTCCGAGAAACAACTGGCGGTGTTGTAACCCAGGGATGAGAAGAGAACAGGGTGGAGGCAGCAGGACTGTTTGCCGTTCACACAGCAGGGGAACAGCTGACATTACTGAACCCCAGTAACACGGGAGCAAGTGTTAACTGTGCTAACAGCACTTCCGAGAAACAACTGGCGGTGTTGTAACCCAGGGATGAGAAGAGAACATGGTGGAGGCAGCAGGACTGTTTGCCGTTCACACAGCAGGGGAACAGCTGACATTACTGAACCCCAGTAACACAGGAGCAAGTGTAGACTGTGCTAACAGCACTTCCGAGAAACAACTGGCGGTGTTGTAACCCAGGGATGAGAAGAGAACAGGTGGAGGCAGCAGGACTGTTTGCCGTTCACACAGCAGGGGAACAGCTGACATTACTGAACCCCAGTAACACAGGAGCAAGTGTAGACTGTGCTAACAGCACTTCCGAGAAACAACTGGCGGTGTTGTAACCCAGGGATGAGAAGAGAACAGGGTGGAGGCAGCAGGACTGTTTGCCGTTCACACAGCAGGGGAACAGCTGACATTACTGAACCCCAGTAACACAGGAGCAAGTGTTAACTGTGCTAACAGCACTTCCGAGAAACAACTGGCGGTGTTGTAACCCAGGGATGAGAAGAGAACATGGTGGAGGCAGCAGGACTTTTGCTGTTCACACAGCAGGGAACAGCTGACATTACTGAACCCCAGTAACACAGGAGCAAGTGTAGACTGTGCTAACAGCACTTCCGAGAAACAACTGGCGGTGTTGTAACCCAGGGATGAGAAGAGAACAGGGTGGAGGCAGCAGGACTGTTTGCCGTTCACACAGCAGGGGAACAGCTGACATTACTGAACCCCAGTAACACAGGAGCAAGTGTAGACTGTGCTAACAGCACTTCCGAGAAACAACTGGCGGTGTTGTAACCCAGGGATGAGAAGAGAACAGGGTGGAGGCAGCAGGACTGTTTGCCGTTCACACAGCAGGGGAACAGCTGACATTACTGAACCCCAGTAACACAGGAGCAAGTGTTAACTGTGCTAACAGCACTTCCGAGAAACAACTGGCGGTGTTGTAACCCAGGGATGAGAAGAGAACAGGGTGGAGGCAGCAGGACTGTTTGCCGTTCACACAGCAGGGAACAGCTGACATTACTGAACCCCAGTAACACGGGAGCAAGTGTTAACTGTGCTAACAGCACTTCCGAGAAACAACTGGCGGTGTTGTAACCCAGGGATGAGAAGAGAACATGGTGGAGGCAGCAGGACTGTTTGCCGTTCACACAGCAGGGGAACAGCTGACATTACTGAACCCCAGTAACACAGGAGCAAGTGTTAACTGTGCTAACAGCACTTCCGAGCAACAACTGGCGGTGTTGGAGCCCAGGGTCAAGGAGGATGTTTAAATACTAGATCAAGTATTTTCCTTGTTACGTGTCAATTAAAAATGTCTATACTCCAAACAAGAGAAATATAACCTTTAGTACCATAAGATGATGATTTTACTTTAAAAAATATATGTAAATTAATAATTGACAAACATAAACGCATACATTAACATGTTGAAAAGCAATGCAAACCACAATAAAAATCGGTTAAATAATCTGCTATACGGTTTTAAATAAAAGCATACAAGTACATATCAGAATCCATTAATGATGGATAAGTAACAGTATGTACACCATTTTCATTTGCTAAATAATATCACTAAAAAGTTTTTAAAAATATCTAAAATTTCCATCATGTAATACTGATAATATGTGCCAATCATTTATATTAACAAAAAAAAACTTTAAAAAGTGCATAGTGAAAACAGCTATTTATGCCTGACTGTGGACTTGCAAGCATGACAACGGATAGATAAGGTATATATAGATGAGACTGCATAGCCACAGATGGTGAATGGCGATGTAATACTGTACCTCAATAAAGTGTGCGTTACTACTACATCCTTTTTTTTATATAGCTTTATAAAAGGGTACGTGCATGTATGCTTGTGCCTTTGTTTGGACGCACAGACTGGCTTCCTGCTGTGACGCGTTGGGTATTGGAGCGTCTGTGCGTCTTATGACGCAGACTAACATTCACGGTGCGCATCGTTCATCATCGCAAGCGTACCGACAACACAAAGGCGTTGTCATGACTGCTTTACTCAGTAAACATGCACCTATGATGAAACATACACGCATGTGCCCTATTACATAACAAGCTACAAGAAAAATGCGTGTGAGGTGTGACACAGCTGTTTTGTTAAGGTACAGTATTATATCGACATTGTACAGGTGTCGCTATTCAGTCTGATAAATAGATATCATTCACCTATTCTATCAGTTGTCGTTCTTTCAGCACCACTTACAGGTATATATTTTGCTATTGTGACTATGCACTATTGACTTTACCAAGGTAATGCATGATTTTTGTTAGCGATTATCATGTTTACATGAAGGACCTTTATGATATGGGCTGTTAACTTTCTAATCAAATATGTATTTTTTAAAATGACACAAATATAAGTAATGTTGAAGAGGACTATTCCTACATGCATTGTTTGCACAATATTACAGGTGTACATCACGTCCCTTAATCAACATTGGATATTATATTTACTTGTATGCTTTTATTTCAAAGGCAAGAACACTGAAGTATAACCTTCGCACTGCAGCAGTTGTCAAAGTTCAACCCACATTATGCACTTCCAACATTGCAGTATTTGAGTCATCATGATGTGAGTTGGATTTGTCTAAGCTATGGAGTGACAAGGTTGACCATCAGTATCCTATAGCATAAGTAGGCTTTTGTGTTTGCATTTGTTTTCGACATGTGCATATCTGTAATAATATGTCACAATTATTTTGTTACAGATTTGTGACAAAGACAAATCATTTTATGGTTTGAAAGTTGACGTTTCAAATGTTTACAGCTTAGAAATCATGGTGTAGCCTCATATCTATGTGTAGCACTAGACACTTTGAGATGTCATGTTTTTTTCACCATGATTAGGTAGTTAGCAGTAATTTTTGCCGGACACACAGCAGGGGAACAGCAGGCGTTACTGAACCCCACAAACACATCAGCGATTGTTTTCATCTGTGCATCTAACACTTCTGAGCAGCAACTGGCGCTGTTGAAGCCCAGGGTCAAGGAGGGTGTAGGCAGAGGCCTAGTATGAGACGTTTGAAGTTGAAGTTGTAGTTAGCAGCAGTAATTTTTGTCAGACACACAGCAGGGGAACAGCAGGCGTTACTGAACCCCACAAACACATCAGCGATTGTTTTCATCTGTGCATCTAACACTTCTGAGCAGCAACTGGCGCTGTTGAAGCCCAGGGTCAAGGAGGGTGTAGGCAGAGGCCTAGTATGAGACGTTTGAAGTTGAAGTTGTAGTTAGCAGCAGTAATTTTTGCCAGACACACAGCAGGGGAACAGCAGGCGTTACTGAACCCCACAAACACATCAGCGATTGTTTTCATCTGTGCATCTAACACTTCTGAGCAGCAACTGGCGCTGTTGAAGCCCAGGGTCAAGGAGGGTGTAGGCACAAAATATTGAGTTATTGCCTTGTTACGTGGCCATTGAAAATGTATGTACTTCAAACAAGAATAAATGAAGTTTTACTACGACAATAAAATGATGAATTTCAATTACAAGAATAGAAAAATATTTATACTTGACAGTCCTCTGTGGTTGCTAACGTTTAATGGCTAACTGAAAATATGGTAACAAATTCAAAGCTTTCGAGACTACTCAGGTGTCTTCATCAGGCTAAGAGTAAAGCCAAAAATTAAGAATCACATATTTCTACACACAACAGGACACAGGAATAGCTAAGACAAGTGAGGGAGGGACAAGTGAGGGGAGACCGGCAACAAAAAGGAGAACAAGGATGAATTATCAGCGCCACACAATCACAGATAAATTAATGAATTTACCTGTGGCAAAAGACTTTAGTATGCCCGGTCATAGCATGATGGATATGGAATTACTGGTATTAAAATCTAACTTCAAATATGAGAAACGTACAAAGGTTTCAGAATATAAGCTCATCATGACCTTTGACACTGTTAGTGATGGAATGAATAGATCACATGGATTTATGTCATTCTATATCAATTAAGGAATCTGCGTCTATGACCTTCCAGGGTCATGAAAACCCAAAAAAAGACGCCAATGAGAGGGCAATCAAACTTTCTATCCTTATCTAGGAACTGTTCCAATATTTATGTTCATCCCTGTGAGATAATGACAGTTCTGATACACGTCACTTACTTGTCTTACCTATTGCACTATTTCCTGTGTCCTGTTGTGTATAGAAATATGTGATGCTTAATTTTTTTATTTAGTCTTTGCCTGATGAAGAGACGTGAGTAGCCTTGAAAGCTTGCAATTTGTTTCCATCTTTTCAGTTATCCATTAAAAGGTATCAACCACTGCTGACTCTGAAGTCTAAATATTTTTCTATCTACTGGCTAACACGGTACAAAGATACACATGTTTTCTAATTTCAAGAAGGAGAAATAAAGAACATACAAATATAAACGCATATATGCACATGCCAAAAATAAATGGAACAACACAACACCCCAAAAATTGCTAACAAAATATAGTGTTGTAAATTTAAGAATAAAAGTCCATTTTTTTTTTATGAATAATGCTTAAGGAACGCTATGTTAAACCATAACATAGTGAAGACAATGGATTTTGTAATAGTCACTCATCATCATCATCGCAAATTTTATGTGACAGTCACAGACATTTCAATTATTTAAGTTCATAAAATCGTAACTTTCTATAGCATGTATGACATGTCCATCATGGACTCATCAATGTGATTGATGACACAATAATGTACGATAAAAAATAACCATTTAAAAAAACATTAGGCATTGTTTGTCACAATTTAAGTGTGTGCCTGCAAGTGTAGGTGAAACAAAGGCTACGGATAGCAAAGGTATATTCTATGTCTGTATCAGACAGTGGACAGCCTCTGATGGGTAATGCCGATGTTATACTGTACGTCAATAAAGTCTGCGGCTGAAATCATGCATTTTTTGCTTGTAGAGTGTTGAAGAGGGTAAAAGAATGTCTGGTTGCGCAAAGCTTTATCCGTCAACACTACCTTCCTACTGTCACGCGTAGGGTAGGGTAGCGTGTGGCAATTAGCTGACTATAAAATGTGAGGTTAGGCTGCGTTATTGCGCACTAGGGACGCAAAAAAAATACAGCAGTAATAATTTAATGTGTAATACTCCACCTATGACAAACAAAAAAATTACGTTCCCTCTTTAACAATGTACAAGACTAACAAGCCTAATGGTTGACGCTGACTTAATTGAGATACAGTATTACATCAACATTGTCCATGAGTAACTATGCACTGTGATACCTATATACCAGTATTAATTTATATCTCTTGTGGTTGTTTCAACAGCACTTGCAGGTATAACTACCTATTGTCAGTATGCATGATGCACTTTCTAGATGTAATAATTTATTATTGGACATTATTACCATGTTTACATGCTGGCCATTTCATATATGGTGTTTGAAGTTACAGTTGGCATCAGTATGTGTATTTTATAATGTCTGTCATAAATAAAACTCGTGATGATGATGATGAGGATTTAATGATTCGTACATCCATTGACTGCATTATCTTACAGGTACAGATAAAGTTCCTTAAAAAGCATTAATTCATAAGTATGAAATGTACTTTTATGCATTAATTTCAAAATGTGAAGAGTAGACTATGTTTTATTTTTTGTTACCATTTCTAATAGACATGTGCAGATATGCGCTGTGATGACAAATTATTATTTGTCCATATTTGTCGTAAAAATTTATCATTCTAGGCCTGCAAAACTTCACAATTTCATGTTTTCAGCATAACAAGCAGGGTGACGGCTCTTCCCTATTTGGAGCATGTTGGTCATGTGTTTTTCTGTCCATGTGTCGGGAACAGGAGACTTCTTGCCGTTCACACAGCAGGGGAACAGCTGGCGTTACTGAACCCCACTAACAGTAGAGCTTGTGTTTTATTCTGTGGACACGACACTTCTGAGCAGCAACTGGCAGTGTTGGAGCCCAGGCAGTAGAGTTCAGGTGGTAGAAAGATGAACATAACAGGAGACATGGATAACGTTGCGAACCAGTTATTTAATCTGAAAACGGACAGACAAATTCTGGCGAGATCCATGCCTTGTTCATTTTCAGAAAAGTAAGCCGGTCTACATTATCGGAGGATAGTCGCATGCGACGGTCTGTTAGTACACCACCTGCAGCACTAAAGACGCGCTCCGATAATACACTGGCAGCAGGGCAAGCCAGCACCTCCAATGCATACTGGCTAAGCTCTGGCCATGTATCCAGCTTAGAGACCCAAAACTTGAATGGGGAAGAGCCATCTGGGAGTACACTGAGAGGCAAAGCCAAGTAGTCTGTCACCATCTGACGGATACGTTGCCTCCCGCTGACTGGAGCCCTCTCGGATGGTGTAGACATTTGTGGCGCTGCCACAAAACTTTGCCACATTTTTAACATACTGGTCTTTCCCTGTGCAGAGGCACTGCATGTGCTCCCTCTTGTTGCAGAGCTCTCTACACTGCCTCGACGCACAGAGCTGCTTTGTAAAGCAGTAGCAGCAGCAGTGCTCTCGGCAGTAAGGTAGAACATTAGGGATTGCACCAGTGTGTCTTGGTACTCCCGCATTTTACGCTCCCGGTTCAACGGTGTGATGAGGCTTTTGACGTTGTCCCGGTAGCGAGGGTCTAGGAGGGTGTACACCCAATAATCAGACGTCGTGAGAATGTGGGCGATGCGGCGGTCGTTTCTTAGGCACTGCAGCATGAAATCAACCATGTGCTGCAGACTCCCAACTGGCAAAGAAACGCTGTCCTCTGCAAGAGGCGTCATCTCTGCCTGCTCTGCATCACCCCACCCTCGCTCTACATACTGACTAGAGCGTTGTGTACCTCCCTCTGGAGCGATGTCTTCCTCCTCCATTGACTCCTCCTCCTCATCCTCCTCACAAAGTGAGCCCTGCCCAGCCCTTTGTGAGGAACCACGTTGCGCTGACTTTCCAGAAGGTGATGGAATTTGTGACTCCTCATCCTCCACCTCTTCCAAAACCTCATCCCTTATTGCTTGCAGTGTTTTTTGAAGCAGGCAGATAAGGGGGACAGTCAGGCTGACTAGTGCATCATCTGCACTCGCCATCCGCGTTGACTCATCAAACGCACGCAAAACGTGGCACATGTCCTTCATAGTGGCCCCTCATTAATGGTGAAGTGTGGACGGCGCAAATTGCGTGTTGATTGCGCCTGATGCAGCTGATACTCCATAACTGCTGGCTGCTGCTCACACAACCGCTCCAACATATGTAACGTTGAATTCCACCTGGTGGATACGTCACATATGATGCGATGTTCAGGAAGGCGCAATCTGCGTTGCAGAGCTGCAATGCGCGATCTGGCCATGCTGGAACGTCGCAAGTGAGCGCACTCTAGGCGGACCTTGTGCAGCAGTGCATCAAGATCCGGATAGTCCCTCAAAAAACTCTGCACGACCAAGTTGAGCACATGTGCCAGACATGGTATGTGAGTGAGTTTGCCAAGGCCCAGAGCTGCCACCAGATTTCGGCCATTGTCACACACTACCAAGCCTGGCTGGAGATTCGCTGGCAAAAACCACACGTCGCTCTCCTGCTTGATGGCATTCCAGACCTCCTGCGCTGTGTGGCTTCGATTCCCCATGGGAATTAATTTCAGAACGGCCTGTTGCCGTTTGGCCACGGCTGTGCTCATATCGGTCGCATCAGGTAAGCGTCCACGGGTCCATGTGGAGGTAGACCGTGACGGCTCCTGCAGCGATGATTCTGAGGAACTGGAGTAGGAGGAGGAGTCAATGTGGACAGACTTGATTCCGGCAATCCTTGGAGTTGGCAGAACACGTACAGCGCCACTCGCAAGACCTGTACCCGGCTCCACAACATTCACCCAATGGGCAGTGAGTGAAAGGTATCGTCCCTGGCCATGGGTACTGGTCCACGCATCGGTGGTCAGGTGGACCTTGCTACTGACGGCGTTTAGTAGCGCATGTTTAATTTTTCCCTCAACATGCTTTTGCAGACCAGGGACGGCTTGCCTGCTGAAATAAAATCGGCTGGGCACATTGTATTGTGGGACTGCCAATGACATTAAGTCACGGAAACTGTCAGTCTCCACCAGCCTGAATGACAGCATTTCAAGGGACAGGAGTTTTGCAATGCCAGCATTCAGAGCCTGTGCTCGTGGATGGTTTGCCGAGTATGGCCGTCTTTTATCCCATGCCTGTGCTACCGATGGCTGTTTTGTGGCCTTGGTGTGTGAGGATGACAGGGAACTTGCAGCTGTGGGTGGAATAACACTGTGTCTCTGGACAACAGTGACAGAGGTTCTTCCATGGCGATCCTGTGAGGAAGCCGAAACAGCTGTGTGTGAACTGGAGGAAGAGGCTCCAACACGAGCTGAAGATGTAGGTGCTGCTGTAGGTTGGCCTACATCTCCAGTGTGTCTTTGTAACTCAACAAAGTGCTTTGACCGCACATGTTTCCACATATTTGTTGTATTAAGGTTACTGACACTTTTACCTCTTTTAATTTTTTGATTACACAGCTTGCATTTGACATAGCAAATATCATCTGCAACTGTATCAAAAAAGGACCACGCAGAGCAAGTCCTGGGAGCGCCCGGTTTGGCTGTTGGAAGAGAACTGCTCCGAACGGGTGCCAAACTGGAGGCTACAGGCAAGCGAGTCTGCAGCCTACTCTCCCTACTGTTTGGACCGTTGGGGCAATCTCTTCCTCAGAGCTGCTCCCACCACCTTCCTGTTCCTCACGCCATGTTGGGTCTTGGACCTCATCATCTCCACCACTACCCTCTTCCAACACCTGCTGTTGTTGGGTGGTCTGGCCAGCACCATGCTCAACAGAAACTGGCAACTGAGTCTCATCATCATCAGATGCGTTCTGCGGTGTGCTGACCATCGGCACTGGCTCACCCGCCTCTTCAGATTCAGAGAGACACAGCTGTTGCGCATCACTGCATACTGCCTCTTCTTCACATTCCAGAATGCTGCTTGGCTGGGCCCCTGTTTGCAAGCCAACAGATTCTGAGAACAGAAGCAGAGACTCAGCTGGCTCCTGTACAGAGCTCTCTGACTGCCTGGGCAATTTGGCAGGCGGTGAAGAGACTGATGGTTGTTCAACAGTGCTGTGTTCCTGAGAGGAGGTGGAAGCTATTGAAGTCGATGCATTGGCTGCCATCCAACCAACAACGGCTTCAATTTGTTCTTCACGCAGCAGGGGGGTACGCTGAGCTCCTACAAAAGTGCGCATAAAGGAACGCTCACGGGGAAAACTGGTGGATGCTGTGTCACTGGGTGCGGCAGCAGCCACAGAATCCCCACGTCCTCTCCCTGCTGCAAATCCACGGCCACGACCACGACCACGTGCCTTACTCACTGACTTCTTCATCTTGGTAGATTGATAAAGAAAGTCAGAAAAGTTATAAGGCCTAAGTGTGGTTATTCCTCACAGACTACAGTGAACCCTGCAGACAACTGTTCAGTATCTGTGAAAGGCCCTTTGTGTACTTCTATAGTGTTTGCAACCAATGTATTGTATACGGATGGAAGCGCGTCACACTAATAGATTAGATTTTTTTCCACTAAAATGGAGCAGCACCAATTAGAGAAAATGTGAAGGATGAGGCAGTGACACACGCTCAGCAGACTACAACCGGCAGTGGTTGAAGAACAAACTGAGCGTAATCTGCACTCCAAAAATGAAAAGCTCACAGACTACAGTGAACACTGAAACACAACTGTTCAGTAGCTGTTAAAGGCCCCTTTGTCTACTTCTATAGTGTTTGCAACCAATGTATTGTATACGGATGGAAGCGCGTCACACTAATAGATTAGATTTTTTTCCACTAAAATGGAGCAGCACCAATTAGAGAAAATGTGAAGGATGAGGCAGTGACACACGCTCAGCAGACTACAACCGGCAGTGGTTGAAGAACAACTGGAGCGTAATCTGCACTCAAAAAATGAAAAGCTCACAGACTACAGTGAACACTGAAACACAACTGTTCAGTAGCTGTTAAAGGCCCCTTTGTTACTTCTATAGTGTTTGCAACCAATGTATTGTATACGGATGGAAGCGCTCACACTAATGATTAGATTTTTTTCCACTAAAATGGAGCAGCACCAATTAGAGAAAAATGTGAAGGATGAGGCAGTGACACACGCTCAGCAGACTACAACCGGCAG
Organism: Oophaga sylvatica; assembly: GCA_033576555.1. Taxonomy (NCBI): domain Eukaryota; kingdom Metazoa; phylum Chordata; class Amphibia; order Anura; family Dendrobatidae; genus Oophaga; species Oophaga sylvatica. The sequence goes on along the minus strand of JARQOD010000006.1, from coordinate 262,679,947 downwards.
TGGTTGAAGAACTAACTGGAGCGTAATCTGCACTCACAAAATTAAAAGCTCACAGACTACAGTAAACCCTGCAGACAACTGTTCAGTAGCTGTGAAAGGCTCCTTTCTGTACTTCTATAGTGTTTGCAACCAATGTATTGTATACGGATGGAAGCACGTCACACTAATAGATTTGATTTTTTTCTAATATAATGGAGCTGCACCAATTCCACAAAATAAAATAAAAAAAAAAAGAGTCAGTGACACGTGCAGATGCCTACAAACAGCGGTGGATGCAGAGCAAACTGCAGCGTCACCTGCACTGTCACACACACACCTTGCACAGAGCTGTTAAAACAACACTGGCAAAATGAAGCTTTACACAGCGGTTGGTAAACTAGCCTGCCTCAAGCACAGTAGTACACAAAATCGCAATATCTAACTGTCCCTCAGAGTGAGCAGAGTAGCGTTCTGTCCCTAACTGAGTTCACAGCACAGTGACGCTAAAATGGCTGCGGCGCCTTTTATAGTGCATTCTGACATCATTTCAGCAGCCAATCACAGCCATGCCATTAGTTAAGATGACCGCAGCATTACAGGATGTGCCCACACTTCATAAGATTCATCATTGGCTGACTAACATCACATTGCCTCTCAAAGAATTATGGGAACTTCCGATTCCGGTATACGATATTGAAAAAGTATCGGAATTAAGTATCGGAATTCCGATAACGCGAATATCGGCCGATACCCGATACTTGCGGTATCGGAATGCTCAACACTAACGAGCACCCGAGCATTTTAGCGCTCGCTCATCAATAGTTACTAGAGATGAGCGACTTTGCCTTTTTTAGGGTCGAGTCGGGTTTCATGAAACCCGACTTCCTCAAAAGTCGAGTCGAACGAAATTGGCTGACTATCGGAAAAAGTGGAGTACAGTAAACACAACTACAGTACCCATTTTAATGCAAACGACATTAATTCTTATTACTTAAGCTTGGCAACCTTCATTTACTTTATAATAATAGTTACGCTTTGAAAACTGGGGTTATTTGGCTAAAGTTGTGGGGTGGGGGTAGGGCTGGCTCCAGGTTTTCGTGTGCCCCAGGCCAAAGAGTGTCAGTGCGCCCCTTTAAAACATACCACAATTCATGATGCTCCAATACGGCACAGAAATATTGTATAGTACAAGGACAAAAACTTCACTTCTTACATTACATGACTGATATCTATTTTAAAATCTACAATAGCTCAAAAACCAGACAGTATATTCCTCCATACAGTATTATGGCTACCACATAGTGCGCCATACAGAATAATGAGACCCATATATTGCTCCATACATAATTGGTCCCATATAATGTTCCATACACTATATGATGAGCTCCACATAATGCTCCAGTATATGATGGTCCCCATGTAATGTGCCATACCGTATAGGACGGTCCCCATAGAGTAGAATAAGCCCCACATATTGCTCCATACAGTATAATGAGTCGCATATAAAGCTCCATACAGTATATGATGAGCCCCATTTATTGTTCCATACAGAATAGGCCCCATATGTGCTCTATATGATGCTCTATAACATATATGATGCCCCATAAATAATGAACCCCATATGATGCTCCAGTATATGATGGGCCCCATGGATGATGTTTCAGTGTCTTATGGGCCAAAATAATGCTCCATATATAATGGGCCCCATTTATAAAGCTTCAGTGTATAATGGGCCCCATAGATGCTTCTCCAGTGTCTGATCTGCCCCATTTAGAATGCTTCATTATATGATGGGCCCCATGGAAGATGCTCCAGTCTATGATGTGCCAATATAATGCTCCATATATAATGGGCCACATTTATAGTGCTCTAGTGTATAATGGGCCCCATAGATGCTGCTCCAGTGTCTGATCTGCCACATTTAGAATGCTCCAGTATATAATGGGTCCCATGGATGATGTCCAGTGTCTTATGGGCCAAAATAATGCTCCATATATAATGGGCCCCATTTATAAAGCTTCAGTGTATAATGGGCCCCATAGATGCTTCTCCAGTGTCTGATGTCCCCCATTTAGAATGCTCCAGTATATGATGGGCCTCATGGATGCTTCTCCAGTGTCTGATCTGCCCCATTTAGAATGCTCCAGTATATGATGGGCCCAATGGATAATGCTCCAGTGTCTTATGGGCCAATATAATGCTCCATATATAATTGGCCCCATTTATAATGCTCCAGTGTATAAGGGGCCCCATAGATGTTGCTCCAGTGTCTGATCTGCCCCATTTAGAATGCTCCAGTATATGATGGGCCCCATGGAAGATGCTCCAGTCTATGATGTGCCAATATAATGCTCCATATATAATGGGCCACATTTATAGTGCTCCAGTGTATAAAAGGCCCCATAGATGCTGCTCCAGTGTCTGATCTGCCACATTTAGAATGCTCCAGTATATGATGGGCCCCATGGATGATGCTCCAGTGTCTTATGGGCCAATATAATGCTCCATATATAATGGGTCCAATTTATAATGCTTCAGTGTATAATGGACCACATAGAGGCTGCTCCAGTGTCTGATCTGCCCCATTTAGAATGCTCCAGTATATGATGGGCCCCATGGATGATGCTCCAGTCTATGATGGGCCAATATAATGCTCCATATATAATGAGCCACATTTATAATGTTCCAGTGTATAATGGGCCCCATAGATGCTGCTCCAGTGTCTGATCTGACACATTTAGAATGCTCCAGTATATGATGGGTCCCATGGATGATGCTCCAGTGTCTTATGGGCCAATATAATGCTCCATATATAATGGGCCCAATTTATAATGCTTCAGTGTATAATGGACCCCATAGATGCTGCTCCAGTGTCTGATCTGCCACATTTAGAATGCTCCAGTATATGATGGCCCCATGGATGATGCTCCAGTGTTTTATTTGCCAAAATAATGCTCCATGTATAATGGGCCCCATTTATAATGCTCCAGTGTATAATGGGCCCCATAGATGCTGCTCCAGTGTCTGATCTGCCCCATTTGGAATGCTCCAATTTATGATAGGCCCCATGGATGATGCTCCAGTGTATGATGGGCCAATATAATGCTCCATATATAATGGGCCACATTTATAATGCTCCGGTGTATAATGGGCCCCATAGATGCTGCTCCAGTGTCTGATCTGCCCCATTTGGAATGCTCCAATTTATGATAGGCCCCATGGATGATGCTCCAGTGTATGATGGGCCAATATAATGCTCCAGTATATGATGGGCCTCATGGATGATGCTCCAGTCTATGATGGGCCCCATATATCATTCTCCAGTGTATAATGCCTCCCATATATTGATCCCAACATTAAAATAATGAAATACCTCTCCTCGCTGAGCACTGCTCTACTCTGGACTCCTTAGCGTCACCATCTTCCAGCTCTCTGCACTTGGACTGTTTAGGCAGAGAGCATACAAACGTGACGTCATCGCGCTGTCTGACCTGAATGTCACTGTCAGGAAACGTGGAAGACGTCACAGCGGTGGAGCAGGGAGAGGTAAGTATTGCAAGTGCTGTGGCTCTGAGCAAGCAGGGGGGCCCACTCGTGGGCGACGGCACTGGCACAGGGCCGGTGTGTCTGAAGGCGAGTGGGCCCCCTCACCATCAGAGACACTTTTGCGTACTATGAGGGGCCCTGTGCCAGTGCCGTCGCCCACGAGTCGGCCCCCCCATCTGCTCAGGGAAACGGCACTTGCCTGGGTGTGCCAGGTGATGACCCTGGCCCAGGGGGGTACAGCCCAGTTAGGAAGGTGGAAAAACTGGCATATGTTGAGGTGTAGACTGGATGTTCAGCTGCTGCAAATGGAGGAATTGGAGAAGTCCGAGGAAGAGGAGGACAAAGCGAGCCATTTTTCTGGCAACCTATGTGTCATCAGGGGAAGGTGGTACAAAATCCTTTGAAACTCAGGCATGGATCATTTTAATGAAGGTGAGATCACCAACATTTTGGGTCGACAGCTGGGTCCTTCTTTCTGTCAGGATTGATCCAGCTGCACTGAACACTCTTTCTGATAGCACACTACCAGCAGGGCAAGCGAGCTCCTGTAAGGCAGATTGTGCCAATTCAGGCCAGGTGTCCAGTTTACAGGCCCAGTAGTCAAAGGGAAATGAACTGTGAGGGAGAACATCGATAGGGGAGGAGAGGTAATTTTGAACCATAGTTGACAACTGCTGTCTCCTGTCTGTTGCAATCAATTCAGTATTACCAGTCGTGTGAGCAGTAATCGAGAAATCAGTCCACAACATGGTCATGAAACCCCTGTCTCCAACGCCACTTTGGCTGTATGCACCACGAACACCTCTTCCATTTGGCCCAGTACGGCTCGTGGTAGAACCTGCACCGCTGCTGTGTGCTGGGAATGGCTGTAACGAACGGTTTACCAGAGTTGCTTGTTTGTTCACCAATATTAGCTCTAGGTTCTCTTGTGGCATGATGTTCTGTAATTTGCCTTTATAGCGTGGATCGAGGATGCTGGCTAACCAGTTGTCGTCATCCTTCATAATTTTGGCAATGCGGGGGTCCCTTTTTAGTATCCGCAAGACATAATCAGACATGTGGGCCAATGTTCCAGGTGTCAATGATGCATTTAGAGTGGTGGGTGGAGGAGGACTAGGACTAGGGGTAATTTTAAATCTCCGTATATATTTCCGGAGTACACACAGATGCTCACAGGCTCAGTATGGATTACACCAGAATATAAAAAGCTGGAAAAGGGTACTGTATCACCAGATACCATGTATATATAGTATAGTGAAAATATTGTAAATCTCCGTATATATTTCAGGAGTCAGACAAAGACGCTCACAGGCTCACTTTGGATTAGACAAGAAAATATAAAGTAGAAAAAGGGTAATGTATTAGAAGCGTACAGCTGTATACAGTGTTGGGGTAATTTTAAATCTTCGTATATATTTCCAGAGTCAGACACAGACTCTCAGAGGCTCAGTATGGATCACACCAGAATATAAAATGTAGAAAAAGGGTAATGTATTAGCAGCGTACAGCTGTATACAGTGTAGGGGTAATTGTAAATCTCCGTATATATTTCCCAAGTAACAGACAGACACTCACAGGCTCAGTATGGATTAGAATATAAAAAAACAAAAAATACAGGGTACTGTATCACCAGATACCGGGTGTATATATTATAGTGAAAATATTGTAAATGTCAGTATATATTTCAGGAGTCAGACACAGACGCTCTCAGGCTCAGTATGGATGAGACAAGAATATAAAAAGCTGAAACAGATTACTGTATCACCAGATACCAGGTATATATAGTATAGTGAAAATATTGTAAATCTCCATTGTTGTGAATGGGTTTGAGATGAGTTCTGAGCAGAGGCTCCCTCTGGTGGTTACAAGCGGTGCTAGTCTGTCCAGTGAAGATTGTGAGGACTGGGAATCAGGTGTTACTGACTGGTCTTATATAAGGGAGTCACCTTCCCATCAGGGTTGCCGGTGATCAATTGTTCTGGTCTGAATCCTTTATTCCAGTTTCCCTTGTAGCCTGCTGTGTCGTGTCTGCATCTCCTGCTAACAGATAAGACATTTTCTTCTTTTGTGTTTGTGTATATTTTTGCATTTTGTCCTGCACTTCTGTGGGGGCCTTCAGGGTCCCCTTCGGGGGCTTCTGCCCTCTCAGTTTTGTTCAGCCACTGATGTTTGTACTTTTGCTTTTTCCAGTTTTTTCAGTGGCTGCTGTTTTGATTTTGTTACACCAGAGAACTAATTTAGGTGGAAGAGGTCGTGTGATCTCAGGTGTTTTTGAAATTAGTAGAGTTGGTGCTTTTCAGGGTTTTCTGGGATTGCAGTAAGTACCCTTCCTATCCTTTTCTATTTAGTTAGTTTGGGCCCCAGCGTTTGCTCTTACTATTTTCTTTCTGTGTCAGTATTTCATCTTGTCTAACCACCATTACATGTTTGGGGGCTTTCTATTATCTTTGGGGTTCTGCTCCGGGGCAGATAGCTTTCCTATATCTATCATTAGGTGTAGTTAGTTTCTCAGGCTGTGACGAGGCGTCTAGGACCAACGTAGGAACGCTCCATGGCTGCCTCTAGTTGTGTTGGTTAGTCAGGGTACTGCAATCTCATAGATTCCAACTGCTCTGGTGTATTGCCTTTTTTACCTGCACTCCTCAGCTACCGAAACATAACAGTATCACCGGCCTAAAAATTGAAAATTGTATGGTACTCACAGAAGGGAAAAAATATTGTCAGAGTTGTCAGAGATATTTTTCTGTTTGTTGCATTTTTTTTCCCTCTGTATCTCTGGGTGCTGGGGAGGATCTTTTCTCTCAATGGAGTTTGCACAGTTGTCTGGCCGTGTGGATCAGCTTGCCACTGAGGTTCGGAGTATTCCTATCTATCTTGCTGGGTTGCCTGTTGTGGAACCTAGGATTCCCATGCCAGATTTGTTTTTAGGGGATCGAGCTAAGTTTCAGAATTTCAAAAATAATTGTAAATTGTTTTTTGCCTTAAAATCTAAGTCCTCAGGGAACGCAGCGCAGCAGGTTCAAATTATCATCTCTCTCCTGCGCGGCGATCCTCAGGATTGGGCTTTTTCCCTGATACCTGGGGATCCTGTTTTGAGTGATGTTGATGCATTTTTTCAGGCCTTGGGGTTATTGTACGATGAGCCTAATGTCACTGATCAAGCTGAGAAAGCCTTGTTGGCATTAAATCAGGGGCTTGATGACGCTGAGTTATACTGTCAGAGATTCCGTAGGTGGGCAGTCCTGACCAAATGGAATGACGACGCTTTGGCAGCCCTTTTCCGGAAGGGTCTGTCAGATAATGTAAAGGATGTTATGGTGGGATTCCCTGTCCCCTCTGGTCTCAATGATTCTATGTCATTAGCGATTCAAATTGACAGACATTTGCGTGAGCGGAGAAGTATGCGTGGAATGGTGTTGCCTTGTGAACCAGCTTCTGAACCCATGCAGTGTGATAGAGTGGTGTCTGGGGCACAGCGTCATGAGTTTCGAAAGCGCAATGGGTTATGTTTCTACTGTGGTGATGCCTCTCATGCTATTTCAGTCTGCCCTAAGCGGGGAAGACGTTTTGCACGCTCAGTTGTCTTGGGTAGTGTTCAGACTAAGTTTTTATTAACTGTCACTCTGATATGCTCTCTGTCCTCATTTTCTGCTCAGGCTTTCGTTGATTCTGGAGCAGCTATTAACCTGATGGATTATGATTTTGCTAAACGTTGTGGATTTCCCTTGATACCCCTACAGAAGTCTATTCCCCTACTGGGGATCGATTCTACCCCTTTGGCTGAGAATAAACCCCAGTTTTCTACTCAGGTGATAATGAGGGTTGAACCTGATCACCAGGAGTGCTGCAAATTTTTGGTTCTGTATAATCTGCATGACATTATCGTGCTGGGTTTTCCTTGGTTACAGTCTCATAATCCTGTTTTGGATTGGAAATCTGTGTCTGTAACCAGTTGGGGCTGCCAATGTGTTAATACCAACACTCCTGTTTTTTCTGCCTCCCCCCAGGCTCAGGATGTTCCTGACTTTTTGATTGATTTTTGTGATGTGTTTAGCGAAAGTAAATCTGCATCCTTGCCTCCCCATAGGAGCTATGACTGCGCTATTGAATTAGTGCCGGTAGTAAATTCCCTAAAGGTCGCCTTTTTAACTTGTCTGTACCTGAACATGACGCTATGCGGTCTTATATCAAGGAATCATTGGAGAAGGGTCATATCAGACCATCCTCTTCACCCTTAGGTGCCGTTTTTTTCTTTGTGGCCAAAAAGGATGGTTCATTAAGGCCGTGTATTGATTATCGTCTCTTGAACAATATTACTGTGAAATATCAATACCCGTTACCCTTGATTTCTGACCTGTTTTCCAGGGTGAAAAACGCTACTTGGTTTACCAAGCTTGACCTCAGGGGGGCGTATAACCTTATTCGCATTAAGCACGGGGATGAATGGAAGACGGCATTCAATACCCCTGAAGGGCATTTTGAGTACCTGGTGATGCCTTTGGGCTCACTAATGCTCCTTCCGTCTTCCAGTCCTTCATGAATGACATTTTCAGGGATTTTGTGGACAAATTTCTGATTGTTTATTTGGATGATATCTTGATTTTTTCTAATGACTGGGACTCTCATGTGAAACATGTTCGAACTGTATTCCAGATTTTGAGAGAGAATGCTCTGTATGTGAAGGGATCAAAGTGTCTTTTTGGCGTACAGAGGATCTCATTTCTGGGATTCATTTTGTCCCCATCTGTTATTGAAATGGACCCGGTCAAGGTTCAGGCCATCTGTGATTGGGTCCAACCTACTTCATTAAAGGCTCTTCAGAGATTTTTGGGTTTTGCCAATTTTTATCATAAATTTATTGGTAATTTCTCGGTTATTGTTAAACCATTAACTGATTTGACCAGAAAGGGTTCTGATGTGGTGAATTGGCCTCCTGAGGCAGTCTCTGCATTTCAGGAACTTAAGCAGAGATTCACTTCTGCTCCTGTTCTACGGCAGTCTGATGTTTCTCTGCCATTTCAGGTGGAGGTTGATGCCTCTGAAATTGGGGCAGGTGCCGTTTTGTCCCAAAAAGATCCAGAGACCTCTAAAAGTAACCCTTGTGCCTTTTTCTCTCGAAAATTTTCTCCTACTGAACGTAATTATGACGTGGGTAATCGGAGTTATTGGCCATGAAGTGGGCTTTTGAAGAGTGGAGACATTGGCTGGAGGGAGCCAAACATCAGGTGGTGGTCCTTACGGACCATAAGAATCTGGTCTATCTGGAATCTGCCAAGTGACTCAATCCTAGACAGGCCAGGTGGGCCTTGTTTTTCACACGTTTTAATTTTGTGGTTTCCTTTCTTCCTGGCACTAAGAATGTTAAGGCGGATGCCCTCTCGAGGAGTTTCCTTGCGGACTCTCCTGAGTTATCTGATCCTTCTGTTATTTTGAAAGAGGGTGTAGTTCTTTCCGCCATCTCGCCCAATTTGAGACTTGCTCTGGAGGGGTGTCAGGAGGATAGGCCCGAGTGCTGCCCTGTTGGAAAATTGTTTGTCCCGGACCAGTGGAAAAAGAGTGTGATGTCTGAGATTCATTGTTCCGCGTTGGCTGGGCAACCCGGAATTTTTGGTACCAGAGACTTGGTTAGTCGGTCCTTTTGGTGGCCTACTGTCATGTGTGCATCGCCACGAAGATCGTCGCGGTTGCACATTCTGACTTCTCACAGCTGAGTTGCTGTTTCTTTGTGTTTGGCAGTGAGGGAGTTAATTCTGTCTGTGCTCGGTTCTGGGACTGGGTTCAGTTTCTCCCGGCTGCAATTGATTATTTGTTGATTGGTTTCCTTTAAATCCCTGGTTGTCTGTTTTGGGAGTTGCCAGTGAAATTCTTCATGCAGACCACAGATAGGATTGAATCTGTATAGACTTAAGTTAAAGAGCTCCTTAGTTGTTTTAAGCTCAACTTGCTTAGAATTTTATATCCCAGACCATTTATGTTCCTTCTGTGTTTGAGTGTGTATGCGAGTCTGTGTTTTCTCCAGTCTGTCCTATATGTCTAATCTGTGTATTTAGCAGAGATCAGCCCATATCCCTTTGGTGGTAATCAGGGTCATTCTTAGGACTGATTACAGGGTTCAGGGACTGATAGGAGACTAGGTTAGGCTGGAGACTTGGATCTCAGGGGGGCGTATAATTTGATTAGGATAAAAGAGGGGGATGAGTGGAAAACGGCGTTTAACACGCCGGAGGGACATTATGAGAACCTTGTCATGCCTTTTGGTCTGACTACTGCACCAGCAGTATTCCAACATTTTGTTAATGACATTTTTCGTCACCTTGTGGGGCTGTTTGTGGTCGTATATTTGGATGACATTTTAATTTACTCGCCAGATCTTGTGTCTCACCAGGAGCATGTGAGACAGGTGTTGCAGATCTTGCGAGACAATAAACTATACGCCAAACTGGAAAAGTGTGTATTTGCTGTACAGGAACTTCAGTTTTTGGGTTTCTTGGTGTCAGCCTCCGGTTTCCGTATGGACCCTGAAAAAGTGAGAGCAGTGCTTGAATGGGATCAGCCAGAGGATCTTAAGGCTCTGCAGCGTTTTCTGGGGTTTGCTAACTACTACCGGAAATTTATTTGTAATTTCTCATCTGTTGTCAAACCTCTCACTGACATGACAAGAAAAGGGACGGATTTTTCTAAATGGTCGGACAAAGCTTGCCAAGCTTTTTCCTCTTTGAAAAAATGTTTTGCTTCGGCACCCGTTCTCATCCAACCAGATGCATCACAGCCGTTCATTGTGGAGGTGGACGCGTCTGACGTAGGGGTGGGTGCAATATTGTCCCAGGGTCCGTCCCCTGGTAAATGGCATCCGTGCGCTTTCTT
>JARQOD010000006.1:262640335-262669458 GCA_033576555.1 Oophaga sylvatica | reverse complement strand
CCCCCCCGGGCCCTCTTCCACCATACTTCCTCGTGTAAAAAATGTCCCAAAAATCCCAGCAGTATATGGTACTGATCAGAACGTCAGCTGTACACGGTAAAAGGTAAAAAAAATTTAAATCTCCGTATTTTTTCTGAGTAACAGACACAGACCTCAAGGCCTCACATGGTTTAAAACCAAATAAAAAAGTGAAAAAGGGAATGTACGAAGGTACAGCTTATACAGTGGGGGTCATTTAAATCTTGTATTATTTCGAAGTCAGACCAGACCTCACATCAGTAGGGATTACCCAAATATAAAAAGCAAAAAAAGTGTACTTATCTAGCGACGCCTTTTAAAGTGCTGGGGTAATTTAAATCTTGTATATTTTTCCAGAGTCACACAAAGACCCCCCAGCTCGTAGGTTTTAACCAAATATAAAAAATAAAAAGGGTACGTATCAGTAGGTACACTGTTACGTGTTGGGGTAATTTTAAATCTCCGAAAATTTCAGGAGAAACACACAGAGCTCACAGGCTAAATATGGATAGACCGAATATGAAAAGCAGAAAAAGTAACTGTATCGTAGCATAAGCTGTATAAGTTTGGGGAAATTTTTAAAATCTCCGTAATTTTCAGGAAACCACGATGCTCACAGGGCTCATTTGGAATAGACCAAAATATGAAAACAAAAAAGTGTCTGTACCCCGTGCGACAGCTGTTACAGTGTTTGCTAATTTTAAATCCCGTATAATTTCAGGAGTAACAACAGACCTCTTCATTTGGGATAGACCAAATATAAAAGGAGAAAAATGTACTGTACATAGCGTACACTGTATACAGGTTTGGGTAATTTTAAATCTCCGTATATATTCCGGAGTAACACACAGACCTCTCTCAGTAGGATTTGCCGTAAACAGAAGACAGAAAATGGTACTGTTCAGAAGATACCACTGTATACGGTTTTGGTGAAAAATTGAATCTCCGTATATATTTCCGGAGTCACACACAGACGCTCTCTCAGTATGGATTTGACCGTAAAACAGAAGGCAGAAAAACGGTACTGTATCGGAAGATACCAGCTGTATATGGTTTTGGGGAAAATTTAAATCTCCGTATATATTTCCGGAGTCACACACAGATAGTCAGCATGTATTTGTCTGTGATACCAGCCGGTACACAGTAGTGTGTGAGGAGCGTATAGCTCTACACGGTGTGGGGAAAAATGAACGCTTGGTAACTGTGCAGAAAAAAAGAATAAAGTATTAGTGCTGTGTAGGTGCTGTGTAAAAAGCAGTCTGCACAGCAGTGTACACACAGCAATACAGCTAGCAGGCAGCCTAATAATCAGCTCTGCTGCTCCACACAGGAAATTCCTCCACTGTCACTGGCAGGCAGCCTAATAACCAGCGCTGCTGCACACAACAAAATCCTCCCCTGTCAATGCACACTAACTGTACAGCTAATCGCTATCAGCACAAGCACAGAATAACTTTTTTTTCCTGCCTAACGTTCTCCCTACTGAGAAACAGCTTCAGCAACCTCTACCTAAGCTAAGATCGGCAGAAGTAAAATGGCGGTCGGCGGTGAGGGCTTTTATAGGCACTGTGGCGCCACACAAAGCAAGCCAATCACTGCAATGCCCTTCTCTAAGATGGTGGTGGCCGCTGCGCATGTCATCCCGTTGCCCACAGTGTGCGTTCTTGCTCATTGGCTGAGAAAAGGCGCCTGCAAGCATTATGGGAAAACAGACTTTGGCGCTCGGGTCGCCGAACGCATGGCCGACCTCACGCTATGGTCGGGTTTCGCTAGGCGAAACCCGACTTTGGCGAAAGTCAGTGTTTTTTTAATCTAACCGACCTGTTTCGCTCAACTCTACTAGTCACTACTGTATATGCTGGCAATTTGTTATGGGGTGGCAGTATTATTTGCTATTTATATAGTTTTATTGGTACTTTTGGTCTTAACATAGTAGGTTTTGTTAATGAAATGCGTGGTGATAAAATTTATTATTTTATAAGTGTATTATTTAGAGGTGTATTATCTTACATAGAATATTATCTTTTTACAGCTATGAGATCCACGGACAGCACTCTACATATTGTATTATTTTTCTGTACTGGATATTGACTGTGGCTAATCCTAGGCATCACTATTGTTTGATTGGTAAGATTCCAAGAGAAAAAATTTCAGAAGCCCTGACAGTATTCGAATCCCCAATACACTATAATACCAATAAGTTTCAGTAGCTGCATGATTATTTTCTTTCAACAATAGTCACATGATCAAGCGATATTCTTCATTTACAAAGTTTGGCTTCTTTAAGGCCTCTTTCACACATCCGTTTTTTGACTTCAGGCACGATCCAGCGTGTTGTTAAAAAAACGGATCCAGTACCGGATGCGTTTTTTAGCATTGACTTTCATTAGCGCCGGATCGCGCCTGATGTCGTTGCGTTGCATCCGTTTTCTGTCCGGATCCGGCGGAAATGTACATTCCGGTGGCCGGACAAAACGGTGACTGCAACGTTTTTTTTTTTTTTTCCGGAGCCGCCTGATAGTGCCTGAAGCGGCGCATCAGGCGGCCGGAAATAATACAAGTGTATGGAACCGGACCAGTCTTTTGTGCAATCCGTCAAAAGACTGATCCGGATTCTGGAAACCAAGGTCTCTCTCTCTCCTCGGTCCGGACATGCGTACCTGCATTTTCTCGCTGCAAAGCTTCTTTTTCCGGGTTCAAAAGTTCAGGTCGGATCCAGCAAAAAAACTGATCCGTTGCATCTGTTTTTTCATTTCAGCGCCGGATCCGTCCCTTCAGGTATTCGACGGATTATGCCTGACACAAAAAAACGGATGTGTGAAAGAGGCCTAATAAGCATCTAAATTGTTCAATCCACAAATCCAGCTAAACCAACAGTCCTTTTAAGGGCTAATTAGGGGGTATATAGATTGCAGTGCTAGGTAGGCAGGGAGTCTATGTGCGCATATCCACATCAGTGCAAGGCATGCAGGCACTGTATGTGACTGTATAGATCTGACTGCATACTTCAAAATGGTCTATTACTGTCTGGTGCTGCCTAGTACCGTATTTTTCGGACTATAAGACGCACCAGACCATAAGACGCACCCCAAATTTTCAGGAGGAAAATAGGGAAAAAAAATAATGTGTCAAATGGAGGTCCATCTTACAGTCCAAATTCAGCTTACCAGTGAAGGGATCAGCACAGGTAGAGGAGTGGTCACAGGGGTCATTCGGTGGTCCTGGCTGGTGCGGTGGTGGTGCTCTGTGTTGCAGGGGTTCTCTGTGGGGTGGTTGTGCTCTGTGGGGTGACTGTGCTCTGTGGAGTGGCTGTGCTCTGTGGGGGGGGCTGCGTTCATGGGTGACTGTGCTCTGTGGGGTGGCTGTGCTCTGTGGGGTCACAATTTACTTACAAATCCTGTGGCGGTGGTCCCGTGGCGGTGGTCATGATGCAGCCTCCCTGTGCTCTGTGGTGCGGTGGTGTCGGGGCTCTGTAGTGTGACTGCAGCAGGGCTCTGTAGTGTGGCTGCAGCGGGGCTCTGTGCTGCGTGGGGGGCACCGCCGGCATTTCGTCAAAGCCCGAAAGCCCCCCGAAGCTCTGTTGCTGAGACGCGGAGGCCTCCGGAAAGATGGCCGCCAGGGGCCTCCGGAAAGATGGCTGCTGGGGGCGCGCATGCTCAGATTCAGATCTCCCACGAGATCTTGTCCCGAGACCTCGGGAGACGAGATCTCGTTGCCGAGATTTGAATTTCAGTATGCGCCTCCCCCGGCGGCCATCTTTCTGGAGGCCACCGCGTTGCAGCAACGGAGCTGTGGGGGGCTTTCGTGCTATGATGAAATGCCGGCGGAGCCCCCACGCAGCACGGAGCCCCCCACGCAGCACAGAGCCCCGCTGCCGCCACATCACAGAGCCCCGACACTACAGCACCACAGAGCACAGGGAGGCTGCATCGGGACCGCCACCGCCAGTGGATTTTTAAGTATGTTGCGACCATAAGACGCCCCCCATTTTCCCCAAAAAATTTTTGGGAAAAAAGTGCGTCTTATAGTTCAAAAAATACGGTATATATACCTAGCTGCAGGTTTCCATGGCTAGGATTATTTTTTTTGCACCTGAATCCTGCTAATTTTATTATAAAGCAATCCAGAGACCCTATTTTTTTCTACATTTATTTGCTTGTTCACACTGCAGACAACAGCCAGGTCATTTTAATACAACAGAGTGAAAATCTAGCAATTTAAAACTGCTTTTTTTGTCCCAGGCATCAGATCTGAGTCCACCTAAAGTTTTTTGGTCAGTAAAATTGTGGCCAAAAATGTTGTAAAACACTTCAAAAATACTACAGTAACAAAAAAAAAAAAATTTTCTGCGCACTCACATCTCATGCCTGGGACAAAAAAAAGCCATTTTAAATTGCCAGATTTTCACGCTATTTATCTACAGTTCTACTGTGTTTTTAACGCCACACGCATCACATAACATTGCAATAACTATTTTACAATATTAGTACTCCAACAATTTTTTTTTAGTGTCATAGCCTAGTTATTGACACAATTTTAGTGGTCCAAGAAAAATCCAGCCCACATATGTAACAGTGTTCTATCTCCGTCAGACGGCAGATCTATCTGTGGTCTACAAATTGTGGCATTTCCAGCCTATATTCCACTGTATTTGCTGTCTGTTACCCTAGTTCTGTACAATATTTTGGGGTATAAACTAAAAAATACAGGCTACAAAGAGTGACCAGTGTGGTATCTGTGTCAGACTCCTATCTCTCTGTGTGAGAAAACTACTGTATGGGCACACGTCGGGGCTCGGAAGTGAAGTAGTGACGTTTTGCATTGCAGACTTTGATGGAATGGTCTGCAGGTGTCATGTCACGTTTGGAGAGCCCCTGATGTGCCTAAACAGTGGAAACCCCCACAAGTGACCCCATTTTGGAAACTAGACCCCCAAAGGAACTTATCTAGATGTATGCTGAGAACTTTGAACCCCAAAGTGCTTCACAGAAGTTTATAACGTAGAGCCATAAAAATAAAAAATCATATATTTTTTTCCAAATGATATTTTCGCTGCAAATTTTTTATTTTCTCAAGGATAACAGAAGAAATTGGACCCCAAGAGTTATTGTACAATTTGTCCTGAGTATGCTGATACCCCATATGTGAGGGTAAACTACTGTTTGGGCGCATGGCAGAGCTCAGAAGGGAAGGAGCACCGTTTGACTTTTTCAACGCCGAATTGGTTGGAATTGAGATCAGACGCCATGTCACGTTTGGAGAGCCCCTGATGTGCCTAAACAGTGGAAACCCCCCAATTCTAACTCCAACTCTAACCCCAACACACCCCTAACCCTAATCCCAACCCTAATCATAACCCTAACCACAAACCTAACCCTAACACACCCATAACCCTGGTCCCAACCCTAACTCTAACCTTAACTTTAGCCCCAACTCTAACCCTAACTTTAGCCCCAACCCTAACCCTAATGGGAAAATGGAAATAAATACATTTTTTTAATTTTATTATTTTTCCCTAACTAAGTGGGTGATAAAGGGGGGTTTGATTTACTATTCATAGTGGGTTTTTATGATTGGCCGCTGTCACACGCTAAAAGACGCTTTTTATTGCAAAAAATAGATTTTGCATCATCACATTTTGAGAGCTATAATTTTTTCTTATTTTGGCCCACAGAGTCATGAGAGGTCTTATTTTTTGCGGGACGAGGTGACGTTTTTATTGGTACCACGTTTGGGCACATGACATTTTTTGATCACTTTTTATTACGATTTTTGGGAGGCAGAATGAACAAAAATCAGCAATTCATGAATTTCTTTTGGGGGGGCGTTTATACCGTTCCGCGTGTGGTAAAATTGATAATGCAATTTTATTCTTCGGGTCAGTACAATCACAACGATACCTCATTTGTATCATTTTTTATGTTTTCGCGCTTTCATACAATAAAAACGATTATATATAAAAAATAATTATTTTAGCATCGTTTTATTCTGCGAGCTATAACTTTTTTTTATTGTTTTGCAGATGATGCTGTTTCATGGCACTTTTTTTGCGGGACAAGATGACGTTTTCAGTGGTACTATGTTTATTTATATCCGTATTTTTGATTGCGTGTTATTCCACTTTTTGTTCGGTGGTATGATGATAAATCATTGTTTTTTAGCCTTTTTTTTTTTTAAGGGGTTCACTAAAGGGGTTAACTAATGTGACAGTTTTATAGGGCGGGTCATTATGGACGCGGCGATACTAAATATGTGTACTTTTATTGTTTTGTTTTTTTTATTTACATGAAGAAAGGAATTTATTGGGGAAAATTTATTTATGAAATTTTTTTAACACGTTATTTTTTATTTTTTTTACTTTTTCCCAGGGTGGGACATCACTGTATAACATCAGATCGCTGGTCTGACAATGTACACAGCACTGAGGAAGCCGCCTCCCTGCAGGACCCGGAAAGACCCCGCGGCTCTCTTGGATCCGGGGTCCTGCAGGGAGGAGGGTTCCTCAGAACAGCGCGATGCATCGTGCTGTTCTGAGGGTCTCGCGGAAGCACGCAGGGAGCCCCCTCCCTGCGCGATGCTTCCCTATGCCCCCGGTACACTGCGATCATCTTTGATCGCAGTGTGCCAGGGGTTAAGGTGCCGGGAGCGGTCCGTGACCGCTCCTGGCACATAGTGCCAGGTGTCAGCTGTGATAATCAGCTGATCGCATGTGACGTACTATTCCATCCTTGAGAATTAGGTCCAGGGTCACATGGGCGGAATAGTACGTCTGATGGGATAAAGGGGTTAAAGAACTGATTGGCCACATATGTACGTACTCACGATGACGGGGATGCCGGTACCTGTGCTATGCCGGGTCCGGAAATGTCAAGGCTGCGTACCCTGTTTCCCGGGGGAAGGAATAGTGGAATGGACAGGCCCCATTACCAAGGAAGAGGAGGCATGTTTCGACAGGGAATGTGTCCGGAAGCTGAGTGAAAAAACACGCAAAGCAGGAGTGAGTCCCCAGCTGTCAGAGTGTGAGCAGCAAGGGGGCAGTGCACTACGCAACCGAAGGGCCGGCGCTGCAACGAACTGCAGCAGACAGCCCCCGTGACCTAGAGGCAGAGGGCCAGCTTAAGAGAAAGCATGCACAACAGCAGAGCGTACGCTGTCCTCAGAGCACTGGCGCCGCAAAGGACTATTCCCGTTGGCTCACGCCACTAAAGTGGTACTGCCAGAGAGCAAGGCGCAGTGTGCCCAGTGCCCACCAGAGAGCGAGGCGCCGTGCGCTCTATGACTGTGAGTACAGCGCACATGTGCAGTAGAGAGAGCTAGTTCATGCCACGTGTTCAGCTTTGCTAAGCAAAAATTATAAGGCACGGAGGAATAACAGAGGACGTTGGTACGGTCAGCAAGGTACTCCCTCATCATCTTCCCAAACTTTGCACTCCTTGTGACAGTCACCCGTGCCTCAGGGCCTGGGCGATGGGAGAGGTTGAGAAAACTCTCCCAGAACTTTGAGTGTTCCACTGCCTCTGCTGGATTGAAGTTGTGTCTCTCTCACCTGTACTCCTTGCTTTGCCAATGAAATGTGTCTGTGACCTCTGCTGTCAGCGTTTTCAGATGGGAATTTTTGTAACAATTCCGCCCTCTGGTCCTCCAACATATTAGTACATCTGTCTGCCTCTGGAATAAGAGATATAAAATTCTCCTTGTAGCGTGGGTGTAGAAGTGTCACCAATCAGTATTGCCTGTCACCCTAAATTTTCAGAACGCAAGGGTGACAGGAAAGGCTGCATAACATAAAGTCAGCCATGCGTGCAAGCCTGGTAACAGTCAATACTTCAGTGTCCTCACCAAGAGGATGACTGAACATACTCTCCTCCTCCTCCTTGTCCTCAGGCCTCCACAACTTTAGACTAACCTCAGTACTATCATTGTAAAGACATCATTGTAAATACATCATTGTAAATACACCCTGTAGTTTTTATCTCCCCCACCTCATTGCAGATTGTAATTTGTCACGATCAGGATCCGTTTTTTTGGTTTCATTACTTTTATCGTTGTTACTTAGTGTAGATTGTAAACTGTCATGAGCAGAGTAGTTTTATTTCTGTTTAATTATTGTATTATTGTTATCGTTGTTACTTAGTGTAAATCGTAAGCTGTCACGAGCAGGGTCGTTTTATTTTTGTTTAATTATTGTATATTGTTTTCGTTGTTACTTAGGACTGTTGTGTTTGAAACTGTTAAACTGAAAATATGTTGACGCTATATAAATAAATATAAATATTGTTATTAGAACACAGAGCAGCAGGATGGAGACGTTAATTATGACGTCATTGCAGCTCACAATCTTGGTGGATTCCTCAAAGTTTTGGAGGATGGTACATATTTTTGACATCCATGTCCACTACTGAGATCTTATGTGTGAAGTTAGAGCTGAATACTGATGGCCTTGTTGATGATGGTAGTCACCAACTTCCCTCTTCTGCTCACAAATCCTTTCCAACATCTGCAGTGTAGAGTTCCAATGCATGGGGACATCACACACCAATCAGTGACCAAGAAGCTGCAAACGCTGGGGAAGCACGGCAAGGGCGGATGAAGCTCTAGCTGACTTTCTAAAATGGGTACGCAGGGCGTGGTACTTTCCCTAGCACATCCAGCAGCTCCATGTCGCTTTTCATAAACTGTTGAACAATGAGGTTAAGCACATGGGCCAGGCATGGCACGTTTGTGAGCACGCCTCGCCTCAGAGCAGCCACCAGGTTCCGACCATTGTCACACAAGACCATGCCTGGCTGTAGGTTCAGCAGTGTCAGCCACAGATCAGACTGCTCTTTCAGAGCTGTTCATAAATCTTCAGCATTGTGTGGTTTGTCACCTAAGTATATTAGCTTCAGCACAGCCTGATGCCACTTGGATGAGGCAGTGCTTCAAGCTTGTGACTGATGTGCTACTTTTGGAGATGGAGGCTAAAGAGGAGGCAGAGGAGGAGACGTGAGTGGCACAGCCAGAGCTTTGGGGTACTCAGCACCGAGCCCGTTGATTTCTATGGGAACGTCACGGGTAGCACAGCTCGGTCCGTGCCCTGGGCGCTCACTGTAATGTGGGATATTTACAGGTGACTTGAATACTGATATGGGGATTCGTGACGCCACTTGTGGTATCTGGTCAGGATGACCAGCGCTGCTATGCAGAACCACTGGAGGGTTAATATTGTGCAGCTAGGTGTTAAGCCTTCCACAAGTAAGGCTGAGTTCTCCTCCAGGGCAGATAGATGTGCAGGGGTGCAGGACAGGCTGGGACCCGGCAGACAGGAGTAATAAGGGAGACACACACATAAGTCACTTTAGTACCTTTACTGAAGATGTTGCAGGCACTTCCCAGAGCGCTGTAGGGTGAAGGGTGCACATCCAGATTCCTCCACTTGGTAGGTGTGTGGCCTCCTGTTCTCTGCCTTTTTGTGATAAAGTCCTGACCTGCTTGTAGCAAGGTCTAACTTGGTCTCCGTCTGCACCTGGCTGACCTTGTGATTGGACCTATTCTTGAAGTACACAGTCTCTATTTGCCGTGCACGGCTAGACTCCATCCTTCTGATCCTGCTACGTGTCAGCTCTGTGGTACTCCTGGGACTTGTAGTCCTCCAGGAACTCCGGTGTTCTCCTAATAGGTTGTGGAGATTCCTATAGGCTCGAACCCCGGTGTCCGGTAAATACTTGCTGAGATGAGCTATTAAGGCTCCACTGTCTCATAAACTTTCCACTCGCCTTTGGCCTACCTGGATCCTCACACTATCACACACTGGCAGTTGGTGGGCTGCCTCTTCACCGCTCTCTAAGCGTCGGCACACTTCTCACTGAGTTGCACTTCTAGATTCAGCTCTGACTAGGCTGGGGTGATCTCTGTTCACTCTTACTAGACTCCACTTACTTTCTTGAACTGAATAGCTCTGCAGCCTCTCTAACCTCAGCTCTGCACTTCCCTCACTGCAGACTGACTGAGCAGAACTGACCTGGATGCTTCCTGTGTCAGTTTCTTTTATGTGTCCTACACAGCTCCCTCTGGTGGTCTTTTGGGGATCAGATGAACGTGTGTGAATGTGAATAATGACCTCTAGTGGGATATTCTTTCAGTGCACCCTTCTGGAAGATATGGATCCAGTCGCAGCTGGGCTCCACATTCCCCCCTAGTAGAACTCAGCACTCCGGGGCTGAAATACAAAAACAGATAACAATAAACATTGTATAATAACTCTTGAACTGTTGCATAACGGTAAATAAACAACTATGTCTATTAGCACAATGAGGGATTGAGGAATTGAGCAACCATAAAAGTCCCAGTCTCTTTTGGAAAAAGGATGCTCAAATGAGGTAAAGAAAACAAGCAAAAATAATGTCCATTCCACTTGTTTCGATATTATAAGGAAAAATAGGTTAATAAATAACGGTATACAAAGGCATGTTATAACAACAATATATACATTCATATACAGTGGTTCTTGATAATTATTTACATATGTTAGGCCCTACTCTCTGTACCTAACAGGTAATTGCCCCCTTGTTGTGCGTACTGACCTACGTGGTGTAGTGGTAGGTGAGGTGTCAGTTACCCTGTCTGTCCTGCGTGCCGGCAAACTGTAAATCTGCCTCCACCTCTCTAGGGATCTGGCAAGCATACTAGCGACTGGGCGATGCGGTTCTGTTTCGCCAGGGGATTCTTCTTCCTGCGATTCAATTTCTTGGGATTCCGCTTCTTGGGGTTCTGCTGAAGCAGGTTCCTCTGGAACTGACTCTACTGCAACAACCGGTGCAACTGAATGTAGAGGTTCTTCTTGTGGTTGATAGAATTGAAGCACGGGAATGATTACAGCTTCTCCAATGCGAGGCCAATCCACAGGGAAATCTCCTAAGTCTGTATGTATGACTGACTCATCACGCTCTTCCTGATTGATAACAGGTTCTTCTCTCTGAAGCTTTAATGGGTTTGTACACAACTTTAGGTGATCTCGGGATACGGTTGCAGTCGTTCTTCCTCCATCCTTGCTAATTCTGCACGTTTTCTTGTTGTCAAACCTTGAATTCTGTATGATGTAGGGCTCTCTTTCCCATTGATCGTCGAGTTTGTGTATCCTCCTCTTTCTTTTCAGTACGACTTCACCAGGTGCGAAAGGTTCAGCTGGCGCACTTTTGTTGTAGCGATCTCCTTGTTTATCCCTTACTCGATTGAGACTATCTTCAACACAGGCCTGTACTTTTCTGTACTGTTCCTGTCTGTTTGTGTCCCAGTCTTCAGTAGTCACATCTGCTTCTGGTTCTACAACACCAAGCTCCAGATCCATGGGCAGCTTTCCTGGTCTTGCCCGCATGAGGTAGGCTGGGGTGCAATTGGTGGAACTCACTGGTATGTGATTGTACAGATCTACCAGGTCAGGTAGTAGGTCTGGCCACCGATTTCTCTCTTCAAGTGGTACAGTCTTCAGCAGGTCAATGACGATGTGATTCATCTTCTCACAGAGACCATTGGTTTGAGGTGGTACGGTGTGGTTCTGATCTTCTTACACCCGTACAAGTGACAGAACTCTTTGAACAATTCTGCCTCGAAGGCTGGGCCTTGGTCAGTTAGCACCTGCTCAGGATATCCGTGTGGTCTGCAGAAATACGCTTGGAACGTCCTTGCTGCTGTCTCTGCCGTCAGATCTTTGACAGGAGCGACCACCAGGAACCTGGAGTAGTGATCCACCATAGTCAGGGCATAGGAGTATCCTGAGCGGCTGGGTGACAACTTGACATGGTCCAGGGCCACGATCTCCAAGGGACGAGTCGTCTTGATGGGTTGCAGGGGTGCCTTCTGACTGCTGTAGTCCTTTCTTCTGAGGCCACAGGGTCCACAGTTCTGGCACCATCTCTTAATGGAGCTGCGCATTCCCACCCAGTAGAAACGACACTTCAACAGGGTCTCCAGCTTCTTCCAGCCAAAGTGTCCCGCTTGATCGTGGTAGGCTTCTAACACCATCTGGATATCTGCTCTGGGGACTACTATCTGCCATACCATCTCATGGGTCCTTGGGTTGACGTACCTCCGGCACAGCTTCTCACGGTAGATGAACAACCGGCTTCTCTCGTTCCACAGCTGCTTTGCTTGTAGAGGCGCATCCTTCTCCAAGGAGGAACCTTCTTGAGTTATCAGCTCCTTGATTCGGCTGACAACTGGATCGCTGTCCTGAGTCTCCTTCCAGCTGTGGTGAGGTAGAGGATTTAACGTCTTACCACGCGACCTACTGCAGGCTTGTTGCTCGTGGATCATCCCATTCCTGTGAAAGGCAGGTAGTTCAATCTCTTCCAGATCATCCACTTCTTCTTCTGTGTCCGATTCATGAGGCATCCTGGATAGGGCATCAGCGTTGGCATTCTTGCGGCCCGCTCGGTACTTGATTGTGAATTGGTAGTTGGACAGCCGAGCCATCCATCGTTGTTCCATGGCTCCCAGCTTAGCTGTTTCAAGATGCGTTAAGGGGTTGTTATCGGTGTAGGCAGTGAACTTGCTGGAGGCTAGGTAGTGCTTAAACCTCTCTGTGATGGCCCAGACCAGTGCTAGGAACTCCAACTTGAAGCTGCTGTAGTTCTCTGGGTTCCTCTCGGTCGGGCGGAGCTTCCTGCTAGCATAGGCGATGACTTTCTCCAGGCCATTTTGCTTCTGACTGAGGACTGCTCCCAATCCTTCATTGCTGGCATCAGTATACAGCAGGAATGGCTGGCTGTAGTCAGGATAGGCTAGGATCTCATCACCTGTCAGGATCTCCTTCATTTCCTTGAATGCTTCTGCCTGTTCTTTACCCCAGTGGAATGGAGAATTTCTGCTCTTGAGGGACTGTCCCACCAGGAGGTCTTGCAGAGGCGCTGCTTTCTTGGTGTAATCCTTCACAAACCTCCGGTAGTATCCTGTCAGTCCCAGGAACTGTCGCACCTCCTTGAGATTTTTCGGCTCCGGCCATTTCTGGATGGCGGTGATCTTCTCAGGGTCTGGCGCTACTCCCTCTGAGCTGACAATATGTCCCAGATACTGTACCTTCTGTTTGAGCAGATGGCACTTTGAAGGCTTCAGTTTCATCCCATACTTGGACAGTGACTCGAATACCTCCACCAGGTGCTTCAAGTGATCTTCATACATCTTGGAGTACACGATGACGTCGTCCAGGTACAGCAACACAGTTTCAAAGTTGAGGTGTCCCAGGCAGCTCTCCATCACTCTCTGTAACGTTCCAGGGGCACTGCTGAGTCCAAACGGCATCCTGTCGAACTCACAGAGTCCAATCGGGGTGGTGAAAGCCGTCTTCTCCCGATCCTCCTCAGCCACAGCTACTTGCCAGTACCCACTAGTGAGGTCAAGGGTGGAAAAGTAATTAGCTGTCTTTAAGGCAGCTAAGGATTCCTCAATGCGTGGTAAAGGGTATGCATCTTTATGTGTAATGCGATTTACTTGTCTGTAATCTACACACATTCTCATGCTTCCATCCTTTTTCCTGACTAGGACTAGAGGTGCTGCCCAGGGACTGCAACTATCCCTTATCACCCTGCTTCCTTCATGTCACGCAACATCTCCTTGGCTTTCTGGTAGTGTGCTGGTGGTATAGGCCTGTACCGTTCTTTAATGGGAGGATGATTGCCTGTGGGGATGTGATGTTGAACCCCCTTAATCTTCCCAAAGTCGAGTGGGTGTTTGCTGAATACCTGTGCATACTCCTGAACTACTCGATATACTCCTTGTTTCTGATGGGCTGGAGTGGTGTCTGTCCCGACATGGAGCTGCTGACACCAATCCTCCACCTGGGTGGTCGGACCGTTATCCTCCACTGGTTGTGGGGAGGTTAAGGGCTCCGTCGTGTGAATGGAGTTATTATCCACAGCATGTAACTTAGCAACAGTGGCATATCGTGGTAATTTGACTTCATCCTCTCCCCAGTTTAGAAGACGCACTGGCACCCTCCCATGATGTACATCCACTACCCCTCTGGCAGTCAAGAGTGTAGGTCTGTGCTCTGAACAATGGGGCTCTACTACTGCTTGGTAGTTCTGTCCTCTCAGACCTATTGCTGCTCTACACCAAATAAGCATTTCACTCATTGGTGGTATCACAATGGGGTTCGGGTCTGTCACCCATACATTACCAATCTCACCACCGGTCAGTTTCACTTGCTGCTGGCACATCAGGGTCCGAATCTCTTTCCGGATCACTCCTTTTTGCCTTGGTCTGGCAACTTCGGCGAGCTGTTGGAGTAAAAACACAACCTCCTCCAAACAGTTACTAATAACGTTAGTGCCTAAAACCCATTTTCCTCATTAACAGTCTTTACTACAAGAAGTCCCTGATCTTTTAGCTCCACTCTCCCCACTTTTACGTCTACGTTTTTAGCCCCCAGTAAGTCAAGAGGGAGGCCATTAGAGGCGTATACGGCAAAGTCAGGGTTTGGGGTTTGGAGACCGTCACTGGACCAGTACCTATTGTAAAGAACATCAGGTATGACGGTTACCTGAGATCCAGTGTCCAGCAGGGCAGGGATTGCAATCCCGTCCAGTATGATGGACAGGTATGGTCTTCCTCCCACAAACCTGCGGTTCCAGTCTGAGGGGCCTGATGAGTCTATTCCTGGGTATTGGCCCTCGGACCCAGGATTTGCTCGTTTAAAGGACACCGACGTGCTGGGTGACCCTCTCTGTGGCAGCGGTAGCAGATGATCTCTCGGCGAGGATGATGCTGGTCGCGGGTCCTTCCTGGGGGTGGCATTGTCCTCCTCCGGTGGGGCGACGTCCTCCTTCTCCTCCGGTTCATCCAAGGGACATCCTCTGGGCAGTCAGCTAGCAGGATCTTTCCTTCTTCCTCCGTCGGCAGTTGCAGGGCACTCATTACAGTGGCCAGGTTTTTGGTCAGCTGGCGCACTTCTTAGCGCAGACAGTCCAGCTCAGTAGGGGGCGCCACCTGCGTTTTGGCTTCCGCAACCAGCGGGGAAAAGGTGGATGCTGCTGGCTTTAGGATGGTTTCACTCGGGTGACATTGGGTTGCCATCTCGGGTGTTTCCAGGGGTCGCAGTCCTTTTATAGCCATATCCTTAAGGGTATCAAAGGTAGCATCAGGATGATCCAAGGACCACCAGTGCACAGTCCTGCTTTCAGCTTGGGACCTCAGTCCCCGTACAAATTGTTCCTTTAACATTTTATTCTCTTTAGCGACACTTATAGGGTCAACTTGTTTAAGTGCTCGCAGGGCCCCCTGTAGTCGGCAGGCGTAGTCCCTAATGCTGTCATCTGGTTTCTGGGAGCATTGGTAAAACCTCATCTTGAGATCTGTTTCAGTGCGGTCCTCAAAGATAGTCTGTAGCTTTTAGAAAATTGCAAGCACTGATTCCTGGTCTGCAGCTGTCCAAGTCTCTACCTCTCTCTCTGCAGCACCAGTCAATTGTCCCACTACCACTGCAGCTCTCTGCTTTTCTGTCATAGGGTACATGTCCATTATGCTGCATATTTTTCGCTTGAATCCTGACAGGGTGTCTGGCTTGCCACTGTACTGAGGGAGCCACTTCGCTCCAGGCATGTATGGCAGTGTTAGTGGTACTATTGGGGCCACAGGACCAGGTGAGGGGCTAGCATTTCCAGCCTGTGCGGCAGCGCCGAGGGGTAAGTCATTAAGGCCGTCGGCCTGGGCCGCGTTGTCGGCTGGCTGCTGCGACATGTCTGCGCCCTCCTAGTTAAGCGTGGCCTACCTTCTCTGAAGGCTGCAGCTCCGCAGGGCACAGTGATGTGTAGAAGGACCTGCGTCGCCGGCGATCTGACGTCAGAGCATTCACTGTAGCTCTTCACAGGACCTGCCGCCGCATCAGCATTAGGGGCGTGTCCAGGACTCAGCGCGCTTTTGCAGGTACGCCCACTAGTTTTCGCGCCGTGGCGCTGTAAATGGCGGGCAATGGCAGGCAAATGGTGGGAAATCTTCACCACATACAAAACACAGTCTTTAGGCACACAGTACCCGGTGGCAACGGGCACAAATTACTCCGTTGCTGCAGGGCACGAAATCCTGTTCGTGACACCAGGTCAGATGAGTCGCACAGCCAGAGCTTTGGGGTACTCAGCACCGAGCCCGTTGATTTCTATGGGGAACGTCACGGGTAGCACAGCTCGGTCCGTGCCCTGGGCGCTCACTGTAATGTGGGATATTTACAGGTGACTTGAATACTGATATGGGGATTCGTGACGCCACTTGTGGTATCTGGTCAGGATGACCAGCGCTGCTATGCAGAACCACTGGAGGGTTAATATTGTGCAGCTAAGTGTTAAGCCTTCCACAAGTAAGGCTGAGTTCTCCTCCAGGGCAGATAGATGTGCAGGGGTGCAGGACAGGCTGGGACCCGGCAGACAGGAGTAATAAGGGAGACACACACATAAGTCACTTTAGTACCTTTACTGAAGATGTTGCAGGCACTTCCCGGAGCGCTGTAGGGTGAAGGGTGCACATCCAGATTCCTCCACTTGGTAGGTGTGTGGCCTCCTGTTCTCTGCCTTTTTGTGATAAAGTCCTGACCTGCTTGTAGCTAGGTCTAACTTGGTCTCCGTCTGCACCTGGCTGACCTTGTGATTGGACCTCTTCTTGAAGTACACAGTCTCTATTTGCCGTGCACGGCTAGACTCCGTCCTTCTGATCCTGCTACGTGTCAGCTCTGTGGTACTCCTGGGACTTGTAGTCCTCCAGGAACTCCGGTGTTCTCCTAATAGGTTGTGGAGATTCCTATAGGCTCGAACCCCGGTGTCCGGTAAATACTTGCTGAGATGAGCTATTAAGGCTCCACTGTCTCATAAACTTTCCACTCGCCTTCGGCCTACCTGGATCCTCACACTATCACACACTGGCAGTTGATGGGCTGCCTCTTCACCGCTCTCTAAGCGTCGGCACGCTTCTCACTGAGTTGCACTCCTAGATTCAGCTCTGACTAGGCTGGGGTGATCTCTGTTCACTCTTACTAGACTCCACTTACTTTCTTGAACTGAATAGCTCTGCAGCCTCTCTAACCTCAGCTCTGCACTTCCCTCACTGCAAACTGACTGAGCAGAACTGACCTGGATGCTTCCTGTGTCAGTTTCTTTTATGTGTCCTACACAGCTCCCTCTGGTGGTCTTTTGGGGATCAGATGAACGTGTGTGAATGTGAATAATGACCTCTAGTGGGATATTCTTTCAGTGCACCCTTCTGGAAGATATGGATCCAGTCGCAGCTGGGCTCCACAGACGCAGGAGCTGTTGACGGTGGGGGCAACCCAGATTAACATTGGGCCCGCAATACTCGGGGCTGGGAAGACGTGCACCATCCCAGACTGGGTCCCGGCTTCCACTATGTTAACCCAGTGTGCCGTCAGCGAGATGTAATGTCCCTGACCACAAACACTTGTCCATGTGTCTGTGGTTAGGTGCACTTTCCCAGTAACATCATTTTGGAGTGCACAGGTATTGTTGTGGGACACATGCCAGTGTAATGCCTGGACGGCACACTGGGACAAATAGTCCCACATGTTTGGGGCCTCGGGTGATCCTCAACTCTGCTCTCTCTTTCAAGCTACATATCCAAGCCCTTGCCACCTCCTACTGCCACTCTAAAACATTTCCCAGATCCGTACATTCCAAGAAACTGCAAAAACTTTTGTGCACGCCCTCATCATCTCCCGCCTCGACTATTGCAACCTTCTACTCTCTAGCCTCCCATCTAGTACTCTTGCACCACTCCAATCTATCCAAAACTCTGCTGCTTGAGTAATCCAACTGTCCCTCCATTATTCCTCAGCCTCTCCTCTCTGCCAGGCCCTTCACTGCCTTCCTCTTGCCCAGAGGCTACAGTTCAAAACCTTAACCATGACATACAAAGTCTTCCACAACCTGTATCCTCCAAACATCTGTCACATGGTCTCCCAATGTCTGACTGGGTCATGGCTTCCTCTACGTTAACCCAGTGTGCCGTCAGTGAGATGTACCGTCCCTGCCCACAAGCACTTGTCCACGTGTCCATGGTTAGGTGCACTTTCCCAGTAACAGCATTGTTGTTCCTTTTTTACACTAGAACAAATAACTTTTGGCTGTGACATTTTGATATTATTGGTAATGTATGGGTGATGATGAAGTACCTTGTGCCACGGGTGTATTGATAGTTACAGACAGTGCACTCCTCTTTAAACTTAGTTTTTCCCGAGCATCTATCAGTTTGTTTGGTTTTCCTCCAACACTGATCTGCTTTCTCTAATTCAGCATCTCACAAACATGTTGCACTTTGGCTTTTATACGGACACGTCCGTCTTTGGCAACATATTTTTTACTGCCATTTTTCATGCCGAGCTTCACACACGCATCTGTTACACCAATCTTCTGACAGGCATGAAACACATTCTGGTAATTGGTGGTGGGCTGGCTAAACAATTAATCATTGTAGGCTGTATCCTCGATCTCATACTTCCCTTAGCCACCGCTGTTATTAATCCAGTATGCATTCCTGTCATCACCTAGCCCCTTTTCTTGATCACTTTATGCAATGATTCGTCCGCCAGATTTTTACTAAAAACCTACACTTTTCCAGCAGAAACTGTATAGGAAACCACGTTACTGCTTTCCAAGGTGTTTCTGATGCCTCTGAGAAAAATTACACACTATGTTGATATGTACCCCCAGGGGGAAATGTTTGTCAGCCCATACACTTAGTGGCAGTGGCAAAAGAGTACTGTGAATTTTTTTTCCTCCTTTTTGCTTCCAGTTTCAGAATTTTACAGCATAGCTCTGTCAACTTTATAGAGGCCGTGGCACATCTGCTCCCTAATCAAATCAATAGAGGAGAAATGTGCAGTACCTGGCTACGGCGACTATAGAGTTGACAGAGTTGTGCAGCTCCATAACTAAGCAGTTTCAGCTGCGGCTGACACCAGCAGCGACTGATCATTGGGGTGCCGGGTGTCCGCACCCCCACCGATCAGACATTGATGACTTACTGTGAGGATAGGCCATCAATGTTAAATTAGTGAATAACCTCTTTAAGTTTTCATCCCTTGAAACTTGAACCACATGGCTGCTACATAGAATATACTTATAAATTGAAGGTGCATAGCACATAAATAGGCAATTCATGAGAGCCCATCAGGCACAACAAGGTGACCTTTTTTGATGGGACCCTAAAACTAATATTTATCAAACATGCCTCTCTCGGGCTATAAACCTACAAATTTCAAGGGCAGTTAGGATCCAGTATTAATTAAAAACAGCCTTAGGATGATGGGAGGAATGCATAGTATTAATCACTAATGCTGTTCAGGTTTCATTCAGTGGGGAAAATAAGTATACTGCTGATTTTGCAAGCTTTCCCACCTACAAAAAATTGAGAGGTCTGTAATTTTTATCATAGGTACGCTTCAACTGTGCAAGACAGAATCTTTAAAAAGTCCAGAAAATCACATTGCATGATTTTTACATAATGAATTTGCATTTTATTGCATGAAAACTGTGTATCCCAAAGACATGGGAACCTTGTTATATTTTTGTTACCATGGATGTAACATCACTTTACTCCAACATTCCACATAATGTTGGTTTGATTTGTTTTGATCATTTTCTAAAATTTGACAATAGATTGTCTGAGGCACAGAAGCACTTTATTCTGAAACCCATTTACGTGGTGGTGGTAGGTCCAACTGGTTATTGCACAGTCACCGATCCTTAATGGAAGAATTGAAGACTCGAGAGTCTCCAGTTCTTCCATAAGCCCCAATGTCTACAATTATAAACCTGTAGTTACTGTCAACCAGAGCCAACAGAACTACAGAAAAATATTGTTTATAATTATAGAATTTGGACCCTGAGTCCGGCGGCTTACGCACACGGATGTGCTTCCCATCCAGGGCTCCAATACAATTGGAAAATTGGCAGTGCTCCTCAAATCCCCTGGCAATCCTCATCCAGTCTTCCATCTTGGGCTTAGGCATGACCACTTGATGAAGCCTGATCCAGATTTGTGAACATGTATCCCCAACTATGCCAGATATGGTAGATCTCCCTATCAAAAACTCAAGATGGAGTGCGGCATATGAAATCCCAGTTGTGAGGAACCTACAATTAAACAAATGTAGATACATCAAGCACTACAACATGCAAAAGGTTTCACAAATTAAATATAGATCACCCGAACAGTGTGTAACTAACAAGCAAGGCAAACACTACATATAGACCAGGCAAATGTCTATGTGAATTTGCCATAAACATCATAGTATTGTTACTTACAGCTGATATTTGGGATATAATAACCCCTTCACCCCCAAGGGTGGTTTGCACGTTAATGACCGGGCCAATTTTTACAATTCTGACCACTGTCTCTTTATGAGGTTATAACTCTGGAACGCTTCAACGGATCTTCGCGATTCTGAGATTGTTTTCTCGTGACATATTGTACTTCACGTTAGTGGTAAAATTTTTTCGATATAACTTGCGTTTATTTTTGAAAAAAACGCAAATATGGCGAAAATTTTGCAATTTTCAAACTTTGAATTTTTTTTCCCTTAAAACAGAGAAATATGTCACCCAAAATAGTTAAGAAATAACATTTCCCACATGTCTACTTTACATCAGCACAATTTTGGAACCAAAATTTTTTTTGTTAGGAAATTATAAGGGTTAAAAGTTGACCAGTGATTTCTCATTTTTACAACAAAATTTACAAAGCCATTTTTTTAGGGACCACCTCACATTTGAAGTCACTTTGACGGGTCTATATAGCAGAAAATACCCAACAGTGACACCATTCTAAAAACTGCACCCCTCAAGGTACTCAAAACCACATTCAAGAAGTTTAATAACCCTTAAGGTGCTTCACAGGAGCTGAAGCAACGTGGAAGGAAAAAATTAATATTTAACTTTTAAGCCACAAAAATGATCTTTTACAAACTTTTCTTTATTTTCACAAGGGTAAAAGGAGAAAATGGGCAGATAAAGTTGTTGTGCAATTTCTCCTGAGTACGCCAATACCCCATATGTGGGGGAAAACCACTGTTTGGGCACACGGCAGAGCTCGTAAGGGAAGGAGCGCCGTTTGACTTTTTCAAACTAAAATTGGCTGGAGTTGAGATTGGACGCCATGTCGTGTTTGGAGAGACCCTGCTGCGCCTAAACAGTGGAAACCCCCCACAAGTGACACCATTTTGGAAACTAGACCCCCTAAGGAACTTATCTACATCTGTTGTGAACACTTTGAACCCCAAAGTGTTTCACAAAAGTTTATAATGCCTGGGTGTGAAAAAAAAAAAAAAATTTCCACAAAAATGATTTTTTAGTCCCAAATTTTTGATTTTTCCCAAGGAAATTGGACCCCAAAAGTTGTTGTCCAATTTGTCCTGAGTACGCTGATACCCCATATGTGGAGGGGGAAACTGTTTGGGCGCACGGCAGGGCTTGGAAAGGAAGCAGTAACGTTTTGGAATGCAAACATTGATGGGGGTCATGTTCCGTTTGTAGTGCCCCAGATGAGCCTAAACAGTGGAAACCCCCCACAAGTGACCCCAGTTTGGAAGCTAGACCCCCTAAGGAACTTATCTAGATCTTTGGTGAGCACTTTGAACCCCCAAGTGCTTCACACAAGTTTATAATGCCCGGGCATGAAAATAAAAAATCCTATTTTTTTCCCACAAAAATGATCTTTTAGTCACTATTTTTTTATTTTCCCATAGGTAACAGGAGAAATTGGACCTCAAAAGTTGTTGTCCAATTTGTCCTGAGTACGCTGATACCCCATATGTGGGGGGGGACCACTGTTTGGGCGCATGGCAGAGCTCGGAATGGAAGGAGCACCATTTGACTTTTTCCAACCAAAATTGGCTGGAATTGAGATTGGACGCCATGTTGCATTTGGAGAGTCCCTGATGTGCCTAAACAGTGGAAACCCCCCACAAGTGACCCCATTTGGGAAACTAGACCCCCTAAGGAACTTATCTAGATCTTTGGTGAGCAATTTGAACCCCCAAGTGCTTCACACAAGTTTATAACGTAGAGCCGTAAAATTAAA
Organism: Oophaga sylvatica; assembly: GCA_033576555.1. Lineage (NCBI taxonomy): Eukaryota > Metazoa > Chordata > Amphibia > Anura > Dendrobatidae > Oophaga > Oophaga sylvatica. The sequence continues at coordinate 262,647,387 of JARQOD010000006.1, read as the reverse complement.
AAATCATATTTTTTCCACAAAATTGATCTTTTCACCCCAATTTTTATTTTCCCAAGGGTAACAAGACTCCAAAAGTTATTGTGCAATTTGTCCTGAGTACGCTGATACCCCATATGTGGGGGTAAACCACTGTTTGGGTGCATGGCAGAGTTTGGAAGGGAAGGAGCGCCGTTTGACTTTTTCAACGCAGAATTGGCTGGATGCCATGTCGTGTTTGGAGAGCTCCTGATCTGCCTAAACAGTGGAAACCCCCCACAAATGACACAATTTTGGAAACTAGACCCCTCCAGGAACTTATCTAGATGTGTGGTGAGCACTTTGAACCCCAAAGTGCTTCACAGAAGTTTATAACGTACAGCCGTAAAATAAAAAATCTTTATTTTTTTTTTACAAAAATGATTTTTTCGCCCCCAATATTTTATTTTCACAAGAGTAACAGGAGAAATTGGACCCCAAAAGTTGTTGTCCAATTTGTCCTGAGTACGCTGATACCCAATATGTGGGAGTAAACTACTGTATGTGCGCACGTCGGGGCTCGGAAGGGAAGTAGTGACGTTTTGGATTGCAGACTTTGATGGAATGGTCTAGGGGCGTCATGTCGCATTTGGAGAGCCCCTGATGCGCCTAAACAGTGGAAACCCCCACAAGTGACCCCATTTTGGAAAATAGACCCCACAAGGAACTTATCTAGATGTGTGGTGAGCACTTTGAACACCGAAGTGCTTCACAGAAGTTCATAACGTACAGCCGTAAAAATAAAAAATCCTTTTTTTTTTTACAAAAATGATTTTTTCGCCCCCCGATATTTTATTTTCACAAGGGTAACAGGAGAAATTAGACCCCAAAAGTTGTTGTCCAATTTGTCCTGAGTATGCTGATACCCAACATGTGTGAGAAAACGACTGTATGGGTGCATGTCTGGGCTCGGAAGGGAAGTAGTGATGTTTTGGATTGCAGAATTTGATGGAATGGTCTGGGGGCGTCATGTCGCATTTGGAGAGCCCCTGATGCGCCTAAACAGTGGAAACCCCCCACAAGTGACCCCATTTTGGAAAATAGACCCCACAAGGAACTTATCTAGAAGTGTGGTGAGCGCTATGAAGCCCCAAGTGCTTCACAGAAAATTTATAACGTACAGCCGTAAAAACAAAAATATCATTTTTTTTTACAAAAATGATTTTGTCGCCCCCAGTTTTTTATTTTCCCAAGGGTAAGAGGAGAAATAGGACAAATTGCACAATAACTCTTGTGGTCCAGAGTACACTGATACCCCATATGCGGGGGTAAACTACTGTTTGGGCGCATGGCAGAGCTCAGAAGTGAAGGAGCACTGTTTGACTTTTTCAACGCAGAATTGGCTGGAATTGAGATCAGACGCCATGTCACATTTGGAGAGCCCCTGATGTGCCTAAACAGCAGAAACCCCCCAATTCTAACTCCAACCCTAACCCCATCACACCCCTAACCCTAGTCCCAACCCTAACCACAAACCTAACCCTAACACACCCCTAACCCTAATCCCAACCCTAACCCTAATCCTAACGTTAGCGCCAACCCTAACCCTAACTTTAGCCGCAACCTAACCCTAATGGGAAAATGGAAATAAATACTTTTTTTTTTATTTTATTATTTTTCCCTTACTAAGGGGGTGATAAAGGGGGTTTGATTTACTATTTATAGCGGGTTTTTATGATTGGCAGCTGTCACGCTAAAATACGCTTTTTATTGCAAAAAGTAGCTTTTTGCATCACCACATTTTGAGAGCTATAATTTTTGCATATTTTGGCCCACAGAGTCATATGAGGTCTTATTTTTTGCGGGACGAGGTGACGTTTTTATTGGTACCATTTATGACCACGTGACATTTTTTGTTCGCTTTTTATTTCGATTTTTGGGAGGTTAGAATGAACAAAAATCAGCAATTCATGAATTTCTTTTGGGGGAGGCGTTTATACCGTTCCGCGTGTGGTAAAATTGATAAAGCAGTTTTATTCTTCGCATCAGTACGATTATGGCGATACCTCATTTATATCTTTTTTTATGTTTTGGCGCTTTTATACAATAAAAACAATTTTATATAAAAGATTATTATTTTTGCATCGCTTTATTCTGCGAGCTATAACTTTTTTATTTTTTCGCTGATAATGCTGTATGACGGCTCGTTTTTTGCAGTACAGGATGACATTTTCAGCGGTACCATGTTTATTTATATCAGTCTTTTTGATCGCGTGTTATTCCACTTTTTTTTCGGCGGTATGATGATAAAGCATTGATTTTTTGCTTAGTTTTTTTTTTTTTTTAAGGGGTTCACTAAAGGGGTTAACTAGTGGGACAGTTTTATAGGGGGGGTCGTTACGGACACGGCAATACCAAATATGTGTGCTTTTATTGTTTTGTTTTTTTTATTTACAGTAAGAAATGAATTTAATGGGGAATATTTTTTTTTTTTTTAGGATTTTTTTTACCACTTTTTTTTTTTTTTTTTTTTTTACTTTTTTCTTTGTCCCAGGGTGGGACATCACAGTATTTTAGCAGATCGCTGGTGTGACAGAGTGCACAGCACTCTGTCACACCAGCGATCGCTCTGGCATCGCTGCAGGCTTCCTCTGCGCCTGCTCTCAGCAGGCACTGAGGAAGCCGCCTCCCTGCAGGACCCCGGCGCCATCTTGGATCCGGGGACCTGGAGGGAGGACGGACCCTCGGAACAGCGCGACACATCGCGCTGCTCTGAGGGTCTCAGGGGAGCGGGCAGGGAGCCCTCTCCCTGCGCGATCCTCCCTGTGCCCCCGGTACACCGCGATCACGTTTGATCGCGGTGTGCCAGGAGTTAATGTGCCGGGAGCGGTCCGTGACCGCTCCTGACACATAGTGCTGGGTGTCAGCTGTGATAATCAGCTGACACCCGGCGGCGATTAGCTGCGCTCCCCCCGGGAGCGCAGCTGATCGCCCATGACGTACTATTCCGTCCATGGGAATTAGGTCCAGGGTCACATGGACGGAATAGTACGTCTGATGGAATAAAGGGGTTAAGAAGATAATTCAGCAAAAAGGGGTCTGCGCCAAAGGAAAGTTTTGGGAAAACGCATCATCAACATACAGTATGTAGCTGAGGAATACATACCGTAATGTAAGGAGAAGGCGCTCCTCTGCAGAGATACATTGGCGCATCCTGATGTCCTGGTAGGTGATCCCTGGACGCACTTGTCTCCAACAAAACATCAAAGGTGGCAATGCTCATACGATAATATAGGAAAAACTTGTTGGGATATGTCCGAAGAGATACATAAAGCCGGTGAAAATTGCCTTTAGTGAGGCGTTGCCTCAAATGCGGATGCACTCACATTCGTCTCCTCCTCCTCGGATCAAATATCACTGGTATGGCTGGCTAAAGCGGCTGGACAAAACCCAGTTGTATAGAACACGGTCAGTTGGGGTGAACTGAAGTGTGTCTGACATTTTGGCAAACAACCACCAATACTCCAACACAAGCACAGCACCAAAATGGCCAGATTGGGGGCTGCCACCTGATGCAGAGACAATAAATAGGGTTGCTGGGGATGGTTTAAATTATTTTCAGGCCTAAAAACCATTATATGTCCATTTTGCAAGGTTGCGAGAAAAAACGCAATACGGATGCCATACGGATTACATACGGATGCTTAGATGCGCTAAAAACGGAGCCACATCTTGACAACGGAAGACATACGGATCACTGTTTAAGGAACATTTCTGCGTATTACGTCCATACAATCCGGTCCGTATTTTTATACATTGGTTCTGACGCCGGCCTAATGATGGCACACTGATGACACACAGATGACACACAGATGACACACAGATGGTAAAAACGGATGGTAAAAACGGACACACTGATAGAAAACACTAATGACACACTGATAGGAACACATAGATGACACACTGATAGGAACACATAGATGACACGTTGATGACACACTCATGTCACACAGATGACACACTAATGATGACACACTGATGACACATAGATAGGAAACAATCATGACATACTGATAGGAACACACAGATGACACACAGATAACACACTAATGATGACACACTGGTGACACACTGATGATACACTGATGATGACACACTGATGACACACAGATGATGACACACTGATGCACAACATTGATGACACCAGGTCCATTTTTTCACATACGTGTTTAAACATAGAAATCTGAATGAGGCCTTACCTATACTTTTAATGCTAAAATTAAAACCTGAATAAACCTGAAAATAGAAATCTTTATTTCTACTTTTGCATAAACTAAATCATGCAAAAACAAATCAATAATAAAAAATGTAGAAAAAAATAATATTATAATATTTGCTTTAATAAATTAACCTTTAGTTGTAAAAATAATTTTGGACACAATTTTGCTTTCAATCACCGCTAATCATATGGAAAGAGCTATAAGACCAGATAATACCTTTTTGTTTTGTGCACAGTTTTAAACATTGGAAGATGCCTCAGTAGTAAATCACAGTTCTGGCTCATGTAATATTATGAAAGTGCAGGCATTGAACTGACTTACATTAATCAATCTAGCATGAGAGACAAAAACCCCACAACAACATTTTTTTTTTCAACGGCGAATCAATGCATAATATCAGGGGATTTTAGTTTATTGTCCCGGTGAGCCTCTCCCTAAAAGGATTTAGATAGCAAAAGAATGTAAGAAAAATCAGCTTCATGTTTTCTGCATGCAGAGAAAGAAAACATAATAAATTAGTTGGGGGAAGGAGTGAAATAAAGGCCAGGGGTAAACGGAGTTTAATTGTGTGAGCTGTACTTCCCCTTATGGTTCCTGCCAGCTGCTGCTGTTATTGCTACCTTCTTGTTTTAAGCTGAAAGCAGTGATGGATAGACATATGCAGACACACAAAAGAACCTATTTGGACTGGCATGTCAGCTCATCTTTATCAAATGTTGCACAGGTATATTTTGCTGCCATGGTCCATTACCCCAGAATGGCGTGCCTGAAATGTTTGTCTGCAGTGTTGTCTCTGCTCCCTCTTTTGTTACATCGCAGAACTTATACCAGGGTAACCTAAATAGTGTCAACCATTCTGAATCTGAAAAAAAGGGAAGAAAGAACTGCACCAGAAATAAATAAAAAGCTAAAGATGAGTGGAATAGGGAGTTGGAGTAAAGAAACACAGGCTCCTTTCTATAGAGCATCCCATAGCAAAGAGAGGAAAAGTGACTGATCGGTATTATTATAAGACAGTTGTAGCTCAGGGCAGGTGAGTGGTGTGTTAATGAGACGCCACCTCCTGTTTTCTGACAGATGACTGTCATTGTTCGACTGCTGCCATCATACTGATTGATCGCCAGGTTACTCTGCCCTGCAGTTGGAGCAGGCTGTCTTCTTTCTTGTGCTGATGTGTCTAATCTGATGACCTGAAGATGACCTAGCAGAGGTGGAGCTGAAAATTAGAATGTAATTTTGCCAAGTTAAATTAAATACTGAAGACAGCAAAGAGTTGCGCTTGACTTTAATAAATAAATATAAGCTCTCTGAGCCTAGACGAGGTGACAAGTATAATTTAACTAATAGAATTTCCGAGAACATGCTCGAAGTGTACGTACTGTGTGGATAAAGAGAGAACCAAATATTTAGTGATTACATAGGAATTCTATTTTAGTTACCGTAGTTAATATCAAACAGAACTATAACCCAACAACATCTTTAGGATGCAGCACATTTTCATCAATAAATAGCAAACAGCAAATTTGCCAGCATTTACTTATGAGTTCAACTTTCTGGTATCCATAGTCCTTGTACATAGTGTGAGACAGTGACCGGCATTATTGTGAATGGCCAGTATGTGTCGCAGAGGTGGAGGTCCTCTGCGCTGTAAGCCTGGAATGTTTCTCTGGGATCTGTAGTTCCACGAGCACTGCTTAGAATGTGGAATGGGCTTGCAGGTTTTAGGCCGGCGTCACACTAGTGAGTTTGATATGAGTTAGTCGCACGACTTACTCGCATCAACACCTGGCACGGCCGCCCGCTCTCGGACCAGAGTGCGCAGTGGCATAGAAATACATGCAGCCGCACACTCGGGTCCGAGAGCGGGCGGCCGTGCCAGGTGTTGATGCGAGTAAGTCGTGCGACTAACTCGCATCAAACTCGCTAGTGTGACGCCGGCCTTAGTCGGAGAGCTGGGCGGGTCTGGCTAACCACACACTTCCTATCAATGGGTGTGTCTCATGGGATATAATGAGACTGTTGTTTGGTCAGAGACAGAGGCATAGCTAGGGTTTCGGTTTAGGGGGGGTGAAACTTCTGAGTGGGCCCCTAACCAGAGAACCTCATCAAATGACTGCGCTGTTGCCAAAAATAATCTATGTATAAAAAGACCAATATTGATATCACTGCCATATGGTCAGTGGTAAATAATACCAGTTCTACAGAATATATAATAGATTACAGCACAGGTATAGATAATGACTTACCGCTGACGTTCTTTCTGATGGAATCGTTCACTTTTCATGTCTTTTCCATCTGGCCCCAGACCGACATGACAAGTGGGTATTCGGGATCCCGGTGTTTACAAACCCTTCCCTTCTACCATCTCACATGTCCTTAGCCCATAACGAACAAATAGCTCCCAAAATTAAATACCAGACACTTTATTGGATAAATTGGCCACAGCAGCCTTTTATTAATATTTTGTGTAACAATTTAACAATAATTACCAACAATTGGGGGAAGGGCGATCCTCGAGGCCCCAAACCGTAAACTCCTCGTATTTATCTCCTAAAACTTGTCGCCCCAGGTCGAATTTTGTCTCCAGCCGTTAAGCACCAGCTTAGAGACCTTAATAGACCCGCCTGGCCAATCTCTGCCGTAACTGCCCACGTCTCCCATATCCACTTGCCGGTATAACTGTACCGTTCCATTCACGTGATCCACCCAAGGGGGAGTCCAGGACCTTTGCGACCCCCCCCTCCAAGCCGCCATTTTCTATCACCACCAACCTCGAGGACCTCCCCCCCCGCGCCGCGCTGCCATGACAAACATAAT
>JARQOD010000006.1:262604058-262640235 GCA_033576555.1 Oophaga sylvatica | reverse complement strand
CCCAGCACCGAGAGAGAAAGAATTAACTCCCAGTGCCGAAAAGCACCCAGCACCAGAAACTCAGCTGTGCGAAGTCAGGGTGTGCAATCGCGACGATCTCCGCCGCGACACACCCGTGACAGTACCCCCCCTTCTACGAGGGGCCTCTGGACCCTCAGGGCCTGGTCTATCTGGGTGAGTAGTGTGGAAGGCGCAAACCAAACGGTCTGCGTTAATATCCGACGCAGAAACCCACATCCTCTCTCCTCAGGACCATACCCCCTCCAATGAACAAGGTACTGAAGGGACCGGTGATTCAGACGTGAGTCAATGATCTTCGATACCTGAAACTCCAAATTACCATTGACCACCACTGGGAGGAGGTAGAGGTGACGGTATAACTGGTGCCACGTACCTCTTAAGCAACGATTTGTGGAACACATTGTGGATTTTAAATGTAGGAGGGAGGTCAAGACGGAAAGCCACCGGATTAACTATTGAACTGATCCTGTATGGCCCGATGAATCTGGGACCGAGTTTCCAGGAGGGAACCTTAAGTTTTTATATTCTTGGTAGACAACCATACCAGATCGTTCACACTTAGGTCCGGACCAGACACTCTCCTCCTATCAGCCATACTTTGTATCGGTTCCCAATAGTGCTCAGATTATTAAGCACTCCTCTCCACACTGAAGCAAGTGACGACGAAAATCGTTCCTCCTCAGGAACCCCAGAAGAGCCCCCCCCATTGAAAGTACAAAACTGGGGGTGAAAACCATATGCCCCAAAAAACGGGAACTTACCAGTGGACTCGCTCCGCCTATTGTTAAGAGCGAACTCTGCCAGAGGCAAGAAAGAAGACCAGTCCTCTTGGTTCTCTGAGACAAAACCCCGGAGATACGTCTCTAAGCTCTGATTCAGACGCTCTGTCTGACCATTGGTCCTGCGGATGAAAAGCCGAAGAAAATGACAACTGCATCCCCCACGAGAACAAAATGCCTTCCAGAATTTGGACACAAACTGAGACCCCCGATCCGACACCACATCGGAAGGCAACCTGTGAAGTCTCACAATCTCCCCAATGAACACCTGCGCCAGAGTTTTAGCATCAGGAAGAGCAGGAAGAGCAATAAAATGTGCCATTTTGCTGAACCTGTCAACTACAACTAGTATGACAGTTTTACCTGAAGACGGAGGAAGGTCCGTAATGAAGTCCATAGACAGATGGGTCCATGGAGCTCCGGGATTTTCAACGGTAAAAGGGCCCAGACGGACGGGTAGTGGGGGTCTTAGAGCGCGCACATACCCCACAGGACGCAACAAAAGTTACCACCTCTTTATTTAAGTTAGGCCACCAAAACCGGCGAGAAACGAGATCTACAGTTGTTTACTCCCTGGGTGTCCTGCCAAAGCAGAATTATGATGTGCCTCGATAACCTTTTGTCTTAACTGATCTGGAACAAACAGTTTCCCTGGAGGTCCTACAGGGGCGTCCCCCTGAGCCTCCAATACCTCCTCCTCAAGCTCAGAGCATACAGCCGACACCACAACTCCCTCCTGAAGAATAGAACGGGTCATCCGTCTTCCCGGCCCCGGGAAACTACGAGATAAAGCATCAGCCTTTACATTTTTTGACCCAGGACGATATGTGACGACAAAATTAAACCTGGTAAAAAACAACGACCATCTAGCTTGTCTGGAATTCAGACGTTTTGCAGACTCTAAATACAGCAGGTTCTTGTGATCAGTAATGACGGTGACCGGGTGGACTGGCCCCTCCAAAAAGTGACGCCACTCTTCAAAAGCCAACTTAATGGCCAAGAGTTCCCTATTGCCGACATCATAATTCCTCTCGGCGGACGACAATTTTTTAGAAAAGAAAGCGCACGGATGCCATTTACCAGGGACGGACCTTGAGATAATACCGCACCCACTCCTACGTCAGATGCGTCTACCTCCACAATGAACGGTTGTGATGCATCAGGTTGGATGAGTATGGGTGCTGAAGCAAAACATTTTTTCAAGGAGGAAAATGCTTGACAAGCTTTGTCAGTAGTGTTGAGCGATACTGCTCGATATCTAAAAATATCGGATCGGAATGGTATCGCCGATATCACTAAATATCGTCGATATCCGATTCCTGATACCGGAAGTCCCATGTAAGTCTATGGGAACCAAATATCGACATTAAAAAAAACCATTCTTGCCTTGTTGGTTAATTGTACATGAAGGAAAACAACAAAGACTAATGTAGAATGTATTGGGGGAGGTTGAGGAGACAATAAAGGCATACATGTTTAACCCAATGCATTGGAATAGCATTAATATATATATTTTTTTGGAAATACGTTTGGATTGACTAACAAATTGACAATGTTGTTAACCTTTTTTCTATTTTGGCAAATATGTATGTTTCACAACTTCCATGCTCTTCACCTTTTTAACTTTTGCCAGTGCCACACTTTCTCCTTCATAATCTTCAGCAGCAGCATCATCTTTCTCATCAAATTATTCTTCATCTTCACCTTCTTAATCTTCTTCTTAAACTTCTTGCTATTCATGTTTTTGTTTACATTACTCATATTGTTATTATTAAACTAATTAATCTCTCATATTCAAATTCTTCATCTTCTTCCTCTTCATCTTCTTCATCATATTCTTATTTGTGACAGAGATTCCTGTACTTGTAATCTGTAAAAGTATGAATTGTTCATCCTTCCGTTCTTGCTGTCACAAAAGATTTAAATTACAACAGTATTTGTCCGTGTTCAGTTTAGCCTGCAGCAGCAGGCATTTTCCAGGGGCACCACGAGGAGGAACGGACTCACCCCCATACACTGCTTAGTCTTCTTCTGCTTAGAATTTAGAGCATATATTTTGCTCTTCATTTTGGTCTTATACTTCATGTTCTTCTGCTTTTTGATCTTCTGCTTATTGTTCTTCTGTCTCTTGTTCTGTATCTTGTAGTTTGTCTTAACCTTCTTTGTCCTGTTGGTGATCTTCTTCTGGGTAATCTTTTATTTTTTCTTTGTGATGGTGTTCAGGCTGGTTGGCTTCATGCTCGTCGTCCTTGTTGTCGTCATCTTCTTCTGGGTGGTCTTTAAGGTCGTCTAATTTCCGAGAAACAGCTGACGTTACTGGAACCCTGACGGGTATCAGATGGAGCAAGAGACAATGGAAGTAACGAGGACCAGCTGACTGTGCTGGAACCGGACGGGTAGCAGAAGGAAAAGAGGCAATGTCACAACCGAGTACCAGCTGACGTTACTGTGACACGGTTACTAAGCAGGAGGTACCTGTGCTCCAAAGCACTACCAAGGACCAGCAGACGTTGGTGGAACTCGGATACGGAGATGGAGGCACCTAGTCCAAAGGCACTGGGAGAACCAGTTGACGGTACTGGACCCCGGACGGGTAGCAGAGGAAAGAGGCAATGTCACACCGAGTACCAGCTGACGTTACTGTGACAGTTACTAAGCAGAGGTACCTGTGCTCCAAAGCACTACCAAGGACCAGCAGACGTTGGTGGAACTCGGATACGGAGATGGAGGCACCTAGGCCAAAGGCACTGGGGAGAACCAGTAGACGGTACTGGACCCCGGACGGGTAGAAGAACGCACCCATGAAAATGTAAGTTGACAGGACGCAAGCCGTCCGCAGTTACCGAATCACACAGTCCTACAGTGGGTGCTTGTCCTATTGTCACAATGGAAACCGCCTTTATTTACATATCCCACAGCACACATAGTAATCACCTAAACTGCAGGCACCATAGAGTCGGCTAACCCGAATGCAACACGACAGCACAACTTATTGGAGGATAATTGACGTTCACACTGCAAGGAAACAGCTGTCGTGCTGTAACCAGGCTGGCCATGAGTCAGTACCCCTGCCAATTACTTACGAGCAACAAATGGCGGTGTTGTAGCCCAGGGAGTAGAGTTCAGGTGGTAGAAAGATGAACATAACAGGAGACATGGAAAACGTTGCCAAACAGTTATTTAATCTGAAAATGGACAGGCAAATTCAGGTGAGATCCATGCCTTGTTCATTTTCAGAAAAGTAAGCCGGTCTACATTCTCTGAGGATAGTCGCATGCGACGGTCTGTTACTACACCACCTGCAGCACTAAAGACACGCTCAGATAATACACTGGCAGCAGGGCAAGCCAGCACCTCCAATGCATACTGGCTAAGCTCTTGCCATGTATCCAACTTAGAGACCCAAAATTTGAAAGGGGAAGAGGCATCTGGGAGTACACTTAGAGGGAAAGCCAAGTAGTCTGTCACCATCTTACGGAAACGTTTCTTCCTGGTGACTGGAACCGTCTCGATGGTGTAGACCTTGCTGGCGCTGTCACAAAACTTTGCCACATTTGTAATATACAGTTCTTGCCCTGTGCAGAGGCGCTGCTTCTGCTCCCTCTTGTTGTAGAGGTGTCTACACTGCCTCGACGCACAGAGCTGCTTTGTAAAGCAGTAGCAGCAGCAGCAGCTCTCTCGGCTGGAATGTACAACAGTATGGATTGCACCAGTGTGTCTTGGTACTCCTGCATTTTACGTTCCCGGTTCACCGGTGTGATGAGGGTTTGTAAGTTGTCCGGTAGCGAGGGTCTAGGAGGGTGTACACCCAATAATCTGACTTGGTGAGAATGTGGGCGATGCGGCGGTCGTTTCTCAGGCACTGAAGCATGAAATCAACCATGTGCTGCAGACTCCCAACTGGCCAACAAAGGCTGTCCTCTGGAAGAGGCGTCATCTCTGCCTCCGCTGCATCACCCCACCCTCTCTCTACATACTGACTAGAGCGTTGTGTACCTCCCTCTGTAGGGATTTCTTCCTCCTCCATTGACTCCTCCTCCTCCTCATCCTCCTCACAAAGTGAGCCCTGCCCAGCCCTTTGTGAGGAACCACGTTGCGCTGACTGTCCTGAAGGTAATTGAATTTGTGACTCCTCATCCTCCACCTCTTCCAAAACCTCTTCCTTTAGTGCTTTCAGTGATTTCTGAAGCAGGCAGATAAGGGGGACAGTCATGCTGACTAGTGCATCATCTGCACTCGCCATCCGCGTTGAGACATCAAACGCATGCAAAACGTCGCAGATGTCCTTCGTAGAGGCCCACTCAGTAGTGGTGAAGTGTGAACGGCGCAAATTGCGAGTTGATTGCGCCTGTTGCAGCTGATACTCCATTACTGCTGGCTGCTGCTCACACAATCGCTCCAACATATGTAACGTGGAATTCCACCTGGTGGGTACGTCACATATGATGCGATGTTCAGGAAGGCGAAATCTGACTTGCAGAGCTGCAATGCGCGATCTGGCCATGCTGGAACGTCGCAAGTGAGCGCACTCTAGGCGGACCTTGTGCAGCAGTGCATCAAGATCCGGATAGTCCCTCAAAAAACTCTGCACGACCAAGTTGAGCACATGTGCCAGACATGGTATGTGAGTGAGGTTGCCAAGGCCCAGAGCTGCCACCAGATTTCGGCCATTGTCACACACTACCAAGCCTGGCTGGAGATTAGCTGACAAAAACCACACGTCGCTCTCCTGCTTGATGGCATCCCAGAGCTCCTGCGCTGTGTGGCTTCGATTCCCCATGGAAATTAATTTCAGGACGGCCTGTTGACGTTTGGCCACGGCTGTGCTCATATCGGTCGCAACAGGTAAGCGTTCACGGGTCCATGTGGAGGTATACCGTGACGGCTCGTGCAGCGATGATTCTGAGGAACTGGAGTAGGAGGAGGAATCAATGTGTACAGACTGGATTCCTGCAATCCTTGGAGTTGGCAGAACACGTACAGCACCACTGGCAGGATCTGTACCCGGCTCCACAACATTGACCCAATGAGCAGTGAGGGAAAGGTATCGTCCCTGGCCATGGGTACTGGTCCACGCATCGGTGGTCAGGTGGACCCTGCTACTGACGGCGTTTAGTAGCGCATGTTTAATGTTTCCCTCTACATGTTTTTGCAGAGCAGGGACAGCTTGCCTGCTGAAATAAAATAGGCTTGGCACATTATATTGTGGGACTGCCAATGCCATAAAGTTCCTGAAACTGTCAGTCTCGACCAGCCTGAATGACAGCATTTTAAGGGAAAGGAGTTTTGCAATGCCAGCATTCAGAGCCTGTGCTCGTGGATGGTTTGCCGAGTATGGCCGTCTTTTATCCCATGCCTGTGGTACCGATGGCTGTTTTTTGTTCTGGGAGTGTGACGATGACTGTGAACTTGCTGCTGTGGGTGGAATAACAGTTTGTCTATGGACAACAGTGACCGAGGTTCTTCCATGGAGATCCTGTGAGGAAGCCGAACCAGGTGTGTGTGAGCTGGAGGTAGAGGCTCGAACACGACCTGAAGATGTAGGTGCTGCTGTAGGTTGACCTACATCTCCAGTGTGTCTTTGTAACTCAGCTACGTGCTTTGTCCGTACATGTTTCCACATATTTGTGGTATTCAGGTTACTGATATTTTTACCTCTTTTAACTTTTTGCTTACACAGCTTGCATTGAACATAGCAAATATCATCTACAAGTCTGTCAAAAAAGTACCACGCAGTGCAAGTCATGGGAGCGCCAATTTTGACATTTCTAAGAGAACTGCTCCCAACAGGTGCCAAACTGGAGGCTACAGGCAAGCGAGTCTGCAGCCTACCTCTTCCTCCTCTTTGTACCGTTGGGACAATCTCTTCCTCAGAGCTGCTCCCACCACCTTCCTGTTGCTCACGCCATGTTGGGTCTCGGACTTCATCATCTCCACTACCCTCTTCCAACACCTGCTGCTGTTGGATGGTCTGGGCAGCACCATGCTCCACAAAACCTGGCACCTGAGTCTCATCATCATCATAAGATGCGTTCTGCGGTGTGCTGTCCATCGGCACTGGCTCACCCGCCTCTTCAGATTGAGAGAGACACAGCTGTTGCGCATCACTGCATACTCCCTCTTCTTCAAATTGCAGAATGCTGCTTGCCTGTGCCCGTGTTTGCGAGCCAACAGATTCTGAGAACAGAAGCAGAGACTCAGCTGGCTCCTGTACAGAACTCTCTGACTGCCTGGGCAATTTGACAGGCGGTGAACAGACAGATGGTTGCTCAACAGTGTTGTGTTCCTGAGAGGAGGTGGAAGGAATTGAAGTCGATGCATTGGCTGCCATCCAACCAACAACGGCTTCAATTTGTTCTTCCCGCAGCAGGGGGGCACGCCGAGCTCCTACCAAAGTGCGCATAAAGGAACGCTCATGGGTAAAACGGTGGATGCTGTGTCACTGAGGGCGGCAGCAGCCACAGAATCCCCACGTCCTCTCCCTGCTGAAACTCCACGGCCACGACCACGTGCCTTACTCACTGACTTCTTCATCTTGGTAGATTGATAAAGAAAGTCAGAAAAGTTATAAGGCCTAAGTGTGGTTATTATGCAGAGACTGAAGTGAACACTGAAACACAACTGTTCACAATCTGTGAAAGGCTACCCCTTTGTCTACTTCTATAGTGTTTGCAACCAATGTATTGGATACGGATGGAAGCGCGTCACACTAATAGATTATATTTTAAATGGAATGGAGCAGAACCAATTGGAGATAAATGAAAAGGATGAGGCACTGAGACACGCTCAGCAGAGTACAAGCAGCAGTGCTTGAACAAGTAACTGGAGCGTGATGTGCACTCAAAAAATAAAAAACACAGACTGAAGTGAACACTGAAACACAACTGTTCACAATCTGTGAAAGGCTACTCCTTTGTCTACTTCTATAGTGTTTGCAACCAATGTATTGGATACGGATGGAAGCGCGTCACACTAATAGATTATATTTTAAATGGAATGGAGCAGAACCAATTGGAGATAAATAAAAAGGATGAGGCACTGAGACACGCTCAGCAGAGTACAAGCAGCAGTGCTTGAACAAGTAACTGGAGCGTGATGTGCACTCAAAAAATAAAAAACACAGACTGAAGTGAACACTGAAACACAACTGTTCACAATCTGTGAAAGGCTACTCCTTTGTCTACTTCTATAGTGTTTGCAACCAATGTATTGGATACGGATGGAAGCGCATCACACTAATAGATTATATTTATTTTAAATGGAATGGAGCAGAACCAATTGGAGAGAAATGAAAAGGATGAGGCACTGAGACACGCTCAGCAGAGTACAAGCAGCAGTGCTTGAACAAGTAACTGGAGCGTGATGTGCACTCAAAAAATAAAAAACACAGACTGAAGTGAACACTGAAACACAACTGTTCACAATCTGTGAAAGGCTACTCCTTTGTCTACTTCTATAGTGTTTGCAACCAATGTATTGGATACGGATGGAAGCGCGTCACACTAATAGTTAAATTGCATGGAGCTGCAAGAATTACACTGAAGAAAAAAAAAAGAGTCTGTGAGTGACACGTGCAGATGCCTACAGACAGCGTTGCATGCAGAGCAAACTGCAGCGTCACCTGCACTCACACACACCTTGCAGAGCTGTTAAAACAACACTGCAGGCAAAAGGAAGCTTTACACAGCGGTTGGTGCTAGCCTGCCTACAGCACAGTACACTAAATTGCAATCTCTAACTGTCCCTCAGAGTCAGCACAGCAGCGTTCTGTCCCTTACTGAATTCACAGCACAGTGACGCTAAAATGGCGGCGGCGCCTTTTATAGTGCATTCTGACATCATTTCAGCATCCAATCACAGCCATGCCATTAGTTAACATGACCGCAGCAGTACAGGATGTGCCCACACTTCTTAGGATTCCTCATTGGCTGACTAAAATCACATTGCCTCTCAAAGAATTATGGGAACTTCCAATTCCGGTATACGATATATGGAAAATATTGAAACTAAGTATCGAAAGGCCGATAGAGCTAATATCGGCCGATACCCGATACTTGCAGTATCGTATCGCTCAACACTATTTGTCAGACCAACTAGAAAAATCCGTCCCTTTTTTTGTCATGTCAGTGAGAGGTTTGACAACAGATGAGAAATTACGAATAAATTTCCGGTAGTAGTTAGCAAACCCCAGGAAACGCTGCAGTGCTTTAAGATCCTCTGGCCGATCCCATTCAAGCACAGCCTTCACTTTCCCAGGGTCCATACGGAAACCGGAGGCTGACACCAAGAATCCTAAAAACTGAAGTTCTTGTACAGCGAATACACACTTCTCCCATTTGGCGTATAGTTTATTATCTCGCAAGATCTGCAACACTTGTCTCACATGCTCCTGATGAGACACAAGATCCAGCGAGTAAATTAAGATGTCATCTAGATAAATGACAACAAACTGTCCCACTAGGTGGCGAAAGATGTCATTAACAAAATGTTGAAACACCGCCGGGGCAGTAGTCAGACCGAAAGGCATGACAAGGTTCTCATAATGTTCCTCCGGAGTGTTAAACGCCGTCTTCCACTCATCCCCCTCCTTTATCCTAATCAGATTATACGCCCCCCTGAGATCCAACTTAGAGAACCATTTGGCGCCCACAATCTGATTGAAGAGATCAGGAATAAGTGGAGCGGATACAGATCTCGGACCGTAATCCGATTAAGCTCACGGAAATCCAGGCAAGGGCATAGGCCTCCATCTTTTTTCTTCACAAAGAAGAATCCCGCGGCCACTGGGGAAGATGAAGGTCTAATATGCCCCTTGGCCAGACTTTCCGAAATGTACTCCTTCATAGCTTGCCTCTCAGGACCAGAAAGGTTATATAACCTAGATTTTGGTAACTTAGCATCAGGAAGCAATTTTATAGCACAGTCATATGCGCGATGAGGAGGTAATTCTTGACACCCTTCCTCTGAAAACACATCCTCAAAGTCCTCCAGAAAAGGAGGTAAGGTTCTAGGCACGACCGTACCGATGACCGTGTTCATGCAGTTACTATTGCAAAATTCACCCCACTGGCTTATCTCTCTGGATTGCCAATTAATAACTGGGTTATGTTTAGTTAACCAAGGAAGTCCCAACACAATAGGAGTGGGAAGGCCTCCAACACATAACAAGACAATAGTTCTTTATGTATTGCCCCCACTCGAAGGTCTATGTTATGCACGGCTTGCACAAAGCTACCTTGACCGAGAGGCCTGACGTCAATAGAGAATATAGGGATAGGTTTGGCCAATACACTCAGTTGCATACCTTGCACCTGGGCAAACTGAGCGTCCACCAGATTAGCCGCGGCCCCACTATCCAGAAGAACAGAAATCCTCTCAGTTCTCGTACCTACCACCACCTCCGCTGGTACGAGAAACTGAGACGGACTTGGGGACGAAATACATACTCCCAGATTGTCGTCCACCACACAACCTGGGATTAATAGTTTTCCGGCGACTTCTTGCTCAGTACAGTACGGGATGGACACCCCTCAATAAAATGTCCCTCTCTCCCGCAGAAGAAACACCTTCTTGTTTTGCGGCGCACCGCCGATCCCCTCCCTCGGAATGATATCCCTCCCAACTGCATAGGTTCCTCGGAACAAACCAGGGGAACCTCAATATTAGGGACTTTAGAAGGAGGTGGAGTCATCACAGGGGGCGGAGTTACCCCACACCTCTCTCGAAGCCGTCTATCAATGTGAATAGCAAGAGCCATAGCGGCCTCCAGTGACGGGGGAGAATCATACTGAGCCAACACATCTTTTAATTTGTCAGATAAACCTTGACAAAACTGGCTCTTAAGAGCCGGGTCATTCCACTGAGTATCCGTGGCCCACCTACGGAACTCTGAAGAAAATTCCTCCGCCGGACGATCTCCCTGCTGTATCCTACGTAACTTCATTTCAGCAAGGGAGACCCGATCCGGGTCATCATATACCAGACCCAGGGCTGTAAAAAATCGGTCCACTGACTGGAGAGCCGGGGAGCCCGGGGGGAGAGAGAACGCCCAGGATTGAGGGTCCCCTTGTAAGAGCGAGATGAAATTCCCACCCTCTGATCCTCACTCCCCGACGACTGCGGCCGCAGCCGAAAATACAATTTACATGCTTCCCGGAAAGTAAAAAACTTGTCCCGCCCATCAGTGAACCTGTCCGGGAGAGCTACTTTAGGTTCAAATCTGGTTTGCTCCCGGGGGTACAAAACCTTGGATTTAACGTCCGTCAGCTCCATGGACAAACTCTGCAACTGCTGAGCTAAATGGGCTACTGGATCCATGGTGGCTGGGGAGAATCTTTAGATTGGCCGGTGAAAATGTCACGACTATAACAGATATATTCAAAGATAGCAACCTATATCTAATGTGACATCATTCTAAATTTCATATAATAGAGAAAATCAACATGTATACATAGTATCTGCCAGCAATGTCTTACCTGACATAATATCCTATGTATTGTGGGTAGTGTTGAGCGATACTGCTCGATATCTAAAAATATCGTATCGGATTGGTATCGCCGATATCACTAAATATCGTCGATATCCGATTCCGATTCCGGAAGTCCCATGTAAGTGTATGGGAACAAAATATCGCAACAACAAAAAACCCTTTCTTTCGTTGTAAACACAAAATATACACACATAGAATAGATATATATATATATACATGTCATTGTGACATATATATATACATATATTTATAGTTTATACACTTCTACATAGTAAAATAGACTCTGATTCAATTGCCAGGTAAAGCCGTGACATACCCCATAGAAGTCGACGGGCTCGGTGCCGAGTACCCCAAAACCTCTGGCTCTGTGCGACTCAACTTGGGCGTCACGAACAGGATTCTGTAGCTCGCTATAAGCGAGTCCTGTGTGCCTGAATTGAACTGGTTTTGTGCTTGAGAATTGCTAAAATCATCAGAGAATGTATTTGCCATTTTTCCGCCATATCTGCGTCACGACGAGGCACTGGTGAAGAAGAAGGGCGTGCTCTTCGTGGGTGTACACTCACTCAGTGGCGCGAAAACGATGGCCGACCACTGTAAATGGTACTGCAATGTAAGATCGTATCCCACAGCTCTTCAGTTCCGCCTCCTCATCCTCCTCAGTGTGCGGAAACTAACACGAAGGTCCCGCCTCCCTACAAAAGAGGGCCCTCTCCAGATGCTAATGACACATGTGACTTGGCAGAGATGGCTAATGGACACGAGCAGAAGTGTGAAGGGATGGAGCAGTCAGAGCTCTCCCCCCACGGAAGCGACCCGATCGCCACGGAACCACCGTTGGGCACCCGGCCTGGAAACCCTCCTACGCTGCAAGAAGCGGAGGATACCCTAAGAGGCCTGGCCCGGCACCGGGAGGAGGTCGCCAGGATGGAAGCCAGCTGGCGTGCCCTAAAACTAAACTTGGAGCGGCGCCAATCCCTCTTACCTGAAGTGTCTGTACCGGAAGGTGAGGCACCCGTTCTAGTAGAGGAGTCCGTGCGGGCATCCCAGCCCTTGCAATGTGATCCGGTTGACGTTGTCGCAGTGGAGGCACCCGTTCCTGAAAAAAACTCTGCACCGGCAGCACCCCAGATCCCGCTGTCTGCCCCCGTCGCTGAGACAGAAGAAGCGACACCCGTCCTCATGGAGGAGGCCGCGCAGGCACCAGAGGTCTACCTGTCTGTACCGGAGCCCCGACTGTCATCTGTTCCAGAGCCGGCTGCTTCCTCCGCAGGTGAGCGCCGCCAGGACTGGGGGGCGCCAGGAGAGCTGCCGCAAACCGGACATTGTAAGCTGGCATTTGATGGTGGAGACATGGAGCAGCTGGTGGAGGAGAATTACAACCGGCGTCAGGAGGAAGAGTGGAGACGTTGGGAGCGGGAAGCAGAGCGACAAAGGGAGCACCGAGAATCCCAAAAGCTTCGGCAACGTCACCTGGAGAAGGACCGGGCAGATAAGGACCGGATGAGAAAAGATAAAGGAACCCTGTGGGAGCCGCGGCGTAAGGGTGCAGTACGGAGCTTTAAATTGAAAGGTGGTTGGGGCTTCATCCAGGAGCCTGGACTTTATTTAGAAGTCTTTGTGACCCGGCGGGACTTGGAGACTCACCTCCCAGAAGGACACCCGGGGAGGGACCTGTTGCCAGGAGACTTGGTGACTTACACCCGACACTGGGGTTACAATGGATGGTACGCCCTAAATGTTACCAGGTGCGACCCCTACTCCCCAGAGTGTCAGGAACCTGTGAGACCCTCGGAGCCTTCAGCCTCCCACATCCAGGCCTCTGCACAAGTGCCCACCCCACGCCGTAAATCTCCCCAGCCTCCCTCAGTGGTCTCCTCAGCAGCCCCAGCTATGGACATGATAACTATAGCTGGCCCGTACCCAGCGCCTGTTAGGCCCCCTGGGGTTCGTTCAGTCCGGGACATAGGGCTCCAGACCCGGAGGGAGATGAAAGAGGTGGCCACACAGACCCAGATAGCGGGTCACGACTTGACTGTACAGGCCACACGACGTCATCAGGTCCTGGTGGTCCTTGGTGTCTCGGATGTTTGGCAAGCATCAGAAGAGTACCAGGTGGTACCTGGAACACCCCTGCCAAAGAATTATAAATAACCCGGACAGGGTCCCTGTATGTAAATAGTTAAATTGTTGATGTACCCGGACGGGTGAATGTTCATAAAAAAAATTTTTAATTTAATAAAAAACACAACACAGTTTTCATTACTTTTATTACAGTCTCATCCTGCGACGCCATCGATCTCCTGTAAAAAAATGAAAAAAAAAAACAGCAGTATACCACCTGTCCGACGCAGTCCATAGTAACGAGTGTCCCATGATGATCCAGCTCTGCTACATCAGAATGACAGGCAGAGCCTGTCATCCCGGCGCAGCACAGCTGATTACCTGCTTCCCCGGCGGTGACGTCATCGGACTGGTTTACGGCCGGGATTACCCTGCAGTCACTGCAGTTATCGCGAAAATCTGCATGTGACCGCCAGGGAGAAGATAATGGCGGCCATCAAGCAGTCCAGGACGTGACCGCCGGAGATCTTCTGCCAGGTAAGTGCCGCTGACTCCTGACAGACCCGACCGACGGACACTCACAGTGACAGTGACAAATCCGATTCCGGTATCTGATATGACGAAAATATCGGTACTCGGAATCGAAAGCCAGATACAGCTAATATCGGTCGATACCCGATATTTGCAGTATCGTATCGCTCAACACTAATTGTGGGTCAATTCTGTGTACGTGTCACGCTGTCTCTGGATAGAGGTGGACCGGGGTCTATGCTGACCCTGAACTGGGGTCCTGACTAGTCCCTCTACCTGGAGGTACTGTTAATGGTACAGAGGTCCAGGCCGCCAGCGTATCCTGTAGATCCCTGACCACTGTAATCTAGTCCTGAGAAGGACCCTGATTACCACCACAGGGAATGGGCAGGTCACAGCTTACACACAGTCTAAGACAAACGAGACAGACAAGGGGTAAAGAAACACAGCCTTGCATACAACACTTCCACTACAGAGGAACACAAAAGGTTAAGGAGATAAACAATAAGCGAGGAGAGGAAAAACCACAACAGGCACGCTTAGCTTAAGTCTTCTCAGAAACTATCCGCTCTGCTGGTCTGAATGAATGCTTTCACCGGCAACTTCCCCAGCAGACCAGCAGGTATATGAAGGAAGCTAATTAACAAAACATCAATCGCAGCTGGGCGAGGCTGGTCAGCCCAGAACCGAGAGAGAAAGAATTAACTCCCTCAGTGCCGAAAAACACCCAGCACCAGAAACTCAGCTGTGCAAAGTCAGGGTGTGCAATCGCGACGATCTCCGCCGCGACACACCCGTGACACTAATACAACATCTGAAGAATCACATCTAATATATAAAGCTGAATGTATGTATGTGTGTATGTATGTGGGTATGTTTGTCCGGGATTGGAATCCGCACCGTCGCACTTACGGGCATGAAATTTTGCACGCCCGCACGTCTCGACCCCGAAAGCGTCCTAGGCTATGTTTTGAATCGAAATTTTAACCCCGCGCGTTCCAAATCGCCAAACAATTTTGGCCCTATCTACATAATGGGGAGAAAGCTGAATGCTTGTGTGTATGTCCGGCATAGGAATCTGCATTTACGGGCATGAAATTTTGCACACCCGCACGTCTCGACCCCGGGAGCGTCATAGGCTAGGTTTTGAGTCAAAATTTTAACCCCGCGCATTCCAAATCGGCAAATAATTTTGGGCCCCGGGGATAGGAATCTGCACCGTTGTACTTACGGGCATGAAATTTTGCATGCCCGCACATCTCAACCCCAGGAGCATCATAGGCTATGTGTTGAATGGAAATTTTAACCCCCGCACGTTCCAAATCGCCAAACAATTTTGGCCCTATCTACATAATGGGGAGAAAGCTGAATGCTTGTGTGTATGTCCGGCATAGGAATCTGCATTTACGGGCATGAAATTTTGCACACCCGCACGTCTCGACCCCGGGAGCATCATAGGCTGTGTTTTGAGTCGACATTTTAACCCCACGTGTTCAAAATTGCGCGCATTAAAAACACACACACGTCTGGTATTTTTATCTTTTAAAAATAAATATCTGATTAATAACCAGCCAAACTACAAGACCAATTTGTTATAAATTTGCCATATAGGGAAATAAGACAGATGTCAGTCACATGAGCTGTATATTATTTGTATGTGTGAGGTAATATATACTGCCAGAGGGGAATGTTTTCTATTGGCTGGAGAATTATCAGGCTGCCTATAGCAACCAATCACAGCTCAGCTTCTATTTTGCGACAGGACATTAATATGACCATATAGGGAAATAAGCCACATGTCAGTCACATGAGCTGTATATTATTTGTATGTGTGAGGTAATATATACTGCCAGAGGGGAATGTTTTCTGTTGGCTGGGGATTTATCAGGCTGCCTATAGCAACCAATCACAGCTCAGCTTCTATTTTGCCATAGGTCATTAATATGAGCTCTGTTTGGTTACTATAGGCAACAGAGGACATTGTCAGTATAAGAAAGCTTGTGTGAGGTAATAGGATTTCAGTTACTATGCTTGGCCAATGTTGGTGTAATGACTGATGTAAGTCACATCACCTGTATGTGGGAGGATATATATATAGTAGCAGCCACAGCTTTGTCCTTCTATGTTGCTATCCTGATGAGGGCACAGTTAAGTACATTAACCCGGGCGAAGCCGGGTACTACAGCTAGTATTTATATACAACAGGACACAGGAATAGTGCAATGGATAAAACAAGTGACGTAAAGCAGAACTATCAATATGGGAGAGGGATGAACAGTTGTGGCAATAAATATTGGACCAGTTCATAGATAAGGAGTGTGAAAGTTTTATTGCCCTCTGCTTGGGGTCTGGTAATGTTTTGTGATGCTCCCACAGGGTCTTAGGAGCAAATTCCTTAATTGATGTAAAAAGCCATAAATCCATGCGATCTGTTCATTCCAGCATTGAGAGTGTCAAAGGTCGTCATCAGTTTGTATTCAATACAAACAATAGATTGTATTAAATACAAACTGATCACGACCTTTGACACCCTCAATGCTGGAATGAACGTATCGCATGGATTTATGGCTTTTTACATCAATTAAGGAATTTGCTCCTAAGACCATGTGGGAGCATCACAAAACATTACCAGACCCCAAGCAGAGGGCAATAAATCTTTTACACTCCTTATCTATGAACTGGTCCAATATTTATTGCCACAACTGTTCATCCCTCTCCCATATTGATAGTTCTGCTTTACGTCACTTGTCTTATCCATTGCACTATTCCTGTGTCCTGTTGTGTATAAATATGTGATTCTTCAGATGTTGTATTAGTCATTGCCTGATGAAGAGACCTGAGTAGTCTCGAAAGCTTGCAATTTGTTACCATCTTTTCAGTTAGCCATTAAAAGGTATCAACCACTGAGGACTCTCAATTTTAAATATTTTTCTATCTACTGTCTAACATGGTACAAACATATACATCTTTCCTGCTACAGGAAGGTAGCAGTGCGGTCTGTTTCCTCCAGGCCGGGTCTTGCAAGTGGCCCATGGCCACAGATTCCAGTTTAAAAAAACCCTGCAACAAGGGTTTGGGTGGGTCAGTTTGGAGTTTGCAACTAGTGGAGCAGACTACTCTGCGGAAGCTCAGCCTGTGTGAGTTAGCACAGATCAAGCAGAGCGAACTCCTGGCACCCCGCAGCGTGATACGGTGGTGCAGTCGCCCTCGGCAACTGGACTCCCATGGACTGTTTTGTTTCCCGGCTGCGATCTGGAGGATACCGTGTGCTGTACACTGTGTGAGTGTGAACATTAAACACGTTTGCTGTAAACTTTTCTCGTGGTCACTGTCTGTCAGACTGAATCAACCCCGCTGCACTACGGTTCATAGTGTATAATATTATATAAAGCTACCGTTAAAGCTCTGACTATTAAAAGATGAAGTACAGCCCTGAATATGGGCATTGCATGTATTATGTGATAGTCCTATGTCCTATTGTCTATAGAACTGATGGAAATAACCTAGTACAGTGCCAAACCATGTCTGTCAATCACATAAACTGTTACAGGATCAGTGGTGCGCAAACTCCATTCAATGGGGTGGAATCCAGATCCACATTCTTATGATTGGTGGGCATCCGAGCAATTGCCCCGCTCGTGGACATGTACATACAGTAGGTAATAAGTAGAGATGAGCAAATTGATCTGAGTGAAACTGAATTCTACTTGAATTTTACAAAAATCTGAATTTGACAAAATGCTGAATATTAGTAATTCAAATTCGCGCAGATTAAGCAAAATGGCACCAACTGGCTGACATTTTTTTGACCTGTGGGTGCCATTTTGCTTAATCTGCGCAATGGACCATCAAAAGGTTAACAATAAAAAAATCATTTTCCTCAGCTTTCTAATCACTTCTCTGGCTGACATTTTTTTGACCTGTAAATGTCCAAAAGGTTAACAATAAAAAAATCATTTTACTCAGCTTTCTGCTCACTTCTCTAGCCCCTCTGCTCCTCAACGTCTTCCATCTAGTCCTCGTTGAATCTTCTGATTCTCTCCATGAGCACTGAAATCATGAGGTTGTGACATCATGATGTTGGGACCTTTCGCGCACTTGAACAGAGCCCTCCTAAGGCTTATCAGAGCCACAAATCCAGGCCCAGTGTGAAAGGCCTGGAGATTTCAGTGCAGTGGGGATCAGAAGATAGAATGAGGACTGGACAAGTGACGGTAAGGAGTTGAGGGTCGGGAAAGGAGAGGAGTGAAATAAGTACAAAAATTTTATTTATTTTTACATATTACATTTATTACCTCTCTGCAAATTGAATTTCCTTGGAAAAATTGGGCAAAATAAGCAAACTCGAACTTTGCCTGATGCGCTTTTTGTCAGTAATAAGTCGTTATGGTGTGCCAAACCTTTTAACCCCTTTATCCCATCAGACGTACTATTCCGTCCATGTGATCCTGGACCTAATTCCCAAGTACGGAATAGTACGTCACATGCGATCAGCTGCGCTCATGAGGAGATTTATCATCATACCGCCGAACAAAAAGTGGAATAACACGATCAAAAAGACAAATATAAATAAACATGATACCGCTGAAAATTATATCTGGTCCCGCAAAAAACGAGCCACCATACAGCATCATCAGCAAAACAATAAAAAAGTTATAGCTCGCAGAATAAAGCGATGCTAAAATAATTATTTTTTATATATAATTATTTTTATTGTATAAAAGCGCAAAACATAAAAAAATGAAACAAATGAGGCATCGTTGTAATCGTACTGCCCCGAAGAATAAAACTGCATTATCAATTTTACCACACGCGGAACGGTATAAACGACCCCCTCAAAAGAAATTCTTGAATTGCTGTTTTTTGTTCATTCTGCCTCCCAAAAATCGTAATAAAAAGCGATCAAAAAATGTAATGTGCCCAAAAATCATACCAATAAAACTGTCACCTCGTCCCGCAAAAAATAAGACCTCACATAACTCTGGGCCAAAATAAGAAAAAATTATAGCTCTCAAAATGTGATGATGTAAAAACTATTTTTTGCAATAAAAAGCGTTTTTTAGCGTGTGACAGCTGGCAATCATAAAAATCTGCTATAAATAGTAAATCAAAGCCCCCTTTACCACCCCCTTAGTTAGGGAAAAATAATAAAATTAAAAAAATGTATTTATTTCCATTTTCCCATTAGGGTTAGGGTTGGGGCTAAAGTTAGGGTTACAGTTGGGGCTAAAGTTAGGGTTAGGGTTGGGACTAGGGTTACGGGTGTGTTAGGGTTAGGTTTGTGGTTGGGGTTATGATTAGGGCTGGGATTAGGGTTAGAGGTGTGTTGGGGTTAGGGTTGGAGTTAGAATTGGGGGGTTTCCACTGTTTAGGCACATCAGGGGCTCCCCAAACGTGACATGGCGTCTGATCTCAATTCCAGCCAATTCGGCGTTGAAAAAGTCAAACGGTGCTCCTTCCTTTCTGAGCTCTGCCATGCGCCCAAACAGTAGTTTACCCTCACATATGGGGTATCAGCATACGCAGGACAAATTGCACAATAACTCTTGGGGTCCAATTTCTTCTGTTACCCTTGGGAAAATAAAAAATTGTGGGGAAAATATCTTTTTTATGGAAAAAAATATGATTTTTTATTTTTATGGCTCTACGTTATAAACTTCTGTGAAGCACTTGGGGGTTCAAAGTTCTCACCACACATCTAATTAAGTTCCTTTGGGGGTCTAGTTTCCAAAATGGGGTCACTTGTGGGGGTTTCCACTGTTTAGGCACTTCAGGGGCTCTCCAAACGCGACATGACACCCGCAGACCATTCCATCAAAGTCTTCATTACTAAACGTCACTACTTCTATTCCAAGCCCCGACGTGTGCCCACACAGTAGTTTTCTCCCACATATAGGGTATCAGCGTACTCAGGACAAATTGGACAACAACTTTTGGGGTCCAATTTCTCCCCTTACCCTTGGGAAAATAAAAAATTGGTGACTAAAATATAATTTTTGTGGGAAAAAAATTGGATTTTTTGTTTTCATGCCCGGGCATTATAAACTTGTGTGAAGCACTTGGAGGTTCAAAGTGCTCACCACAGATCTAGATAAGTTCCTTAGGGGGTCTAGTTTCCAAAATGGGGTCACTTGTGGGGGTTTACACTGCTTAGGCACATCAGGGCTCTGTAAACTGAACATGACACCCATCAATGCGCTGCCGTGCACCCGAACAATATTTCCACCCCACATATGGGGTATCAGCGTACTCAGGACGAATTGGACAACAACTTTTGGGGTCCAAATTCCTTGGGATAAATCAAAAATTGGAAAATTGGGGACTAAAAAAGCTTTTTTGTGGAAAAAATTTTTTTCACACCCAGGCATTATAAACTTTAGTGAAACACGGGGGGGGTTGAACGTGCTCACAACAGATCTAGATAAGTTCCTTAAGAGGTCTAGTTTCCAAAATGGTGCCACTTGCGGGGGGTTTCCACATTTTAGGCACATCAGGGGCTATCCAAATGCGACATGGCGTCCAATCTCACTTCCAGAAAATTTTTCTTTGAAAAAGTCAAATGGTGCTCCTTCCCTTCCGAGCTCTGCCGTGCGCCCAAACAGTAGTTCCCCCTAAAAATGGGGTATCAGCATACTCAGGACAAATTGGACAACAACTTTTATTGTCCAATTTCTCATGTTACCCTTGGGAAAATAAAAAATTGGTGACTTAAATATCATTTTAGTGGGAAAAAAATAGGATTTTTTATTTTTATGCCCGGGCATTATAAACTTGTGTGAAGCACTTGGGGGTTCAAAGTGCTCACCACAGATCTAGATAAGTTCCTTAGGGGTCAAGTTTCCAAAATGGTGTCACTTGTGGGGGGTTTCCACTGTTTAGGCACATCAGGGGCTCTGCAAACTGAACATGACACCCATCAAAGTCTGCATTCCAAAAAGTCATTACCGAGCCCTGAAGTGCGCCCAAACATTTTTTTCTCCCCACATTTGGGGTATCAGTGTACTCAGGACAAATTGGACAGCAACTTATAGGTTCCAATTTCCTTGGGAAAAATCAAAAATTGGGGACAAAAATATTGTTTTTGTGGAATTTTTTTTTTTCACACCCAGGCATTATAAACTTTAGTGAAACACTTGGGGGTTCAAGTGCTCACAAAAGATCTAGGTAAGTTCCTTAGGGGGTCTAGTTTCCAAAATGGTGTCACTTGTGGTGGGTTTCCACTGTTTAGGCACATCAGGGGCTCTCCAAACGCGACATGGCGTACAATCTCAATTCCAGCCAATTTTTGTTTAAAAAAGTCAAACAGCGCTCCTTCCCTTCCAAGCCCTGCCGTGCACCCAGACAGTGGTTTTCCCCCACATTTGGGGTATTGGCGTACTCAGGAGAAATTGCACAACAACTTTTTCTGTCCATTTTCTCCTTTTACCCTTGTTAAAATAAAAAAATTGTTTGTAAAAGATCATTTTTGTGACTAAAAAGTTAAATGTTCATTATTTCCTTCTAAGTTGCTTCAGCTTCTGTGAAGCACCTGAAGGGTTAATAAACTTCTTGAATGTGGTTTTGAGTACCTTGAGGGGTGCAGTTTTTAGGATGATGTCACTTTTGGTTATTTTCTGCCATATAGACCCCTCAAAGTGACTTCAAATGTGAGGTGGTCCCTAAAAAAAATGGTTTTGTACAATTTGTTGTAAAAATGAGAAATCGCTGGTCAACTTTTAACCCTTATAACTTCGTAACAAAAAAAAATTTGGTTTCAAAATTGTGCTGATGCAAAGTAGCCATGTGGGAAATGTTATTTAGTAACTATTTTGTGTAACATATTTCTTTGTTTTAAGGGAATAAAAATTCAAATTGTGAAAATAGCAACATTTTCAAAATTTTTGACATATTTCCATTTTTTTCATAAATAAACGCAGGTTATATCGAAGAAATTTTACCACTATCATGAAGTACAATATGTCACGAGAAAACATTCTCAGAATCGTGAAGATCCATTGAAGCGTTCCAGAGTTATAGCCTCATAAATAGACAGTGGTCAGAATTGTAAAAATTGGCCCTGTCATTAACGTGCAAACCACCCTTGGGGTTAAGGGTTAATCATAGTTCTGAGTTTTTACACCAAGGGCTTGGAATACAAAAGACACAAGGTCACTTGAAAACCATATCATATTTGCCTCTATGATATATACATCACTGAAAACATTTCAGAGAAGATCTTCAGTTCAAGGATGATTTGCAAGATTGACAACCTTCTTGCCCTTTTTCAATATTCTAGTTTTATTATGGAAATATGACACAGCATCATGTTGACTTCAAATGACATGCCAGCACAAGCACAATGTGGAGCGCCATAATGGATGCAATGTTATGATGATAAGCTGATTCTTTTCTATAGTCACATGATGACAGAAATAGGTAGCAAGAGGACTGCCACAGTTGAAGTACACAAATTAATTTTGTAAAATATTTGATGGACATGATGTGTGTGATTTAAAAAACCTATAAAGTAAGTATTTTGAGATTTGCATCTAATTTCTACATTTGCTGTATTTATCTAAATTGCCAGGATGCAAAAATACCCTGCTTAAAGTGTAGCATACGCCTTGGAACTGTGAGCCTAAGAAAACTGCTTTATTAAGGAAATATTGACGTCTTTTGACATTCTTTCACTTAGAACTAATATATGCATATTGTTCCTTATTTTTAACAACTAATTTCAGTTTCTTTAAACATTTTTTCTAAATGTTGCACATTTATATGAAACTGAAACAAAACAGCCCAAATTACTTGATCAAGCACACAAACCAGGACATTCTATAGTATGCCACACAACCATTAAAAAAAACATTACAATGAATAAAAAACAAAACATGTTTCTATAAGAATATGTATGAACTTGCAAATTGATGAACATAGCTGCAATTTTGTAGCCTGCAGTTTGCTTTTGTGTCATAGTGTCATAGTGGCACCTTACTAATGCCACCATTGCTTACTCTATCAGCATAGTGTTACCATCTTCAAAAATGGTTAAAGATCCAAGCTGTAAAACATTAAGGAATTACAAAGTTATTTTTAACGTCAGGAAAAAACTTATCTGTGATTAAAAAATAAATCATTAAACTTTTGTTTATATTGCTGATTACATATTTTGCTTGATCGTGCACATTATCCTCTAGTAAGTATCTTTATATTTGTGATCCTGTGCTATTTACCAGTTAATCATCTTATTGAATGGATTTTATTCTACTTTGCAAAAAAAAGAGTGACTAAGTGTTATATACCTGCTCAATCATTGATATTATACCTACAAAATTATACAAGTCAAATCCTGTCTCAACTCAACTGGCTCTACCATTCCAAACTTTTGATTGTGTTGTGTTGTGTTGGAAACCCATATCATCCAGATGATATGAACTACTATGGTATTTTGACAGCTGGAATTCAATTGAAGTGAATGATTTTAACTTGTAAAAAGAAGTGTGTTGGAACTGTATTTGTTTTTCTCTCCCATAATCCATTCAGTGCAGTTTTTACTCTAGTGGCTGCTTTCTATCAATTTCCACATCAACTGTCCATCCTTACTGTGACAACACAGCATTTTATCTTTATTAACCAGACATCTATTTCCAGGAAGCAAGGAGTCATTGACTGTTATCTATATGTTAACTTTTGAATTTATGTGTTTCTTTCTGGTTGGTCAAGAAAACACAAACTTTTGTTCGTATAAGCCTGTAATATTGACTTGTAAGTTGACAATTTATTTTAACATATTGTGCTGTTATACTGGATGATCAGAAACTCAGGATAATTGAGCAATGAGGTTTGCTGATACGTTGAGTACACATTGTCCAGGCCAGCTAGTTTGTTGACATGCAAAACAGAGGAGGAAAAACTATGCAAATAGATTACATAATCAAACAATGTGAGTTGATCTTGTCACCATTCTTCCCCTTTTCCTGTGGATGTTGGCTTGAGGGACAGTTAACCATAAAAAGAGGATATATTCACCTCTATAAGAAATATCTTGAGAGACTGATACCTCCAGACATCCAGACAGCCAAGAGATCCAGAGATCTAAAGAACCATAGACTCTCCACAGGACAACAGCCAAGACTTCACGGCTCTATCATGAGAGACACATAATTGTCATCCTACAGGATTCCAGCTTAGGGGACCATGACGCCTACTGGAAGAATACAGATCTTCTCCATTGACCATCGTGAATCCATGGATATGTTTGGGGTAGTAAGACCCATTGATCATCTAATCCCAATAGATAAGTTTGTGAAAGCCAGGAATGGGACCCACAGGTCGCCTGGCTCCATGAAGATGTTTGGAGAAACCAGGTTGTGACCCTCCAGTCACCTAGCCTTGCGCCTCAATGAGCTGTCATATTCCTAAGCTTCAGACTGTAAAGGGAGTTAGTGGACTAATTTTGTGCTGGCGACAGAATGGAGACGTACAGTATATCCCAGTATCACCACCTTACTTACTATACTGGGATATACGTCTCCATTTTGTCGGCAGCGGAGAATTAGTCCACTATCTCTCTTTACAGTCTGATGTCTGATGGTTGCTTGCTGACACGTGGATCCACTGCAGCTGATTTTCTACATTATATTAATTTTTAACAGATTGAACAGGTGAGTTTAATCAGAGTGAAAAACGTACTGTATTTCTCTGATAAGACTCTATTTACGCTAATCTCTCCTACAGTTT
This sequence comes from Oophaga sylvatica, assembly GCA_033576555.1. Classification (NCBI taxonomy): domain Eukaryota; kingdom Metazoa; phylum Chordata; class Amphibia; order Anura; family Dendrobatidae; genus Oophaga; species Oophaga sylvatica. Next base: position 262,615,632 of record JARQOD010000006.1, on the reverse strand, counting down.
CTTGGTTATCTTCCTAAGCTTGTCATTACCTCCTCTCTGAGTGTCCCACAGGTAGGGAAGTGGTCCCTGGAAGCTCTGAAGTCACAGCTGTTCTTATCCTGGAGAGTCAGCGGAAGGGTGAGACTCTGTAACATCTTGGGTATTGTGCTAGGACTGTTCTACATGTTATTTGCCTATTTTGTGGTTCAATAATGTACTGCCACACTGTTTTACCCTCACCCTGTGTTGTCTGAGTAGCTTTATTTCCATGGCAAGAGGAGAGAGAGCGTTATGTGGGATGATCCTGGTCCATGCAGTGTGGAGATCCCCCGTGTCTCCACACTTACTAACAGGGGCCTTCATCTGACTGTTGACTGCCAGAATGACTCATGAGCACTCCATGATCACTTCATGAGCAATAGGAAATGGAGCTTATGCAAAAGAACACTGGCAATCAGTCCATTTTCCATTTTCATGTTGATAGAGATTGACAGTGGTATTTAAATGGTTAAAAAGCTTCTATTGTAGCTAGCTTTGTTTGCTACTGCTTATAATCATATGACAGATATGGTGCAGGAAAAGTGCTCCATATGCCCACATCCGGCAGATGATGTAGGGAAGACAGTTACATCTTATGTGAAGAATGAATTAAAAATGATCTTTTTGATGGATTTCCTAAGATCTTGTGCATAATTTGAGTATTTGATCAGTATTTCACATCAGTATTTGTTAACCAAAACCAGAAATGGAACACTCAGAGGATAAGTATAACATAAACACATCACCACTAGTGATGAGCGAGCATGCTCGGTAATGCTCGGTGCTCGCCCAAGCATCGCAGTGCTCACAATGCTCGACAAGCGGCAAGCATTTCCGAGGTTGCTCAGCAGGAGCTCGGGTCCCCGCCGTGCATGTTTGGCGCTCTTTAGGGTGCCCATCAACATGCAGAGATTATCTGCCACACACTGTAATGCTGCAGTCATGTTGGTTGTGGCATTCCAGTGATTGGCTGGCCGCACAGCATCATCAGGTCTATATGAGACCTGGCGCCACCCTGCTCATCACAGTCTGCTCCGTAATCACCAGTGTAGGGAGAGTTGTTGCAGAGATAGGGACAGAACAAATGGATTTTAAGTTAGTGTTTTATACCATAATTGAATACACAAATCCAGCAAATCCAACAGTCCTTTTAAGGACTAATTACGGGGTATATAGATATCAGTGCTAGGTGGGCAGGCAGTGTATGTGGTTTTATATATATATATATATATATATATATATATATATATATCAGTTCTAGGCAGCAGGCAGTGTATGTGGGTCTATAGATATCAGTGCTAGGCATTCAGGCAATGTATGTGGGTATATAGATATCAGTGCTAGGCAGGCTGGTATTGTATGTGGCATACTTCATTGCATACAACAAGAGGGTCCATTCCATTACTGTCTGCTATTGCTGCCTAATACAGATATTGATCGTATATATATAGCCCCAGGTATCAGTGGCCAGGAATAATGTTTTGTGCATCTTAATCTTGATTATTTTATTCAAAAGCAATCTAGAGCACACTTTTTTTCTCCATTTGCTTGTTGGCACTGCAGAATACAGCCAGATCCTTTCCATAGTAGAGAGTAAAAATCCAGCTATTTTAAACAGGGGCTTGGTGGTCACAGAGATCACATCTGAGTGCGCAGAAAATTCGGCCATTTTTGTGGTGCTGTAAAATATTGTTGGAGGGTCTTATACAAGTTCTTGACACCAGTTTGCTGAAAAAAAAAATTTACCTACAGGGCAGATATTTTACACTGGGTTTTGTCCGCCACACATATCGCATATCATTGTGCTAAAAATTGTGGCATTTCAGTCCTCCATTGAATAATTTTTTGTTCTGTGTTAGCCTAGTTATTGACACCATTTTGCTGCCAAAAAATATACAGGCTAGATATTTTAAAGTGGGGTATCTGCGTCACAGGCATCACATATCATTGCGCTCAAAATAGTGTCTTTTCAGCCCTCCTCTTAATTTTTATTTGCTGTGTCTTAGCCAAGATATTCACACTATTCTGAGGTGAAATAAAGAAAAAATTCAGACCAGATATTTTAAAGGCGGCTATGTCCATCACAGGCCTCACTTATCTGTGATCTGAAAATTGTGGCATTTTTTTTGGGCTCCATTGAACTGTTTTTGCTGTGTCTTAGCCTACTTATTGACACTTTTTGCTGTGAAAAAAATATTACAGGCCAAATATTTTAAAGTCGGCTATCTCCATCACAGGCCTCACCTATCCGTGGGCTAAAAAATGTGGCATTTGAGGGCTCCATTTGAACTGTTTTTGCTGTGTCTTAGCCTACTTATTAACACTATTTTGCTGTAAAAAAAGACAAAATACAGGCAAGATATTTTAAAGTCGGCTATCTCCGTCACAGGCCTCACTTATCTGTGATCTGAAAATTGTGGCATTTTTTTGGGCTCCGTTGAACTGTTTTTGCTGTGTCTTAGCCTACTTATTGACACTTCTTTTACTGTGAAAAAAAAAATACAGGCCAGATATTTTAAAGTCAGCTATCTCCGTCACAGGCCTCACCTATCTGTGGGCTAAAAATTGTTGCATTTGAGGGCTCCATTGAACTGTTTTTGTTGTGTCTTAGCCTATTTATTGACACTATTTTTCTGTGAAAAAAAAATATAGGCCCGATATTTAAAAGTGGGGTATCTCCGTCACAGGACTCACCTATCTGTGGGCTAAAAATTGTGTAATTTGAGGGCTCCATTGAACTGTTTTTGCTGTGTCTTACCCTAGTTAATGACACTATTTTGCTGCCAAAAAAAAATTGTTACTTAACATGCCAAATATTTTAAAACTGTGGTTTCCCTCGCACACGGATCACCAATAAGTTTGCTCCAAATTCAGCCATTTGTACTGAACGTGGAAAATATTGTACACCACTTAAAATGGGCAAGGCGTGTGGCAAGGGACGGGGAGGTGGATGTGATGGTAATGGTGCATTCAGAGCTCGAGGCAGTGGGCAAGCTGAAATTGTGCCACAAAAAACACCCACATCTTCTCGCCCGACCTTCGTGTCCCAATTACTAGGGGACCAATGCAGCACACCACTATTGAACCCAGAACAGTGTCACAAGGTTGTTGGTTGAATAGCGCTTCCAGTCAGTTTGCCACCACCCCCATCACCCAGTCTCCCACACGGTCAAGTCTCTGTAGCCGTGAATCTGGACCGTCAATACCTCACCCTGATCCTCCTTCCTCCCACTATGCCGAGCACCAGGAGAAAATTGATACCACACTTGGACTCTCCGAAGAGCTGTTCACTTTTCCATTAATAGATTCTGACCTCTCGCCCGGTCCACTTGAAGCGGGGCAAGAAGAGATTGCATGTAGCAATACCCAAATATTTGAGTAGCCACGGTCACATGAAGGCAATGGTGGGAAAGTGTCATTGGAGCCCAAGTGCAAAAACGCAGCCAGTGCCCCACAGGCCACACTACTAAATTCACACATTTCTCGTCTGCTTGCGCTCGACATGTTGCCTTTTAGGTTTGTGGAGATGGAAGCTTTCCACAACCTCATGGTGACATCTGTCCCTCAGTACTCGGTCCCCAGCCGCCACTATTTCTCCCGATGTGCCGTCCCCACATTACACAAGCATATGTCCCACATTAGCCGTGCCCTCAATAATGCAGTTACTGGGAAAGTCCACCTAGCCACGGACAAGTGGACAAGTGCTTGTGGGCAGAGATGGTAAATCTGATGGCACACTGGGTTAACATAGTGGAAGCCGGGACCCAGTTGGACCTTGGGATGGAACATGTCCTCCCAACGCCGAGGATTGCGGGTCCTATGTCAGTCAGGGTTGCCCCCACAGTCAACAGCTCCTGCACCTCCTCCTCCTCTTCAGCCTCCATCTCTGAAATGGTCACATCAGTCACAAGCCAGCAGCACTGCAGTACTGCCTCAGCCAAGCATCAACAGGCTGTACTGAAGCTGATATGCTTAGGTGACAAACCACACAATGCTGAAGAGTTGTGGATAGCTCTGAAAGAGCAGGCAGATCTGTGGCTGACACCGCTGAATCTACAGCCAGGCATGGTCGTGTGTGACAATGGCCAGAACCTGGTGGCGGTTTTGAAGCGAGGCGTGCTCACACACGTAACATGCCTGGCGTTGTTCAACGGTTTCTCAAAAGCTACCAGGATCTGCCAGTTCTGCTTGTGAAAGTACACCGCTTGTGTGCCCATTTTTGAAAGTCAGCTACAGCTTCCACCACTTTGGTTGTCAGTTCAGACTTCACACATAAGACCTCAGGAGTAAACATGGATGCATCCTCCAAAACTTTAAGGACTCCACCAAGATGGTGAGCGGCGATGAGGCCATAATTAGTGTCACCATCACGCTTCTCTGTGTTTTGAAACTCTCTCTGCTCACAATCAAAGAGGATGCATTGCAGGCGGAGCATGATGAGATGGAGCAACGAACCATACAGGGTGATTACACACAGCCCAGCCTCATCTCATCCCAACATGGATTGTGTGACAATGAGGAAGAGGAGGAGGAAGAACAGGAGCTAGTTTCATGTGCTATACACGGTACTACAAGCACAACTGTCATACCAGCGTGGATGGCCTGAGGACAGGGAGGAGGAGGAGGAGAGCAGGGTCAGTCATCCTCTTGGTGAGGACACGGAAGTCTTGCCTGTTAGCAGTCTGGCACGCATGGCTGAGTTTATGTTACGCTGCCTTGACCATGACACTCGCGTTCGCAAAATTTTGGGTGACAGTCATTATTGGTTGGTGACACTTCTAGACCCATGCTACAGGGAGAACTTTCAATCTCTTAATCCAGAGGCAGACAGGTGTACTAAAATGCTGCAGTACCAGAGGGCCCTTGTTGCGGAATTATTAAAAAAATTCCCCTTTGAAAATGCTGGCGGCAGGGGTCACAGTTCATTGAACAACCAAGGAGTACAGGCGAGAGAGACACAACTCCAATCCAGAGGAGCCAGGGGAACACTGGCAAATTTCTGGGAGATTTTTTCTCAGACCTTTCCATCGCACAGGCCCTGAGGAGTGGGGTACTCTCAAAAGGAGTGCAAAGTTTTGGAAGATGCTGAGGGAGTACCTTGCTGACCATACCAATAATTATTGGATATCCAAGCTAGCTGGACACGTGGCATGAACTGGCTCTCTACTCCATGGAAGTCCTGATCTGCCCTGCCGCTAGTGGTTTGTCAGAGTGGGTATTCAGTGCCGCTGGTGGAATTATAACTGATAAGTGCATCCGCCTGTCAACTGAAAATGCTGACAGGCTGACTCTTAAAAAAATGAACAAGGGCTGGATTAGTCCAGACTTCTCTACACCACCGAATGATAGCAGCGTAACATAAACTCAAACCTAGCGTCTTTTTTTGGGAGGTCTATTCCCACCCACCTCTTCACACTCACACAGGGGTATACGCTTCCTGATTTGGCCTATTTGCTGTTGCCCTCCTCCTTCTCCTCATCCTCATCATCCACCACCACTATATCACCAAGGTGACTGTGGTCCGTGATGCAACACCAACATTATTGTTTTAAAGGTTGTTTATGATGCCGGTAAACAAATTTTTAACACAGTATGTTGTTGTATACCCCCTGGGGGAAATGTTTGTCGGCCCATACACTTACTGCATGGGCATTGCAAGTATAGGTGACCCGCTCCTTTGTAATGGGAAAGAACAGATTTTTAGGAGGCCCTCCTCCACGTCTCGTCTTCATCCACCACCACAAGATCATCAGGGTGACCGTGGTCTGTAATGAAACACCCACATTAGTGTTGTAAAGGGTGTTTATGATGCCCATAAACAAATTTATAACACAGTATGAGGCCCTCCTCCACGTCTCTTCAAAGGGGTATTGGGGTGCATCCAAATTTTGGGCAGACCTTGCATTCACTGCATAGGCAAACAGTATGGGAGACCCACTTCCTAATAATGGGAACTGTAGGGGATGGTCAGCTGCAACACTGCAATTTTACACTGCCGGCTGTTCAGCCTCAACACTGCAATTCTCTATTGCAGTTTCTTCCAACTCAACACTGCAATTCTCCACTGCACTTTCTTCAGCCTCAACACTGCAATTCTACATTGCAGTTTCTTCAGCCTCAACACTGCAATTCTCCACTGCTGGTTCTTCAGGCTCAACACTGCAAAGCTCTACTGCCGGGTCTTCAGCCTTAACACTGCAATGCTCCAATGCAGGTTCTTCAGCTTCAACACTGCAATACTCCACTTCTGAGTGTTCAGCCTGAACACTTAAATGCTCCAATGCCAGGTCTTCAGCCTCAACACTGCAATTGTCCCCTACAGGTTCTTGAGGCTCACCACTGCAATTCACCAATGCAGGTTCTTCAGACTCAACACGGCATTTCTCCACTGCTGGTCCTTCAGCCTTAACACTGCAATGCTCCAATGCAGGTTCTTAAGTCTTAACACTTGCACTTACTTCATGGGCAAACATTATGGGAGCACCAAATGACTAATAATGGGAACTTTGTTTTCATGTAGCCATCTAGTACGTTGGTTCAAAGGGTTATTGGGGTGCGGGTAACTTTGGGGCAGGGCAGGCCTTGCATTCAATGCACAGGCAAACAGTATGGGAGTATCAAATGAATAATGGGAACATTGTTTTCATGAGGCCATCCAGGATGACGGTTCAAAGGGTTATTGGAGTGCGTCCAAATTTGGAGCAGGCCTTGCATTCACTTCATGGGCAAACATTATGGGAGTACCAAATGAATAATGGGAACTTTGGTTTCATGTGGCCATCCAGTACATCAGTTCAAATTGTTATTGGGGTGCGTGTAACTTTGGGGCGGGGCAGTCCTTGCTTTCAGTGCATAGGCAAAAAATATGGCAGTACCAAATAAATAAAAATATGAACTTTGGTTTCATGGGGCCATCCAGGGTTATTGGGGTGCGTGTAAATTTGAGGCAGGGCAGACCTTGCATTCAATGCATAGGCAAACAGTATGGCAATACCAAATGAATAATAATTGTAACTTTGGTTTCATGTGGCCATCCAGGATGTCTCTTAAATGGGTTATTGTGCTGCATCCAAATTTGGAACAGGCCTTGTATTTACTTCATGGACAAACATTACGGGAGTAACAAATGAATAATAATGGGAACTTTGGCTTCCTATGGCCATACAAGACATCTGTTCAATGGGTTATTGGGGTGCATCCACATTTTGGGCAGCTCTGCTACGCACTGCATACGCAATAACAGTATAAGACACACACTGTTTAATAATGGAACAAGAAAGCATAGCCGGCTGATGGCTCTCTAAGAATAATGAGGGCCGACTGTTGGCCCTTTATGAATAGTAAAGGCCACCTAATGGCACTATAAAAATAGACTTTGTGACTTTCAGAGTCCCTCCTTCATAAATGAAACAGGATGTGTCAGATGATGTGTCATACACCACATGGCCAGATAAGGTTGTAAAATGTTAAATTGAAATTTCCCAGTGAATGCATTTGTATTGGTTGAAACCAATGCTAAAGTTGAAAAACGCAGCAAAAAACGCTTTGTGTGAACACAGCCCAAGTGGTGGAGGAACATTTTTGTTTTGGGTTATTTATTTTGCATTACATACAAATCATTACCATGGAAAGGATGTTCCTTAACATATTTCCCAAGAAAATCAATTTTGGTTTCGTTTTTGTATGTTTTAGCGTGTGCCTGTAAAAGTGGCGTAACACTCTGACAAGATTGTCCACAGCAGTAACCTAGGAGTCAGAAATGCTTCCAGGGGTCTTCCCTATGATGTTCCCATATAATTTTAGCACTGTTCTCATCGATTTCAGACATTTTATACCCTAAAAATATCACTGCAAAAATGCTCGGGTTTTCCATAGACATACATTGGGCTCATTGCTCGGGTCGAGCACCTGAGCATTCCAATTTGCTCGACCCCAGCAACGAGCACCCGAGCATTTTAGTGCTCACTCATCACTAGTCACCACTTGTGCATTTTTCACCCATTCCTGCTTTTGGCTTACAAATACTAAGGTAAAAAACTCACCACATACTGAACGTTTGTACGTGGCCTAATGGATATTCTTCTATGTTATGATCTTGACTCTGATCTTGATCTTTTACCTATGTCTTTTCCTGCTCTTGGTTAGTGAACATTGGTGGTAATTGTAGATTACTGTAGAGACAATGACATGGAAATTTTACTGATGCAAAGCATAAAACTATACTCTGCATCTCAATTTAATCAATGTCAAATGGATTTCAGTTAATGGCTACACAATTTTTTTAGCAAGAAGGAACCCCTAATACATTTGAAATTGAGTTATTAGAAAACAGACTAGCCTTATGAAGAGATTTCTGTGCCAACAGAGATCTGTAGCTAGACTTTCCCCCAGGAAAAAGTCTGCTACAATAGACCTGTATCTACCGTATATACTCGTGTATAAGCCGAGATTTTCAGCACCTTTTTTCGTGCTGAAAATGCCCCCTCGGCTTATACACGAGTCATAGGGCAGAAACCAGTGGGGGAGGGGATGCCGCGGCAGGAGCCGGTGGCTGGGACATCATACTCACCCTCCCCGTGCCATCGCTGAGCGTCCCTGCAATCCTGCGTTCTCCCCGTCTTCCTGCTGCAGCTCTTCAGCACTGAGCGGTGATGTAATACCCGCTCATTAAGGTCATGTAATATGGACGCGACGCCACTCCCATGGGCGTGGCCTCCATATTCATGGCCTTAATGAGCGGTATTACATCACCGCTCAGTGCTGAAGAGCTTCAGCAGGAAGACGGGGAGAAAGCAGGATTGCAGGGACGCTCAGCGATGGCACGGGGAGGGGTGAGTATGATGGAGGAGAGGACAAGGAGCACGGAACAGGACGGGGGGGAGAACGGTGGATGGGGGAAGCATAGAGGAGGACGGGGAAGCTGGAGCAGGACGGGGGAAGCATGGAGGAAGACGGGGAAGAACGGAGGACGGGGGAAGCATGGAGCAGGACGGGGGGAGATCGGTGGACGGGGGAAGAGTGGAGGAGGACGGGGGAAGCATGGAGCAGGACAGGGGAGGATGGAGGGCACAGAGGAGCAAGGAGCAGGACGGGGGCACAGGAGGACGGAGAAGGAATGGGGAGCACAGCGGAGGATGGAGCAGGAGGGGGGGAGTACAGAGGAGAATGGGGGAGCACAGAGCTGGATGGGGGAGCAAGGAGCAGGACAGGGGCAGCACAGAGCAGGAGGGCAGTTTATACACCCGGCTTATACACGAGTCAATAATTTTTCCCAGTTTTTTGTGGCAAAATTAGGGGGGTCAGCTTATACACGGGTCGGCTTATACACGAGTATATACGGTAATTAATGTGGCTTATGGGAACCTTTTGCTGATAGTTCTTGGCAACCTGAACGCATAACTGCACCCCTAAAAAAATACTTGCTTTTTTTTTTCCAGAAACAGTGCCACTCATGCATAAGAGCTGTGCCTTGTATTACTGTACATCCTAACCAAATGCAATTAAAGCATTCACCTCTTCTCTGTGCACCATGATTATGAAAAACCTTACATATATTTGCTGTATATACCAAGTAATACATTAATTATTTCATAATAACCAGTTACCCACAGCATTAAATCCACTGACAGAAGATCAATCACAAGATAAAAATTGCTTAAAAAGTGCTTGCTATAATAAAAAGGTATAAGAACTCACAATGTATAGCAGATTGCTGCATACTGTATGGCTCTAATTATCCACACTCCAGTCATCGTGCCCACGTTGACAATGACCACCAGATAAAGCAGCTTCTCTGGTCAAAATCAAAGCTCGATGATGTATCATTGAAAAAAGTGGTCTGGTCTGATTAATGCCAATGAAATAATGAAATGGACAGGTACAAGTAGTTGTGTTTCTTGGGGCAGTGAGGCCATCAGGATTCACTATGAGAAGAAGGCAAAGCTAGAGGGCACAGTATCATGTTCTGGCCAATGTTCTGCTAGAAAACCTTAGCTCCTGCGTGTCAATGAATGTTACATTGACAACATGACTATACTGATTCATGGTAACAGGATAAGATTTCTTACTACTCTGCAAAACCCCCCAAAAAATTCTGGAATGGTTTTAAGAAGTCAAGGTGTTGACTTGACTTCAAAGTTGACCAGATTTCAATCCAATAGATCATGTTTGGTATGTGCTAGAAAAGGTCCAGCACATGGAAGACACCTTTAATATTTACAGGGCTTAAAAAAGTGCTCCAAAGGGGAAAGTACATTTTATCTAAATCCCTATCTATTTGATGTCATAATCTAAGCTATTTTCCATTATTCTTGCTTTAAAAAATCCCTACTGTTAGCTAACTACACTGTCTAACTGATAATCTATTTTATTAAATTTACTCCTGTCTGACGACGATTCATTTGAGAGTCCCCAATGTATCCTGGGATACTCAAGCAAACTGCTGTCAGAGCAAGGGCCAGAGGCTATGGTCACTTTCACAGCCTCTACCCCCTCCCTGAAAAAAAATGTCATCAGTGACACTTTCGGGGGTGGAGCTGGTCACTGCTCTGTCCCTGCGCTGTGCACTGTGCTATGTGCACAGTGACAGCGCCCGGTCTCTTGTCAGCTCAGATCTTCAGTAATGCCTGGCATGCAGAAGATCAGCGCCTCCCCTGCAGGTGATGTCATTGGTTTCTGCTGGGTCAGCCAGGGGACAGCCAAGAGAAAGAGCAAGGACCTGCCCCGCCCCTGAAACAAGTATCACTAATGGCACTTTGTTTCAGGGAGGGGACCGAGGCTGTGACAGTGAGAGCAGCCCCTGCCTCAGGCTCTGCTCACACTTCTTTTGAGTATCCCAGGATGCAATTGGGAGGTCTCAAACAAATCATCATCAGACAGGAAGTCAATTTTAAAAAATAGACTTGTAGCTAGTGTAGTCTGGGAATAGTAGGGATTTTTTTTAAAGCAAGTATATTAGAAAATAGCTTATATACCTCTTTAAGGCATCTGCTGCTAACTAAATAGTGCTTGATATAACAGTACACATTCAGAGGTCTTGTGAAATCCATGCCTTGATGAGTCAGAGCTGAAAGAGTGCCACTAAGACAACCTATACAATATTAGGCAAGTGGTTTTAATCTAATGGCTTATATAATTTGTGTGAGTCAGGTCATGGTTAAAAAAAATCCTAAGGACAGGAATAATAAAATAAAATAGAACACAGAATGTTTCTTCTTCCTAAACTCAAGTGAATGTCATCATGACTGATGAATTGCCAAACTAAGCAATCCATTAAATGACAGAGGATAATCACATTAATTTGCATAGTGCAATTATTCTCTAATTCAGACCTTCCTTTATGTCAGGCCCAAAAAACCTATTGTCAACAGCGCTGTATAAGCCTTATTATAATTGTACAGTAGCAACAAAGAAGAGGAATGTTTACTACTAGTTAGTCATTCTGACTTGTGCTCTATATATCACTTACAGAGTTCTACATATTGTTTATAAAACCTACATAAGCCTTTTTTCCATATACGCTACATGTTACGAAAACACATACCTTTGTAATTTTTT
>JARQOD010000006.1:262451616-262603958 GCA_033576555.1 Oophaga sylvatica | reverse complement strand
CATGAAATATATATGTATTCCATATATTCAAAGTATATTCACATATATGTATTCACAGTTCACAGTTAGATAGATTTCACTTGCTAAAAAAACCTTGTGCTCACATATTTCTAGGCCAGATATAATCAGTCTTTTAAAGAAATCTGGCCTCCATAAGACCTTCGTAAAGGAACAAATGCATGAAGTACAAAATGTCCTATTAGATATCTGTTGTTTACATTATAGTTATGCAAGGCAACTAGGTTACAAGAATATAAACAATAATTCTGCAACTTCAGCTCTTTTAATCATAATTATCATATTTACACTAGAACAGCCAATAATCTAGCAGCTTTTAATTGTATGTTAATTGACTAACCAGCCCCTTTTTGAAAACGTATAAAACCTTGAATGAATAATAAATGTATGTCTTTGACGAACTGTTATACTGACACTTTCGTGTGGACAGTCCTCATTTCGTTCTGAGCGCTCAAAAAGACATTATATAGAGATTTTGACATGGCAAGCAGCAAACACAGGATATTTTTATCCTAATTAAATTTCCATATCACCGCCATCTTGGAAAATGGCGGGCGCATGCGCAGTGCGCCCGCCGGCCGGCGCATGCGCAGTGCGCCTTCCAAATTACAATTTATTTTGATCACTGTGATAAACTCTCACAGTGATCAAAATAAAAGTAAATTAACCCCCCCCCGTCATAAGTAGGGACAAAAAATAAAATAAAGAATTTTTTTTTTTTCCTTTTAGGCCCTGTCCACATGTTGCGGATTTCGCTGCTGATCCGCAGAGGATTTCGCTGCGTATCCGCAGCGGATTTCGCTGCTGATCCGCGGCGGATTTCGCTGCGTATCCGCAGCGGATTTCGCTGCTGATCCGCGGCGGATTTCGCTGCTGATCCGCAGAGGATTTCGCTAGCGTTTCCGCACGTGGATTTCGCTGCGGGATCCGAGCGGATTTCGCTGCTGATCCGCAGCGGATTTCGCTGCTGATCCGCAGCGGATTTCGCGGGTATCCGCAGCGGATTTCGCCGCTGATCCGCAGCGGATTTCGCCTCTGATCCGCAGCGGATTTTGCTGCGGATCCCAGCTTATTTCGCTGGGGATCCGCAGCGGATTTCGCTGCTGATCCGCAGCGGATTTCGCTGCTGATCCGCAGCTGATTTCGCTGCTGATCCGCAGCGGATTTCGCTGCTGATCCGCATCTGATTTCGCTGCTGATCCGCCGCTGATTTCGCTGCTGATCCGCATCTGATTTCGCTGCTGATCCGCCGCTGATTTCGCTGCTGATCCGCAGCTTATTTCGCTGGGGATCCGCAGCGGATTTCGCTGCTGATCCGCAGCGGATTTCGCTGCTGATTTCGCTGCTGATCCGCAGCTGATTTCGCTGCTGATCCGCAGCGGATTTCGCTGCTGATCCGCATCTGATTTCGCTGCTGATCCGCAGCTGATTTCGCTGCTGATCCGCAGCGATTTCGCTGCTGATCCGCAGCTGATTTCGCTGCTGATCCGCAGCTGAATTTCGCTGCTGATCAGCAGCGGATTTCGCTGCTGATCCGCAGCAGATCCAGAAACCATGTACAGTACAATGCAAATAAATGGTAAAAAAAAAAACGCTGTGCACATGCTGCGAATTTTTCAGCGCGGATTTGCTGCGGTTTTAAATCCGCAGCATGTCAATTCTTTGTGCGGATTCCGCAGCGGTTTTACACCTATTCCATTATAGTTGTAAAACCGCAGGGAAAAACACGCAGCAAATCTGCGCTAAATTCGCAGGTAAAAGGCAGGTCATTTTACCTGCGGATTTTAGAAAAATCCGCAAGTGAATCCGCAACGTGTGCACGGGGCCTCAGGGTTAGGCTGGGTTCTTATTGCATTATGGCAGTCCGTTAGATGGACTGCATTTCACTGCAGTATAACGCGGTGTAACGCAGTCCGTTAACGCTGCCATTCACCCCATTTGTGTGCACATCGCAACGCATGCCGTAAAGCGGCATGCGTTCGCGACGTGCTGTCATTCAGTGACAGAGCCTCGGACACGGGCTGCAGCATCTGGGCTCCATCACCGCTAGCACAGATGATGATTCATCTGCGCTAGCGGGTATAGCATAACCGATCGCATTATGCTATACCATTACCAGCCGGTCAACGCTACGTGTTGAACGGGCTGGTAAAACGCAATATGAACCCAGCCTTAGGGTTAGGGTTAGAATTTGGGTTAGGGTTGGAATTTGGGTTAGGGTTGGAATTTGGGTTAGGGTTGGGATTAGGGTTAGGTTTGTGGTTAGGGTTAGAGTTAGGATAAGTGTTAGGGGTGTTTTGGGGTTAGGGTTGGGATTAGGGTTAGGCTAGTGGTTAGGTTTATGGTTAGAGTTGGGATTAGGGTTAGGGGTGTGTTGGGGTTAGGGTTATGGTTAGGGTTTGTATTAGGGTTAGGGGTGTGTAGGGATTAGGGGTGGGTTGGAGTTAGAATTGAGGGGTTTCCACTATTTAGGCACATCAGGGGTCTCCATACGCTACATGGCGCCACCATTGATTCCTGCAAATTTTGCGTTCAAAAAGTCAAACAGTGCTCCCTTTATTCCAAGCCCCGACGTATGCCCAAACAGTGGTTTACCCCCACATATGGGGTATCAGCGTACTCTGGAAAAATTGCACAACAACTTTGGGGGTCTAATTTCTCCTGTTAACATTGGGAAAATAAAAAAATTGGGGACTAAAGATCATGTTTGTGGAAAAAATATGATTTTTTTATTTTCATGCCCGGGCGTTATAAACCTCTGTGTAGCCCTTGGAGGTTCAAAGTGCTCACTACACATCTAGATAAGTTATTTGCGGGGTCTAGTTTCGAAAATGGGGTCACTTGTGGGGAGTTTCTACAGTTTAGGCACATCAGGGGCTCTGCAAACGTAACATGACGCCCGCAGACCATTCCATCAAGTGGGCATTTCAAAACGTCACTACTTCCCTTCCGAGTCCCGACGTGCGCCCATACAGTAGTTTTCTCCCACTTATGGGGTATCAGCGTACTCAGGACAAATTGGACAACAACTTTTGGGGTCTAATTTCTCCTGTTACCCTTGGGAAAATAAAAAAATTAGGGACTAAAAATCCTGATTATGAAAGAAATATGATTTTTTTTATTTTCATGCCCGGGCGTTATAAACTGCTGTGTAGCCCTTGGGGTTCAAAGTGCTCACCACACATCTAGATAAGTTCTTTGCGGGGTCTAGTTTCCAAAATGGGGTCACTTGTGGGTAGTTTCTACTGTTTAGGCACATCAGGGGCTCTGCAAACCTAACATGACGCCCGCAGACCATTCCATCAAAGTCGGCATTTCAAAACGTTACTACTTCCCTTCCGAGCCCCAACGTGTGCCCGAACAGTGGTTCCCCCCCACATATGGGGTACCAGTGTACTCAGGACAAACTGTACAACAACTTTTGTGGTCCAATTTCTCCTGTTACCCTTGTGAAAATAAAAAATTGCGGGTTAAAAAAATCAGTTTTTGAGGCTAAAAATGATTTTTTTTTTCAAGGCTCTGCATTATAAACTTCTGTGAAGCACTTGGGGGTTCAAGGTGCTCACCACACATCTGGATAAGTTCCTTTGGGGGTCTAGTTTACAAAATGGGGTCACTTGTGGGGGGTTTCTACTGTTTAGGCACATCAGGGGCTCTGCAAACGTAACAAGATGCCCGCAGACCATTCCATCAAGTCGGCATTTCAAAGCGTCACTATATCCCTTCCGATCCCTGACGTGTGCCCAAACAATGGTTCCCCCCCACATATGGGGTACTAGCGTACTCAGGACAAACTGAACACCAACTTTTGGGTCCAATTTCTCCTGTAACCATTGTGAAAATAAAAAATAGTGGGCTAAAATATCATTTTTTGAGAAAAAAAAAAGATTTTTTATTTTCACGGCTCTGCGTTATAAACTTCTGTGAAGCACCTGGGGTTCAAGTGCTCACTTTGCATCTAGATAAGTTCCTTAGGGGGTCTAGTTTCAAAATGGGGTCATTTGTGGGGGAGCTCTAAATTTAGGCACACAGGGGCTCTCCAAACACGACATGGTGTCCGCTAACGATTGGAGCTAATTTTCCATTCAAAAGTCAAATGGCGCTCCTTCCCTTCTGAGCCCTGCATGCGCCCAAACAGTGGTTTATGACCACATATGAGGTATCTGTGTACTCAGTAGAAATTGCCCAACAAATTTTAGGATCCAATTTATACTGTGCCATGTAAAAATAAAAAAACTGAGGCTAAAGAAAATTTTTGTGAAAAAAAAGTACTTTTTTTTTTTACGGATCAATTTGTGAAGCACCTGGGGTTCAAAGTGCTCACTATGCATCTAGATAAGTTCCTTAGGGGGTCTAGTTTCCAAAATGGGGTCACTTTGGGGGAGCTCCAATGTTTAGGCACACAGGGACTCTCCAAATGCGACATAGCAACGCTAAATATTCCAGCATATTTTCCATTCAAAAAGTCAAATGGCGCTCCTTCCCTTCTGAGCCCTGCCGTGCGCCCAAACAGTGGTTTATGACCACATATGAGGTATCTGTGTACTCAGGAGAAATTGCCCAACAAATTTTAGGATCCAATTTATACTGTTGCCCATGTGAAAATGAAAATAACTGAGGCTAAAAGAAAATTTTTGTGAAAAAAAAGTACTTTCTTTTATTTACGGATCAATTTGTGAAGCACCTGGGGGTTCAAAGTGCTCACTATGCATCTAGATAAGTTCCTTAGGGGGTCTAGTTTCCAAAATGGGGTCACTTGTGGGGGAGCTTCAATGTTTAGGCACACAGGGACTCTCCAAATGCGACATGGCAACCGCTAAATATTCCAGCATATTTTCTATTCAAAAAGTCAAATGGCGCTCCTTCCCTTCTGAGCCCTGCCGTGCGCCCAAACAGTGGTTTATGACCACATATGAGGTATCTGTGTATTCAGGAGAAATTGCCCAACAAATTTTAGGATCCAATTTATACTGTTGCCCATGTGAAAATAAAAAAACTGAGGCTAAAAGAAAATTTTTGTGAAAAAAAAGTACTTTCTTTTTTTTACAGATCAATTTGTGAAGCACCTGGGGGTTCAAAGTGATCACTATGCATCTAGATAAGTTCCTTAGGGGGTCTAGTTTCCAAAATGGGGTCATTTGTGGTGGAGCTCCAATGTTTAGGCACACAGGGACTCTCCAAATGCGACATGGTAACCGCTAAATATTCCAGCATATTTTCCATTCAAAAAGTCAAATGGCGCTCCTTCCCTTCTGAGCCCTGCCGTGCGCCCAAACAGTGGTTTATGACCACATATGAGGTATCTGTGTATTCAGGAGAAATTGCCCAACAAATTTTAGGATCCAATTTATACTGTTGCCCATGTGAAAATGAAAAAACTGAGGCTAAAAGAAAATTTTTGTGAAAAAAAAGTACTTTCTTTTTTTTACAGATCAATTTGTGAAGCACCTGGGGGTTCAAAGTGATCACTATGCATCTAGATAAGTTCCTTAGGGGTCTAGTTTCCAAAATGGGGTCACTTGTGGTGGAGCTCCAATGTTTAGGCACACAGGGACTCTCCAAATGCGACATGGTAACCGCTAAATATTCCAGCATATTTTCCATTCAAAAAGTCAAATGGCGCTCCTTCCCTTCTGAGCCCTGCCGTGCGCCCAAACAGTGGTTTATGACCACATATGAGGTATCTGTGTATTCAGGAGAAATTGCCCAACAAATTTTAGGATCCAATTTATACTGTTGCCAATGTGAAAATGAAAAAACTGAGGCTAAAAGAAAATTTTTGTGAAAAAAAAGTACTTTCTTTTTTTTACAGATCAATTTGTGAAGCACCTGGGGGTTCAAAGTGATCACTATGCATCTAGATAAGTTCCTTAGGGGGTCTAGTTTCCAAAATGGGGTCACTTGTTGGAGAGTTCCAATGTTTAGGCACACAGGGACTCTCCAAATGTGACATGGCAACCGCTAAATATTCCAGCATATTTTCCATTCAAAAAGTCAAATGGCGCTCCTTCCCTTCTGAGCCCTGCCGTGCGCCCATACAGTGGTTTATGACCACATATGAGGTATCTGTGTACTCAGGAGAAATTGCCCAACAAATTTTAGGATCCATTTTATCCTGATGCCCATGTAAAAATGAAAAAATTGATGCTAAAAGAAAATTTTTGTTGGAAAAATTAAAATGTCCATTTTTTTCCTTCCACGTTGCTTTAGTTCCTGTGAAGCACCTGAAGGGTTAATAATCTTCTTGAATGTAGTTTTGAGTAGCTTGAGGGGTGCAGTTTTTATAAAGGTGTCACTTTTGGGTATTTTCTGCCATATAGACCCCTCAAAGTGACTTCAAATGTGAGGTGGTCCCTAAAAAAAATGGTTTTGTAAATTTTGCTGTAAAAATGAGAAATCGCTGGTCAACTTTTAACCCTTATAACTTCCTAACAAAAAAAAAATGTTGTTCCCAAAATTGTGCTGATGTAAAGTAGACATGTGGGAAATGTTATTTATTAACTATTTTGTGGCACATATCTCTCTGGTTTAACAGAATAAAAATTTAAAATTTGAAAATTTGAAAATTACAAAATTTTCAGAATTTTCGCCAAATTTCCATTTTTTTCACAAATAAACGCAAAAATTATCGACCTAAATTTACCACTAACATGAAGCCCAATATGTCACGAAAAAATAATCTCAGAATCGCTAGGATCCGTTGAAGCGTTCCTGAGTTATTACCTCATAAAGGGACACTGGTCAGAATTGCAAAAAATGGCAAGGTCTTTAAGGTCAAAATAGGCTGGGTCATGAAGGGGTTAATAATAAAGACCTTCATTTTAAGATTGTGTTTTGTCTTTGCTTGTGTTATCTTTGTCAAATATTTACATTTGTTTGGTGATCTGAAACATTTAAGTGTGACAAACATGCAAAAGAATAGGAAATCAGGAAGGGAGCAAACACTTTTTCACACAGCTGCATATGGGTCCATGTCATAACACATTTTATGACCATGAATAGAAATTGTGGTCATAATTTGGTGTTTTCATTCAAACAAACATAATATTATTTGTGGGATAACCCTTTCACTGAAATGTATTTTTTTTAGAACTACATTAATTTTTGATGTTTGGCAGTGAGATATTCTTTTTTACTGGCTCACTGTGTATTTTTACAATGATTTATTATTTCAGTACAGAAATAAGTACTATCCCTGATAAGGATACATCAAACATAGTTTATAGCTTAACTTTAATTTATCAAAATGTATTAAATATTTTACAGCCTGGACCTCCTTCAGGAGATTACTGGTGTATTACAATCATTTAACATGCACTGCATCCAATATAATTTTGTGTGCTGTTTATTATATCAAATTTTATTACCAAGTCTATGAGAGGTATGATCAAACATTTTACTCTGCAGAACAGCTATAATAAATTAAAGCATGTAAGCATATGGTTATCATTTTTCCAGTTATAGAAATCTTTAGTTGTCAAGACAAAAAAATGACAGAGATAGTGAGGCATTGTCATCATCAGGCAATCACAATGAGTTTGGCAAGAATATTGGGTTAAGAACAATCAGTAGATAACTACAAGTTGGTAACAGTGAGTGAAATTTGTCATGAAAAGGCATGATAAATCTAGGCATATAACAATAGTTAACCCCCCCATAAAGATAAATAGTGTACACAGTGAAAATATAAATGCTGTCATCAAGTGGCCAGCAATGGTCCATACAGCAACTGGATAAAAAGCATAACGAGAGAACAAATAACTAAGGGTCCTGTCACACATAGCGACACACCAGCGATCCCGACAACGATATGCACTTGTGAGGATCGCTGGTGTGTCGCTACCTGATCGCTACTGAGCTGCTAAACAGGCAGCTCAGGCAGCGATCAGGACAGCGATACTGCGGGTAACGTCGCTTAGTTACCCGCAGTGTACGTTGGATACCAGCCCGCTGGTGCAGGGAGCTGGTAACCAAGGTACACATCGGGTTTCCAGGCGCTGCGCGGCACCTGGAAACCCAATGTGTACCTTGGTTACCAGCTTCCCTGCAGCAGCGGGCTGGTATCCAACGTACACATCGGGTTTCTAGGCGCCACCCGGCGCCTGGAAACCCAATGTGTACCTTGGTTACCAGCTGATCGCTGGTCTCCTGCCTGCCACACGCAGCGATGCGTGCTGGCCAGCAGGAGACCAACGATCAAAAAAATGTCCAGGACATTCAGCGACGATCAGCGATACCCAGCAGGGGGGCTGATCGTCGCTGAATGTCACACACAGCGATATCGCTGGGGAGATCGCTGTTGCGTCTCAAAACTAGTGACTCAGCAGCGATCTCGCTAGCGAGATCGCTGTGTGTGACAGGGGCTTAAGGTCACAAAGCTTGCAGATAAATCATTTAAGAATTGCCCTATTAAATAGTAAATGCATTGTCTAGATGACTAGTTTATGCAATGTCCTAATATATTTCATTCTGTGTTAGAATAAATGGTGCCTATTATAATGCCCAGAGTCTTAAAGGAAATTATTTTCATGCAATGGTCCTCTAACTCCTATAGGAATTTGATTAAGAAAATAGCCTCTTAAAAGTAGAGGTGGGCAGGAACTTTAGTGCCACCTGTTGCAAGTAGCAATCCTAAAACTCAATATCAACCCTTTAATGGGCGTTGAAACAGGATTTAGGATAAGTAGCCAAATGAAAACTTTATTTGTGGACACATGTCTTAGGGTGTTTGCCTCTCCGAAGTGCAAATTAGGAAAGAGCTGGTGCAGCTGAGAGTCTCTGACAGATGGCAAAGTTTCTCCTTGTGGAGTATACCAAGTTGGCATAAGGCTGGGAATTTAAATATTGAAATTGCCTCTTCAGAGAGGAAGAGGGTGTGAACTCTAGAGCCAACTATTGGAAGTAGCTATCCTCAATGTGAATACTTTTCCGCCCAATGATGACAAAAGTATTCTCAGAGTGATACCTTTATTGGCTAACCAGAAGATAATATGTCTGCAAGCTTTCAGAGCACAGGGGCTCCTTCTTCAGGCAAAAATACTTTTGTCATCATTGGGCGGAAAAGTATTCACATCAATTTTTCTGGCTAACACAGTACCACAGTATAATTTATTATTGTACAGTCATGGCCAAAAGTTTTGAGAATGACACAAATATTATATTTTCACATGATCTGCTGCCCTCTGGTTTTTATGTGTGTTTGACAGATGTTTTTATCACAGACAGAAATATAATTGCAAACATGAGTACCAAAAGCTTATATTGACAGTTAGAATGAGTTAATGCAGCAAGTCAATATTTGCAGTGTTGACCCTTCTTCTTTAGGACCTCTGCAATTCTCCCTGGCATGCTCTCAATCAACTTCTGGACCAAATCCTGACTGATAGCAGTCCATTCTTGCACAATCAATGCTTTCATTTTGTCAGAATTTTTAGGTTTTTGTTTGTCCACCCGTCTCTTGATGATTGACCACAAGTTCTCAATGGGATTAAGATCTGGGGAGTTTCCAGACCATGGACCCAAAATCTCTATGTTTTGTTCCCTAAGCCATTTAGTTATCACCTTTGCTTTATGGCAAGGTGCTCCATCATGCTGGAAAAGGCATTGTTGATCACCAAACTGCTCTTGAAGGGTTGGGAGAAGTTGCTCTTGGAGGACATTCTGGTACCATTCTTTATTCATGGCTGTGTTTTTAGGCAAGACTGTGAGAGAGCCGATTCCCTTGGCTGAGAAGCAACCCCACACATGAATGGTTTCAGGATGCTTAACAGTTGGCATGAGACAAGACTGGTGGTAGTGCTCACCTTGTCTTCTCCAAATGAGGCGTTTTCCTGATGTCCCAAACAATCGAAAAGGGGATTCATCAGAGAAAATAACTTTACCCCAGTCCTCAGCAGTCCACTGCCTGTACCTTTTGCAGAATATCAGTCTGTCCATGATGTTTTTTCTGGAGAGAAGTGGCTTCTTTGCTGCCCTCCTTGAGACCAGGCCTTGCTCCAAGAGTCTCCGCCTCACAGTGCGTGCAGATGCACTCACACCTGCCTGCTGCCATTCCTGAGCAAGCTCTGCACTGCTGGTAGCCCGATCCCGCAGCTGAAACACTTTTAAGAGACGGTGTAAGGTTCTATGTATATATTCCTGAAACTCAGTTTGTTCGTCAGCCATTTTACTTTCTGTCTTGCTGCAGCTATCTTGCCCTCAGTCAAAATGGAGTTTCCAGCTTGCATGTTCCCGCCCTGATTCTCTCCTTTGCTTCTTAAGCAGCCACAGCTGAGCAATCAGTGCTTCAGAATCTAGCCTGCAGTGAACCTGTGACTTGACTCCTGTAAGCCTTGGACCTTGTACTCCAGCTATTCCTACTGAGGAACTCTGAAGCACTTGTGGACTCTGAACCCTGCTCTTTGAAAGACCCACGTTTGCATGGACTTACGGTAACAGAGAAGAAGATCCTGAATCTGTATTGGAGAGTGATTGCTGAGCTTGGATTACTCTGGCCTGCTGTGTCTCCTGTTTCTGTGTCTGCAAACTGTGTGACTATTTCTGCCAACTTGTATGAAGTAATACAGGACTTTTCTATATCAAACCTGTGACTCCTGTGTTTTCATCGCACCCAAGCACAAGACGCTATATGAACTGTACTACATACATTACAAGATTCTGAAGCCAAAACGTTAGTGTCTGCTGGGTCTGGAAGGCTGTGTCTGCTGTACTGTGGATATCAGACGTCCGGTTGTACTTTCTGTGATGACAGTGGTTGTGACTTCTCACAACCATTCCAGGTGAGCAATTCCCTTAAGTTTTTTCTTTTTGCAGTGTTACCACAGGTAAACACTATTGTTTTTTTTTTTTCCTTTCTTTTCTCTTTTTTGTCTGCTGTAACTCTGGATATCAGATGTCTGGTTGAAACTTTCTGTGATGATAGTGGTTGTGACTTCTCACAACCATTCCAGGTGAGCAGTTCCCTTAATTTTTTTTTCTCTCTGCAGTGTTGCCACAGGTGAACACTATTGTTTTTTTTTCTCTCCTCTTCTTCAAGTAATCCTGTCTTAAAAGATCTGGAAAATGGAGGCCCGCATAAAGGAACTTTGCGGAGTGACTGATAATATCCTTGCAGATTTGCAGAATATAAAGACCCGTTTTACAAATCTACAGGACCTCAATAATCACAATTTGCAAGTGGTTGGACAGACTACCCAGGATTTGCGAGCCAGGATTGAGGTTCTAGAGGGGCGAGTCCAGGCTCCTGCCGTAGCCCCGAGTGCTGGGATTCCCAAGTTGCCCCCTTTTCGTTTTGGCGGTGAACGTGAGAAATTCAGGGGATTTATTAATCAATGCAATCTTTTTTTTTCTGCACATGCTTCACAATTTCCCACTGAACGATCTAAGGTGCTTACTATAATTATGTTGCTTACCAACAATGCTTTAATGTGGGCAAACCCTCTGATTGAGACTGAGGATGATTGTTTGAATCACCTTGATGATTTTATTTCAGCCATGGGGCAGGTGTTTGATGACCCCAATCGAGGTGCAACAGCTGAAGCAGCCATGTTAGCTTTGCGCCAAGGTAAGCACTCGGTAGCTGAATATGCCTTGGATTTCAGGAGATGGGCCCTTGATACCACCTGGGACAGTTCCGCCAAAAAATCTATTTTTCGAAAGGGGTTATCTCCACTGATTAAGGATGAACTTGCTCGTGCCGACCCTCCCACTGCGTTAGGTGACTTTATTAACTACTGCATCCGTATTGATACTCGTCTGACTGAACGCAGGCAAGAGAGATGGTTCGAAAGCAATCGTACTAACCTTTTCCTACCTTCCTCTCCAGCTAAGGAACCTTTGAGTAGGATTACACGGGAACCTGAACCTGAACCCATGCAGGTAGACTCTTTACAACGACGGGTTAGTGATGCACGCAAGGAACATCTTTTTAAGGAGAATCTATGTTTCTATTGTGGTAAGTCAGGGCACTTCATTATAAACTGCCCCAGCCGTTCTCGTAAGACTACTGCAGCACTCATTCATTGTGAGTGTTGCGAGAGGGGATCTGTCAGGTCCGAGCCTCAGGCTCCAGAGAGATCTGCAGCAACAGATCTTGATTTCTCGGACTTAAACTCCGTTACCTCTGAGGACGTTGACTGTGTAAACGCTGCCATTTTTCAAGTTTCCTCAGCGGTGTCCCAGCTGAGTTGTAAGAAAAACAATTCTCATTGCTTTCTTTCCATCAAACTCTGGGTTGACTCAGCTTGGGTGTCTAGCTCTGCTATGATCGACTCAGGGGCAAGTGGAAATTTTATGGATGTCTCCTTTGCTCTGAAACAGGGAATACGTTCAGTGAAGAAGGCTACTCCAGTACAGATGGAAACTGTGGATGGCTCCCTGCTGACCTCTGGACCAGTGGATCAGGAAACAGAGCCTTTGAGGGTTCTTATGGGTAAAGATCATCAAGAGAAACTGTCCTTTATGCTTATCTCTTCTCCCCACTTTCCCATTATTCTAGGGCTACCATGGCTGCAGGCTCAGAATCCTACCATTAACTGGGAGACCAAGGAATTACACTTTCCAGAGAAACAGATGAGTCCAAAAGTTTCAGCTTGCTCTGTTCCTAAAGGAATCATGTCAGTCCCTGAACTACCAGCTGTATACCAGGACTATGTGGATTTATGTGACAAGAAGAACGCTGACCAGCTTCCTCCTCACCGTCCATATGATTGTCCAATTGAATTATTGCCTGGAGCAGAGATACCTTTTGGTAAGATCTACCCCCTGGCGGGGCCCGAGCTAAAGGCTTTAAAGGATTACATAGATGAAAATCTAGCCAAGGGCTTCATACGCCCCTCTTCATCTCCTGCAGGTGCACCCATCTTCTTTGTAAAGAAGAAAGATGGATCTTTGAGACCATGCGTAGACTATAGGGAACTCAATAAGGTTACTATTAGAAACCGTTATCCATTGCCTTTAATCCCTGAGTTATTGGAGAGAGTGCGACATGCCAAAATTTTTTCTAAACTAGATCTTCGTGGGGCCTATAACTTAGTCCGTATTAGACCTGGGGATGAATGGAAGACTGCATTCAGGTCACGCTATGGACACTTTGAATATCTAGTTATGCCTTTTGGTCTGAGTACCGCCCCAGCCACTTTCCAACACTTGGTGAATGACATCTTCAGGGATCTCCTAGATACATTCGTGGTAATTTATTTGGATGATATTCTAATTTTTTCTAACTCCACAGAGGAACATCATGGACATGTGAGAATGGTCTTGGAACGTCTAAGACAAAATCATCTTTACATCAAACTTGAAAAGTATGAATTCCATAGGACCGAAATTCAATTTCTGGGGTATGTACTGTCTACACAAGGAATTAGTATGGATGGAAGCAAAACCCAAGCCATCAAGGATTGGCCAAGTCCTAGAAATGTGAAGGAGGTACAGCGCTTCATCGGGTTTGCCAACTTCTATAGACGTTTCATTAGAAATTTCTCTGAGGTAGTGTCACCTATCACTCAACTTACCCGGAAAGAGTCTAGGTTTTCCTGAACTCCCCAAGCCCAGGAAGCATTTTCCCATCTAAAAGATAAATTTACCACTGCACCTATCCTAGTACATCCCAACCCCGAGCTTGCCTTCATAATAGAGGTAGATGCTTCAGACTGTGCCGTTGGAGCTATACTCTCTCAGAGAACAGGTGAGAAGAATGTCTTGCATCCCTGTGCCTTCTTTTCCCAGCAGTTGTCTTCGGCTGAGAGGAACTACGATGTGGGCAATAGAGAGTTGTTGGCCATTATTGCCGCCTTCAAAGAATGGAGACACCTTCTTCAGGGAGCTGCACAGCAAATAGTCGTCCTGACAGACCATCGTAACCTTGAGTTTATCAGGTCGGCTAAGTGCCTGACTCCTCGCCAGGCTCGCTGGAATCTTTTCTTAAACCAATTTAATTTTATCATCTCTTATAGACCAGGATCGCACAATGGAAAGGCTGATGCACTCTCTAGGATTTACTCAGCAGAGACACGTCCAATTACACCTCCTAAGACTATTCTTCCTGACTCTAGATTCCTAGGAGTAATTCATAATCAAGACCTACTTAAGGACATCAAGGAAGCATACCATGCGGATTCCTTTTTGGCACAACCCCCAAGGGACGTAAGTCTTGTCTTTAAGAATGGTGTGTGGATTCAGGAACAGCGTCTGTATATTCCTGAAACAGTCAGATTAAGAGTATTGCAACTCATTCACGATTCCAAGATAGCTGGGCATAGAGGAATTCTAAAGACACAGGAATTTCTTTCTCGTTTCTTTTGGTGGCCCACTTGCAGGAAGGATGTTTTGAATTATGTCACTTCATGTGAGGTCTGTGCAAGATGCAAAACACCTCGCTCCTCACCAACTGGTCTGTTACAGCCTCTTCCCACCCCGTCCCGCCCGTGGGGATCCATTTCTATGGACTTCATTGTGGAGTTACCAACCTCTCAGGGGAAGAACACCATTCTAGTGGTGGTTGACCGTCTAACAAAGGCAGCTCATTTTATCCCTTGTGTCGGCTTACCCACTGCAAAACAGACATCAGATTTGATGATTAAAGATGTGTTTCGCTTACATGGAGTACCGGATGAGGTTATTTCGGATCGAGGGGTGCAATTCACTTCTAGGTTTTGGCAAAATTTCTGTGCAGCATTGGACATTAAAGTAAACCTTTCTTCTGCTTTTCATCCCCAGACTAATGGACAGACCGAACGAACCAATCAAACCCTGGAGCAGTATCTCCGCTGCTTTATCTGCCACCTACAGGATGATTGGGTGGATCTACTTCCATTAGCTGAGTTCTCGTATAACAACTCTCAGAGTGCCTCCACTAAACAGTCTCCTTTTTACTCTAATCTAGGTTATCATCCTAACATTCTACCACGATTTCCCATAGAAACGCCTTTACCAGCAGTGGCTGAAAGAATCACGTCTTTACAGAAGAATATGGATCTTCTAAAGGAAAATCTGGAATCGGCTCAAGAAAGGTACAAGAAAGCAGCAGATAAATTTCGTAAACCTGCACCAGCTTTCAAGGTAGGAGACTTGGTCTGGCTGTCAACCAGAAATCTTAAGTTAAGGATTCCATCGTCTAAGTTGGGACATAAGTACATTGGACCCTATAAAATCAGTAAAATTATAAGTGCCGTTGCTTGTCGTCTTCAACTGCCCAGAACTATGAGAATCCACCCTGTCTTTCATGTATCCCTACTAAAGGCTGCGACACCCAATACGTTTCCTGGACGTTCCTCTCCTTGCCCTGACCCAGTGCTAGTCGATGGTCAGGAAGAATTTGTGGTTGAAAGGATTTTAGATTCCAGGTTGTATAGAAATCAGTTACAATATCTGATTAAATGGCAGGGCTACCCAGTGGAGGACAACTCATGGGAACCGGTCAATAACGTTAATGCTCCTCGCTTGCTCCGTCAGTTTCATCAGAGGTACCCACACAAGCCTGGTCTGAGGTAATCCGGAGGTTGTCCTTAAGGGGGGAGTAATGTAAGGTTCTATGTATATATTCCTGAAACTCAGTTTGTTCGTCAGCCATTTTACTTTCTGTCTTGCTGCAGCTATCTTGCCCTCAGTCAAAATGGAGTTTCCAGCTTGCATGTTCCCGCCCTGATTCTCTCCTTTGCTTCTTAAGCAGCCACAGCTGAGCAATCAGTGCTTCAGAATCTAGCCTGCAGTGAACCTGTGACTTGACTCCTGTAAGCCTTGGACCTTGTACTCCAGCTATTCCTACTGAGGAACTCTGAAGCACTTGTGGACTCTGAACCCTGCTCTTTGAAAGACCCACGTTTGCATGGACTTACGGTAACAGAGAAGAAGATCCTGAATCTGTATTGGAGAGTGATTGCTGAGCTTGGATTACTCTGGCCTGCTGTGTCTCCTGTTTCTGTGTCTGCAAACTGTGTGACTATTTCTGCCAACTTGTATGAAGTAATACAGGACTTTTCTATATCAAACCTGTGACTCCTGTGTTTTCATCGCACCCAAGCACAAGACGCTATATGAACTGTACTACATACATTACAGACGGTCCTGGCACTTGCTGGTCTTTCTTGGGCGCCCTGGAGCCTTTTTGGCAACAATGGAACCTCTCTCCTTGAAGTTCTTGATGATGCGATAGATTGTTGACTGAGGTGCAATCTTTCTAGCTGCGATACTCTTCCCTGTTAGGCCATTTTTGTGCATTGCAATGATGACTGCACATGTTTCTTTAGAGATAACCATGGTTAACAGAAGAGAAACAATGATGCCAAGCACCAGCCTCCTTTTAAAGTGTCCAGTGGTCTTATTCTTACTTAATCATGACAGATTGATCTCCAGCCATGTCCTCATCAACACCCACACCTGTGTTAATGGAGCAATCACTGAAAAGAGGTTAGCTGGTCCTTTTAAGGCAGGGCTGCAATGATGTTGAAATGTGTTTTGGGGGATAAAGTTCATTTTCTAGCCAAATATTGACTTTGCAAGTAATTGCTGTTAAGCTGATCACTCTTTATAACATTCTGGAGTATATGCAAATTGCCATTAGAAAAAGTGAAGCAGTAGACTTTGTAAAAATTAATATTTAAGTCATTCTCAAAACTTTTGGCCATGACTGTACATCAAGAAGCTATCCTAAAAGTCAATGTCGACCTTATAAAGGGCCTTGCCACATGACTTAATGGGCTAATCGCCAGTTTTGATAAATTTGTGCCTATATGTTCAAAATTTAATGGCATTTCTTTTATATGTTTAAGCAAAAATAGTAATAATTGTTTGATATCCTTTTGGGATTAGTATGTAAATAGCAGCAATAAGATATATTAAAACTTAACATTTATTAACTAAAAAAGTTAAAATTGGACACTCAAATACAAACACCATCCTCAAAAAGTGTATAGATAAGGATATATGATATAATCAGAGAGAAAATTCAAGATTATGAGCAAATCAATAATCTCTTTTCTTTAAGGAGAATGACTACAAAAAGGGGGTAAATAATACTCAACAACCTTGCACCGCTAAAGTTGCTACCCTCACTTAATAAACCATTGGTTTCTTATATATTAACCTCAAAGGGGTAAATATTAATCATCAGCCTTGCACCGCTAAAGCTGCTACCCTCACTTTGTAAACAATTGGTTTTTTGAATTATAACCATAGCAATAAATGAAGAATTAGAAACACATCATGGGGTCATTCAGAGATAAATTAGAACGCTCTCACCCTTAAAGATGTAAGTTTCAACGTCATCTCCTTATTAAAGAATCCGCACGATGTCATAGATTCAGAAAATAACAGGCCGTTTCCCAACGCGTTTCCTCCATAATGGATTCATCAGGGGATATGGCGAGATGGACAACAGTGCATCTAAAACATTATGGCACTGATAATAACTCTCCTAAGGGATTCAGATAAACACCTCCTTATATCATTTAGTATGACACTCCCATTCACCACAAATCACCAACCAGTGCAAAAAACTAAACATAAAAACCAATCACCAGCGAAAGTGTTTAATTATAATTATAAAACATCTGTGAGTCGGGTGCACTATTGCGCCGGAAAGAACGCCGCACATGTAAACCCATTCACCTATATAGTCGGCGATGAGAACGCCTGCTTGAAAGTGACCTCTGCCACAAATGACGTCAGGCACATGCGCAATGTGTTCCAAATAACTCACAATCATGAAGGAAAAATACTTCCGGTTTAAACAACTAACCATTTCCTGTTTAATTCGGCGCATGCGCCGTATCAATTCGGATCACCATCTTGGATTCCCCAAACATGCGCCGTTTAATTGAAACACACAACATAACGCAAAGGGGAATATATTCAGATTCCTATGGGCATGCGCAGTTTAACCCGCCAGTTTTAGAATCAACCATAACACACAATATGGCATAATTCGAAATATATGTTAACCATTTAAAGCAACATAATTCAAAATTTAATTAGGCAGGAAAATAGCATATAGAGATATGTATTATTAATCAACAGAGAAACAATACAAAGGAATAATTGTTATTTAGCCTAGGAGACTGTCAATAATCCTAGGACTCTTATTGCACAGAATTGACCAGGGAGTAACTATTAATGTGTGTCCCAAACAAACTACCATTTTAGTAAAAAAAAAAAATTTTTTTTACAAAAAAATGGAAATATATAATACTGGAAAAATCCAGAAAAACAAAAAATAGAGCTTCGGCTGGACTCCAACACCACCAGAAAGAAAAGAAAATTTGCGAGGAAATACTGTTATTATATAATTATTTAAATAGATAATTCAAAAGAGAGGGGGAGATTTATTATATTAGTGGGGAAGATGAAATGAGAGACCAGCACCTACAGATCATACAAGGGAAGGAAAACAAGGGAAAGAAAAAAAGACAATAAAAAGCCTCATAATTTCCCTAATTATCCCTAAATTAAATGCGCCCTTTCTAGCAGCGGAGGTTGGAGCCCTAAAGACCTGCGCAGGTGGCCCCCCCGGTCAACGACGGCTTTCCCTCACTAAATGACCATATTACACCCTTCAGATATCAAAGAAAGCAAGCAAAGGAAAGTTGTTCATTCAATCCCTTCGGGGATGTAGAACGTAGACGATGAATCCACCTGGTCTCATGTTGCAATATCAATCTATCCCAATCACCCCCACGAATTGGTTTAGATACTTTCTCAATACCCATAAACTTAATCTCATTAGGGTTACCATTGTGGTTGGAGTTGATATGTCTAGCAATCGGTGTATCCATTTTTCTTGCAATGTCTCTCATATGTTCACCCACTCTCCTTCTCAGTTCTCTCTTCGTTTTACCAACATAAATCATGTCACATGTACAAATGGCTCTATATACAACTCCCTCACTCTTACAGTTGATAAAGGATCTGATCTCGAATACATTTGATTTATCAGATGACAGAAATTTTTTTCCAACTTCAATGTTCTTACAGGCAATACAACCACCACATCTATAACAGCCAGTGATATTAGATTTTAACCAAGTTGTACCTTCAGAACTTGTAAAATGACTCTTCATGAGTCTATCTTTTAAAGATCTCCCTTTACGGAAGGTAATCTGTGGATGTGGTGGTAGTAAATCACCTATATCCTGATCCATTTTCAAAACCAGCCAATGATTTTTAAGAATTTGCCGGAAATCATTTGCTCCATTATTAAACGTAGTAATGAAGCGAAGGCCCAAAAATTCATCATCTTTTGTGGAGGATGAAGTCAATAATTCAGTTCTATCCTTGATTTTGATATCATTATAGGCACGTCTCAACACCGGATCAGGATAACCTCTGTCCAGGAATCTATTACGCAGATCATTGGCCTGATATTTAAAAGTGTTAACATCAGAGCAATTTCTACGAATCCTCGTATACTGACCCCTTGGTATACCTTTTTTTTGGGCCAGGGGATGACTACTCTCCCATCGCAATAAGGAGTTCGTAGCCGTGGATTTCCTGTAGGTGCTGGTGCTCAATGTTCCATCCTCCATTTTTTCAATCAGAACATCGAGAAATGAGAGTTTAGATGTATTCCACTCACATGTGAAATGAAGCCCAATGTCATTGATATTAAGACTCGTGACAAAATCAGTAAAGGTAACTCCTGTGCCTTTCCAAATGATGAAGACATCGTCTATAAAGCGTAACCACAAAAGAGCATTTTCAGCTCCAGTGATGCTTCTTTCACCAAAAACAATAGTTTCTTCCCACCAGCCCAGGAGCAAGTTTGCATAGGAGGGGGCACAAGGGCTCCCCATCGCAGTGCCCCTGAGCTGGTGGTAATACCTGTGATCAAACACAAAAAAATTGTGTGTTAACAAGTAACGCAAACAGTCACATGTAAATTTACTGTGTTCTTTCAGATGTAGACCTCTACTCCTCAAGAAATATTCAATCGCCTCCAAACCCTTTTTATGCGGGATTGATGAGTAGAGGGCTTCAACGTCAATACTCGCAAGAATAGTATCGGGTTCCATTATGACTCCCTCTATTTTGCTCAATAAGTCAGTGGTGTCTCTTGTATAAGAGCTCAGAGCTAGAACAAAGGGATTCAAGATTCTGTCCAAATACACCCCCAAATTTTTGGTTAAACTTTCAACACCGGATACAATGGGTCTACCTTTCAATGGGGTCAGACCCTTATGTACCTTTGGGAGACAATAAAAAGTTGCCAAGACTGGAAATTTTGGTACAATAAAATCAAATTCATTCTTGTCTATGACTCCCATTGATAAACCATCCAATGCAATATTTCTAAGTTCGTTTAAATAATCCACCGTTGGATTAGAGGACAGAACACAGTAACATTCTCTATCATTCAAGATCTTAAGACACATCTGTTTATAATCAGGAGTATTCATCACCACGACGTTACCACCCTTATCTGATGTCTTGATGGTAATGCCGCGGTCATTTTCCAATCCATTTAATGCCTTCATTTCAGACCGAGTAAGGTTGTAGTGGGTGAAAGATGGATTTTCACCATATCTCTGAATATCCTGAGTTACCAAATTTAAAAAGACATCGATTGATGTTAAATCAGATTGAGGTGGTGGCATTTTTTTATTCTTACATTTAAGGTCCGTAAAGGGACCTTTACCCTCAAATTAGGTTCAGTTTCAGAGAGATGAAAGAGCAACCTCACATCCTCCAACATTGAATCAGGAACACCCAATTCGTCACTGGTTCTCTTGTTAGCCTGTATATGAAACTTTTTCCATTTTAATTTCCGAATGAATAGATGTAAATCTTTAATCCCTTCAAAAGTATCAAAATCACTGGAGGGAACAAATGATAAACCTTTACTTAATACACACATTTCGGTCTCTGTCAGAGTTCTATCAGATAAATTTAAAACCTGTGGTTTTACCCTTGATGTTGAGTGCCTAAAGGGTTTAATCTGCTGCGTAGGGGGTAACTCTGCTCCAAAAAGACGACGACGAGGAAGTAGGTACCGGTGTCGCAGAAAAGTTAGGTCTACGATCAAACCTCCTCCTACGGCCACCCCCTCTTCCTCGTTGTCTCCCCCTCTGCAATCTTTGGTGCCCTTCTATATCCGAAGTTTCAGTATCAGTCGATGTAAAGTCACCTTCAGGTGCTCTATTATCTCTGCTAGGAAAAACGTAAGCTTTGTTCTCTTTAAAATCTTGAAGATCACGTATGAATTGTTTATGTTTTCTCTCCTTTAAATGAAACTGAAACCGTTCCAGACTATTTTGTAGATTTAATTCCTTTGTGGGAAATTCGGTCTCAGAGGAGAATTTTTTTGTGATCTCAATTTGTTCCCTTAGACTTTCATTACATTTACCCAATGTTATGCGTTCATCATCAAGAAGAATCTGCATAAATCTAAGGGAACTGTTGGTAGCTTCCCTTTCCCACTTGGTCAATAAATCAGGATTCTTATATCTAAGACCTGGCACCAAAGATATCCTCAAGTGACGTGGTACAATGCCAGCTTTTATATAGGATTCAAGTCCCTGCACTTCCCACCAGGAAATAATCTGATTTTTATAAACTCTTGTTAGCTCTTTGAAGGCTGAGTTAAAGGATGGAGTATACTTCCTCTGCTGAAAGTCACGGTCTGAAAAAATATCTTTGACCTCGCTTAACCAATGATTAGTATCTATTCCAGTGGTGAGGAAACCAGCCATGCTCAGAAAGATTGAATATGTTTAAGCAAAAATAGTAATAATTGTTTGATATCCTTTTGGGATTAGTATGTAAATAGCAGCAATAGGATATATTAAAACTTAACATTTATTAACTAAAAAAGTTAAAATTGGACACTCAAATACAAACACCATCCTCAAAAAGTGTATAGATAAGGATATATGATATAATCAGAGAGAAAATTCAAGATTATGAGCAAATCAATAATCTCTTTTCTTTAAGGAGAATGACTACAAAAAGGGGGGTAAATAATACTCAACAACCTTGCACCGCTAAAGTTGCTACCCTCACTTAATAAACCATTGGTTTCTTATATATTAACCTCAAAGGGGGTAAATATTAATCATCAGCCTTGCACCGCTAAAGCTGCTACCCTCACTTTGTAAACAATTGGTTTTTTGAATTATAACCATAGCAATAAATGAAGAATTAGAAACACATCATGGGGTCATTCAGAGATAAATTAGAACGCTCTCACCCTTAAAGATGTAAGTTTCAACGTCATCTCCTTATTAAAGAATCCGCACGATGTCATAGATTCAGAAAATAACAGGCCGTTTCCAACGCGTTTCCTCCATAATGGATTCATCAGGGGATATGGCGAGATGGACAACAGTGCATCTAAAACATTATGGCACTGATAATAACTCTCCTAAGGGATTCAGATAAACACCTCCTTATATCATTTAGTATGACACTCCCATTCACCACAAATCACCAACCAGTGCAAAAAACTAAACATAAAAACCAATCACCAGCGAAAGTGTTTAATTATAATTATAAAACATCTGTGAGTCGGGTGCACTATTGCGCCGGAAAGAACGCTGCACATGTAAACCCATTCACCTATATAGTCGGCGATGAGAACGCCTGCTTGAAAGTGACCTCTGCCACAAATGACGTAAGGCACATGCGCAATGTGTTCCAAATAACTCACAATCATGAAGGAAAAATACTTCCGGTTTAAACAACTAACCATTTCCTGTTTAATTCGGCGCATGCGCCGTATCAATTCGGATCACCATCTTGGATTCCCCAAACATGCGCTGTTTAATTGAAACACACAACATAACGCAAAGGGGAATATATTCAGATTCCTATGGGCATGCGCAGTTTAACCCGCCAGTTTTAGAATCAACCATAACACACAATATGGCATAATTCGAAATATATGTTAACCATTTAAAGCAACATAATTCAAAATTTAATTAGGCAGGAAAATAGCATATAGAGATATGTATTATTAATCAACAGAGAAACAATACAAAGGAATAATTGTTATTTAGCCTAGGAGACTGTCAATAATCCTAGGACTCTTATTGCACAGAATTGACCAGGGAGTAACTATTAATGTGTGTCCCAAACAAACTACCATTTTAGTTAAAAAAAAAATTTTTTTTTACAAAAAATGGAAATATATAATACTGGAAAAATCCAGAAAAACAAAAAATAGAGCTTCGGCTGGACTCCAACACCACCAGAAAGAAAAGAAATTTGCGAGGAAATACTGTTATTATATAATTATTTAAATAGATAATTCAAAAGAGAGGGGGAGATTTATTATATTAGTGGGGAAGATGAAATGAGAGACCAGCACCTACAGATCATGCAAGGGAAGGAAAACAAGGGAAAGAAAAAAAGACAATAAAAAGCCTCATAATTTCCCTAATTATCCCTAAATTAAATGCGCCCTTCCTAGCAGCGGAGGTTGGAGCCCTAAAGACCTGCGCAGGTGGCCCCCCCGGTCAACGACGGCTTTCCCTCACTAAATGACCATATTACACCCTTCAGATATCAAAGAAAGCAAGCAAAGGAAAGTTGTTCATTCAATCCCTTCGGGGATGTAGAACGTAGACGATGAATCCACCTGGTCTCATGTTGCAATATCAATCTATCCCAATCACCCCCACGAATTGGTTTAGATACTTTCTCAATACCCATAAACTTAATCTCATTAGGGTTACCATTGTGGTTGGAGTTGATATGTCTAGCAATCGGTGTATCCATTTTTCTTGCAATGTCTCTCATATGTTCACCCACTCTCCTTCTCAGTTCTCTCTTCGTTTTACCAACATAAATCATGTCACATGTACAAATGGCTCTATATACAACTCCTCACTCTTACAGTTGATAAAGGATCTGATCTCGAATACATTTGATTTATCAGATGACAGAAATCTAAACCAATTCGTGGGGGTGATTGGGATAGATTGATATTGCAACATGAGACCAAGTGGATTCATCGTCTACGTTCTACATCCCCGAAGGGATTGAATGAACAACTTTCCTTTGCTTGCTTTCTTTGATATCTGAAGGGTGTAATATGGTCATTTAGTGAGGGAAAGCCGTCGTTGACCGGGGGGGCCACCTGCGCAGGTCTTTAGGGCTCCAACCTCCGCTGCTAGAAGGGCGCATTTAATTTAGGGATAATTAGGGAAATTATGAGGCTTTTTATTGTCTTTTTTTCTTTCCCTTGTTTTCCTTCCCTTGTATGATCTGTAGGTGCTGGTCTCTCATTTCATCTTCCCCACTAATATAATAAATCTCCCCCTCTCTTTTGAATTATCTATTTTAATAATTATATAATAACAGTATTTCCTCGCAATTTTCTTTTCTTTCTGGTGGTGTTGGAGTCCAGCCGAAGCTCTATTTTTTGTTTTTCTGGATTTTTCCAGTATTATATATTTCCATTTTTTGTATAAAAATTTTTTTTTTTACTAAAATGGTAGTTTGTTTGGGACACACATTAATAGTTACTCCCTGGTCAATTCTGTGCAATAAGAGTCCTAGGATTATTGACAGTCTCCTAGGCTAAATAACAATTATTCCTTTGTATTGTTTCTCTGTTGATTAATAATACATATCTCTATATGCTATTTTCCTGCCTAATTAAATTTTGAA
This sequence comes from Oophaga sylvatica, assembly GCA_033576555.1. Lineage (NCBI taxonomy): Eukaryota > Metazoa > Chordata > Amphibia > Anura > Dendrobatidae > Oophaga > Oophaga sylvatica. Next base: position 262,579,337 of record JARQOD010000006.1, on the reverse strand, counting down.
TTATGTTGCTTTAAATGGTTAACATATATTTCGAATTATGCCATATTGTGTGTTATGGTTGATTCTAAAACTGGCGGGTTAAACTGCGCATGCCCATAGGAATCTGAATATATTCCCCTTTGCGTTATGTTGTGTGTTTCAATTAAACGGCGCATGTTTGGGGAATCCAAGATGGTGATCCGAATTGATACGGCGCATGCGCCGAATTAAACAGGAAATGGTTAGTTGTTTAAACCGGAAGTATTTTTCCTTCATGATTGTGAGTTATTTGGAACACATTGCGCATGTGCCTGACGTCATTTGTGGCAGAGGTCACTTTCAAGCAGGCGTTCTCATCGCCGACTATATAGGTGAATGGGTTTACATGTGCGGCGTTCTTTCCGGCGCAATAGTGCACCCGACTCACAGATGTTTTATAATTATAATTAAACACTTTCGCTGGTGATTGGTTTTTATGTTTAGTTTTTTGCACTGGTTGGTGATTTGTGGTGAATGGGAGTGTCATACTAAATGATATAAGGAGGTGTTTATCTGAATCCCTTAGGAGAGTTATTATCAGTGCCATAATGTTTTAGATGCACTGTTGTCCATCTCGCCATATCCCCTGATGAATCCATTATGGAGGAAACGCGTTGGGAAACGGCCTGTTATTTTCTGAATCTATGACATCGTGCGGATTCTTTAATAAGGAGATGACGTTGAAACTTACATCTTTAAGGGTGAGAGCGTTCTAATTTATCTCTGAATGACCCCATGATGTGTTTCTAATTCTTCATTTATTGCTATGGTTATAATTCAAAAAACTAATTGTTTACAAAGTGAGGGTAGCAGCTTTAGCGGTGCAAGGCTGATGATTAATATTTACCCCCTTTGAGGTTAATATATAAGAAACCAATGGTTTATTAAGTGAGGGTAGCAACTTTAGCGGTGCAAGGTTGTTGAGTATTATTTACCCCCTTTTTGTAGTCATTCTCCTTAAAGAAAAGAGATTATTGATTTGCTCATAATCTTGAATTTTCTCTCTGATTATATCATATATCCTTATCTATACACTTTTTGAGGATGGTGTTTGTATTTGAGTGTCCAATTTTAACTTTTTTAGTTAATAAATGTTAAGTTTTAATATATCCTATTGCTGCTATTTACACGCATTTCTTTTATACTTTGAGTTTAGTTCTTTTATTCAGTCCCATTGCCACAAGTCTTTAAAATCCAGCCCCTAGCCATGCAGTCTGCCTTTGCAAATATTTGTAAAATAATGGGTTGTTCTAAAGAGCTCACTGCATTCAAGCATGACTGTAATAGGATGCCACCAATTCAACAAGTCAATTCATAAAATTTTATTTCTCCTAAATATTTCACAATCAATTCTGACTGATATTATTGGGAAGTGGAAAAGTATAGGAACATCCACAACTCAGACTTGAAGTGGGAGACCACTTGAAGTTACAAAATGGGGTCGCCAAGTGTTGAGACACATAGTACATAGAAGTTGCCAAAAACTCTGCTGCTTTAATAATTGTAGAGTCCCAAAGTTTTTCGGGTGTTAGCATCATCACAATCATGACAAAAATTGTGCATCAGGAGCATCTTGGCATGGGTTTTCATAGCTGAGCAGATGAATGTCAGCCTTACATATTGACTGCTACTGTATTTCTCCTAAGGCTAAGCAAAGGTATTAAATGGATCATGTATTTACATGATTAAACAGAACCTGTCATGTAAAAAAATGCTGATAACTTGCATACATGAGGTTATTGTGTAGGGTAATACCATTCTGAAGATGCCCAGTGCCTGCACAGAGAGCCCTGCTGCCAGGAGAAAATGAACATTATTACTCCTGGCAGGCTTTCAGTCACAGAGACACAGCTTTAGTCACCACTCAGTATACAGTGAGCAGTGGCTGAAGCCTTGCCCCCGTCACTGATAGTCACTATGCACTGAGCAGTCACTGAAGCCGCCCTGGCTTCACCTCTATGACTGAAAGCTTGAGGCTGTTTTCAGCCAGAGGGCTGGATGTGGCCTGGGGCCGCACTTTGCCCAGATCTGCTCTAGAAGACTCTAAGAAAGTTTGTGATAATGGTGAAAAGGACAGGAGAAAAGACAAATACAATATTTTTTGTTAACAATTCTTGAACTTTGTTTTCGTCTACAGTTAAGGACAAATTTATTTAGGAGTGCAGCAGTGTATGCAACAGGTTTCAGAACAGTAGGACGTGATGCTGCTCTCTATGTGATATTTTCAGTTAACTGCCTCTCATCAGCAGCTGCCGCTAGTCATTAGTAGTGACAACCTGAGAAGCCACAGGCGAGGAGAATAAAGCCACATATTGTGTCTCACAAGCTGAGAGTTGTGGAAAAATTACCTTAAATTACATTACAAAATTACAATTCATTTTTGAGTGAAATATATAAATGACTGATTATCATTCATGTTTAAGCTATCAAATACCAATATTCACATGTTATTATATGGATTTAACAGGTAAAAATTCATTTTGGAATTCATTACATGCCTTATATTTAGCTTATTTTAATGGAATTCACACTATTAACACAAATGACATGAATTTCACGCATTTTTCATGATATTTTTGTTCTCTCACATGTTGTACATGCATTTTTCCTAGCATTTTTTAACTCTTTCACTATGCGGCCAATTTCCGATTTTGCTTTTTTATTTTTCTTTCCACGTAGACATATGAGGACTTGTTTTTTGTGAGATGTGTTGCACTTTTGAATTAATTTTACCACAGAGTGAACTCGAGCTCGGGAAATAAATTCCAAGTGGAAACAAATTGTGAAAAAAACGTAATTCTGAAATTTTCTTTTTGGGAACTGTTTTGACATTTTGTAATAAAATTTACTCTGCAATATGATTCTGCTGATCAGTACTATTACAGCAATACCAACTATGTCCACTTTTTTTATTATTTTAGTGGTGAAAAAAAACAGAAGTTTGCAAAAAAAGACAAGTAACGCTTTCTTTTTTAGTTGAAAGAGCTGTGTGATGACTTATTTTTTGTGGGGTTGAGTCAATGTCTTTATTAAGACCATTTGGGGACAGACTTGACTTTTTGATCACTTGTTATATCATTTTTTGTGATATTGTTGCAATCAAAAAATGTAGTCTTGGATTTCTTGAATCTTAAGCCCGGGTCTCACATAGCGATACACCAGCGATCCCGACAACGATCAGGATCGCTGGTGTATCGCTATATTATCGCTGCTGAGCTGCCAAACAGGCAGCTCAGGCAGCGATCAGCACAAGGACATTGCGGGTAAACATCGCTAGTTACCCGCAGTGTACCTTGGATACCAGCGCCCTGATGCAGGGAGCTGGTAACCAAGGTACACATCGGGTTTCCAGGTGCTGCGCGGTGCCTGGAAACCTGCTGTGTACCTTGGTTACCAGTTCCCTGCATCGTTGTACAACAAGGCACAGTAAGGCAAGGAGTTATTAAACCTGGAAAATGACTTATAATAACAGAATGCAATATCTCTGTGCCTAGCCGAGCACATCATCCGAATCAGCGTTCCTTCCCCCATACGCCCATGCCCGCCAGCCAAGTGTAGCACTCTGGATTATGGATTTATAACTTTATAAGCATAACTAACAGGAATTACACACAGCAGGCAAATTTGGTCTTTATGTGCAGATAAAATCCAGCCAAATCCAGTGGCACTACTGCCATTCCATTCAGAGCTTCGGGTGGAAAGTTGTGGGCCATTCACGGTTCTGGACTGGAAATCATACTCTCAGAGATGGGAGGAGAGAGGCTGCACAAGCCCGTGGGGTGGGCACAGAGTGTGGGAGGAGCACCCAAGGAGATAAGTGTCAGCTCCTCATTTAGAGCTCAGTTTTCTTCTGGCCAGAGGACACGTTATCAGACAGAGCCTGGAAAGCCTATAACTAAGATTTGGACCTGTGATCCATCAGCACCTCCCTGTGGTCACATGCTACATAACATGGTAATTGCAACCTATCTATACCCTATCCTTTGTACTGCACTCCTGACTGCATACCTGTATATTGTTCTGTAAATATATGCTTGTATATTTCTAGTGCGCCTTTTAGGCGATTAAATATAAAATTAATCTTGGGCTGCTCTTTTATCTCGATCCATGATTCCCCACGTCTGCACGCTCGGTTGGTTATATGGTATGCTACCGGGTTGGTTCCGGACCCGATATAAGCCTGCTGTCAGACGGGGCTTATTTCAAATGAGGAACTGGTGGCAAAATATCATATTGTTTTAGTGAGGAACTCTGGCAGTGATGACCGGGAGGTTTATATATATATCCCCAGCCTGGACTGGTGATTAGTGTTGAGCGATACGATAATGTAAATATCGGCTATCGACCGATATTAGCTCTATCGGCCTTTCGATAATTCGTTTCGATATTTTCGTCTTATCGAATACCGGAATCGGATTTGTCACTGTCACTGTGAGTGTCCGTCGGTCGGGTCTGTCAGGAGTCAGCGGCACTTACCTGGCAGAAGATCTCCGGCGGTCACGACCTGGACTGCTTCATGGCCGCCATCATCTTTCCCCGGCGGTCACATGCAGTTTCTCGCGATAACTGCAGTGACTGCTGGGTAATCCCGGCCGTAAAGCAGTCAGTCCGATGACGTCACCGCCGGGGAAGCAGGTAATCAGCTGTGCTGCGCCGGGATGACAGGCTCTGCCTGTCATTCTGATGTAGCAGAGCTGGATCGTCGTGGGACACTCGTTACTATGGACTGCGTCGGTCAGGTGGTATACTTTTTTTTTTTTTTTCATTTTTTTTACAGGAGATCGATGGCGTCGCAGGATGACACTGTAATAAAAGTAATGAAAACTGTGTTTTTTTTTTTTTATTAAATTAAAAAACTTTTTTATGAACATTCACCCGTCCGGGTACATAAACAATTTAACTATTTACATACAGTGACCCTGTCCGGGTTATTTATAATTCTTTGGCAGGGGTGTTCCAGGTACCACCTGGTACTCTTCTGATGCTTGCCAAACATCCGAGGCACCAAGGACCACCAGGACCTGATGACGTCATGTGGCCTGTACAGTCAAGTCGTGACCCGCTATCTGGGTCTGTGTGGCCACCTCTTTCATCTCCCTCCGGGTCTGGAGCCCTATGTCACGGACTGTACGAACCCCAGGGGGCCTAACAGGCGCCGGGTATGGGCCAACTATACCTATCATGTCCATAGCTGGGGCTGCTGAGGAGACCACTGAGGGAGGCTGGGAGATTTACGGCGTGGGGTGGGCACTTTTGCAGAGGCCTGGATGTGGGAGGCTGAAGGCTCCGAGGGTCTCACAGGTTCCTGACACTCTGGGGAGTAGGGGTCGCACCTGGTAACATTTAGGGCGTACCATCCATTGTAACCCCAGTGTCGGGTGTAAGTCACCAAGTCTCCTGGCAACAGGTCCCTCCCCGGGTGTCCTTCTGGGAGGTGAGCCTCCACGTCCCGCCGGTTCACAAAAACTTCTAAATAAAGTCCAGGCTCCTGGATGAAGCCCCAACCACCTTTCAATTTAAAGCTCCGTACTGCACCCTTACGCCGCGGCTCCCTCTGGGTTCCTTTATCTTTTCTCATCCGGTCCTTATCTGCCCGGTCCTTCTCCAGCTGACGTTGGCGAAGTTTTTGGGATTCTCGCTGCTCCCTTTGTCGCTCTGCTTCCCGCTCCCAACGTCTCCACTCTTCCTCCTGACGCCGGTTGAAATTCTCCTCCACCAGCAGCTCCATGTCTCCACCATCAAACTGCAGCTTACAGTGTCCGGTTTGCGGCAGCTCTCCTGGCGCCCTCCAGTCCTGGTGGCGCTCACCTGCGGAGGAAGCAGCCGGCTCTGGAACAGATGACAGTCGGGGCTCCGGTACAGGCAGGTAGTGCTCTGGTGCCTGCGCGGCCTCCTCCATGAGGACGGGTGTCGCTTCTTCTGTCTCAGCGACGGGGGCAGACAGCGGGATCTGGGGTGCTGCCGGTGCAGCGTTTTTTGCACGAACGGGTGCCTCCACTGCGACAACGTCAACCGGATCACATTGCAAGGGCTGGGATGCCCGCACGGACTCCTCTACTAGAACGGGTGCCTCCACTGCGACAACGTCAACCGGATCACATTGCAAGGGCTGGGATGCCCGCACGGACTCCTCTACTAGAACGGGTGCCTCACCTTCCGGTACAGACACTTCAGGTAAGAGGGATTGGCGCCGCTCCAAGTTTAGTTTTAGGGCACGCCAGCTGGCTTCCATCCTGGCGACCTCCTCCCGGTGCCGGGCCAGGCCTCTTAGGGTATCCTCCGCTTCTTGCAGCGTAGGAGGGTTTCCAGGCCGGGTGCCCAACGGTGGTTCCGTGGCGATCGGGTCGCTTCCGTGGGGGGAGAGCTCTGACTGCTCCATCCCTTCACACTTCTGCTCGTGTCCATTAGCCATCTCTGCCAAGTCACATGTATCATTAGCATCTGAAGAGGGCCCCTCTTTTGTAGTGAGGCGGGACCTTCGTGTTAGTTTCCGCACACTGAGGAGGATGAGGAGGCGGAACTCAAGAGCTGTGGGGTACGATCTTACATTGCAGTACCATTTAGAGCCATCGTTTTCGCGTCACTGAGTGAGTGTGTACACCCATGAAGAGCACGCCCTTCTTCTTCACCAGTGCCTCGTCGTGACGCAGATATGGCGGAAAAATGGCAAATACATTCTCTGATGATTTTAGCAATTCTCAAGCACAAAACCAGTTCAATTCAGGCACACAGGACTCGCTTATAGCGAGCTACAGAATCCTGTTCGTGACGCCCAAGTTGAGTCGCACAGAGCCAGAGGTTTTTGGGGTACTCGGCACCGAGCCCGTCGACTTCTATGGGGTATGTCACGGCTTTACCCGGCAATTGAATCAGAGTCTATTTTACTATGTAGAAGTGTATAAACTATAAATATATGTATATATATATATATATGTCACAATGACATGTATATATATATATATATGTATTCTATGTGTGTATATTTAGTGTTTACAAGGAAATAAAGGTTTTTTTTAGTTGCGATATTTTGTTCCCATAGACTTACATTGGACTTCCGGTATCGAAATCGGATATCGACGATATTTAGTGCTATCGGCGATACAATTTCGATACAATATTTTTAGATATCGAGCACTATCGCTCAACACTACTGGTGATATATATCCCCCCTCACTGGGAGCACCTCAATAACTCTTACCTAAAAGCGAAGCATTTCCAGTGACTATTTGCCCTCGTTGCAGTTCCCTGACTGACCTGGGGCAAATGGTGGTGCCAGAGACCCCTGCTAGGTCCTTCTCTCCCCTCTACCCGAGGTAAGCGAAGTCGACCCCCCCTTCCTCTGCGAGATCCCTCACAGATTGGTGGCAGCACGGTGGGATCGAGATAATAGTGTGCATGGGATCCCTACTCCCAGACACTAAGGACTACCAGCAGTTGCTTTTGCTGCTGGGGTCTTAAGATCAGCTCAAAATTGAACAGTCCGAGTGCAAATACTGTAGAGGTGTGGGTGCTCGCATTGCCACTCTGTCTGTGACCGAGGGCTGAAAAAACTGGCTGCAAGCACTCGAAGTCAGACAAAAATGATGGCCACAGAGCTAGCCCATAATGCAGAGAATGACAATACTGGCTCCAAAGAAGGGGTGAACCAGAGGGGTCCCGCCCGGGCTCCCCAGCGTCTCGCCGCCAGTGCACTACCCTGCAGGAGAACGCCCTCTTACTGCCCTCCCCGGACTGCTCAGATCTGAGGCCCTCTTTCAAACTGCCCTGGTGAGCCTCGAAGTGGGGCACGAGGAAGCCTATGCAGCTCTCCTGAAAGCGGCAGAGCGCCAGGCAGATTGAGAGGTGGCACAAGCAGATCGAGAGGTGTCACAAGCAGAGTGCAAGGTGGTGGACCGCTGTGAGGTTGCAAAGCGACAGCATCAGCTTGAGTTGGCTCGACAGAGTCTCATACGGCCCACCACAGCACCTCCGGAACCCTAGACAGCCAAGGTCCTAGCCGAGGACTTCCCCTTGCTGGAGAAGAATGGAGACCTGGACTCATTTTTGCGGGTCTTTGAGTGGACCTGCCGCCAGCATCATCTGGCATTGGATCAGTGGGCCAAGTACCTGACCTCCCGTTTGAGGGGTGAGTCTCTGGAAATTTTGGGGAACTTACCTGTTGGGGCGGTACAGGACTATGAGAGCATCAAACAGGCCCTGATCCAGCAGTTCAACCTCACCCCAAAGTCTTACCGCAGGAAGTTCCGGAGCCTGCAAAAAGGCCCCAAGGACACGGGCCCTTATGAGAGCTGGAAAGCACTGGGCCAAGGGTCTGGAGCTCACCACCGGCCAGGAGATCCAGGAGGCATTTGTCACAACCGGCCAGGAGATCCAGGAGGCATTTGTCATGGAACAATTCTTGTGGAACTGCCCAGAGGATCTTCAGTAATACTTCCGTTACCGGAAACCAAAAGGAGCTGCTGCTACAGCCACCCTGGCAGATGACTATGCCAATACCTGGGCCCCTGAAGCAAAGCGGGCCACCCACAGCACCTGGAGAGGGGGTAAGAATCATCCTGCCCTTGTTTCCCCAGCCCCAAGAAAGCAAGGTCTGTTTCTCTCTGCTGTCCAGGGGTAGAACCCTGGAGGTCTTCGGATCCCTTTGGGACAAAATGGCTCCTGCACCAATCTCAGAAGCATCAACCTCCACCTGAAATGGTAGAGAAACATCAGATTGGCGCAGAACAGGAGCAGAAGTGAATCTCCGCTTAAGCTCCTGAAATGCAGAAACTGCCTCAGGAGACCAATTCACTACATCAGAACCCTTCTTGGTCAAATCAGTCAGTGGCTTCACAATACCAGAGAAATTAGCTATAAATTTACGATGAAAATTAGCAAAACCCAAAAATCTCTGAAGAGCCTTCAAAGTAGTGGGTTGAACCCAATCACAAATGGCCTGAACTTTGACCGGTCCATTTCAATAACAGATGGAGACATAATGAATCCCAGAAATAAAACCTTCTGTACGCCAAAAAGACATTTTGATCCCTTCACATACAATGCGTTTTCTCTCAAAATCCGGTGAGAATCGCAGTCATTGGAAAAAATCAAGATATCGTCCAAATAAACGATCAGAAATTTATCCACAAAATCCCTGAAAATATTATTCATAAAGGATTGGAAGACGGAAGGGGCATTAGTAAGCCCAAAAGGCATCACTAGGCATCACTAGGTACGTCTTCCATTCATCTCCATGCTTGATGCGAATAAGATTACATGCCCCTGAGGTCAAGCTTGGTAAACCAACAAGCACCCTTCACTCTGGAAAATAGGTCAGAAATCAAGGGTAACGGATATTGATATTTAACAGTGATCTTATTCAGGAGACGATAATCAATACATGGCCTCAATGAGCCATCCTTCTTGGCCACAAAGAAAATGTTGGCGCCCAAGGGTGAAGAGGATGGTCTGATATGACCCTTCTCTAAAGACTCTTTGATATAAGATCGCATGGCCTCATGCTCAGGTAAAGATAGAGCCGACCTTTGGGAAATTTACAACCGGGTACTAAGTCAATAGCGCAATCATAACTCCTATAAGGAGGTAAGGATGCAGACTTACTCTCACTAAACACATCAAAAAATCAGTCAAATAGTCAGGAACATCCTGAGACTGGGGGAGGCAGAAAAAACATCTTGAGACTGGGGGGGCAGAAAAAACAGGAGTGTCAATACGAACACATTGACAACCCCAACTGGTCACAGACACAGACTTCCAATCCAAAACAGGATTGTGAGTCTGTAACCAAGGAAACCCCAGTACAACAATGTCATGTAAATTATGTAACACCAAAAATTACATTCATTATTACTATATAGGGCACTCATAGGGGGCTTTAATATTTTTTCTAAGGGGATATTTTACCATCTTTAAGGCAAAAGGGGACATATGTAGCTGGAACAGGGTTGGTTATTACTATGTGAGGCAGTAGAGGAGCATTATTACCATTCCCCACAGCAGGTACAGTAATGGGGACAGCAGCAGTGGCTCATCATTGGGTTATAATCAAAATGGAGAGTTCATGCAGGCTTGGAATACATAGGGATAATGCTAGAAATGTGAAAAGTAATGTCTTTGTTGTAAACTTTACCGATGATTTGTTGTTTGAGAAGCTATGTCAGTAGGATCCAGATGGAAAAGTGAAAAGTGATTGACTCCATTAGAAAGAACGTCACTTGTAAGTCACTATCTATATTTGCACTGTAATCTCTTAACACGTTCTTCAGAATTGGTATCTGCAAGTGTATGGTCACTGTATGAGTGTAATATCGGTCTTTGTTTTTTGTGTATTGTTTATGAAGGCAAAAAATTCATTGTTCTTGACAGCACATTGCTCTCTGTAAACAGGAGATGTTCTGCCGATAAAAATTATACGGTGGGTAAAAGAGCGATCTTTTAGCCATTGTTCTACCTGCAACCATTCTTTGTTTGCCAAAGAGTTTTGGTTTAGAGTCAAATGTCTTGAATATAGTCTATTGGCGTGCATTTAACAATCTGAAATCAGCTTGTACCCTAAATATTTCTGTTTGATGGTTCAAATATATTAGCATTATGTGTCCCACTTTATGTGTCCCCACATTTTAATTTTCACGCATGATCACACTTTGCATAAACTGGTCCTGTTGGTGAAACAAAAATGACTTTTGTTCTCTAAGATGGGTAAGTTTTAATGCAAAAGTTAATCTGTACAAAATCAAAACCTGTACAAAAGCATGGTCTGTGGGTGAAAGAAAAAACTCATACAAATAACAATCATGAAATTGCAGTCTTTTTGCACCCTTTAAAAAACACAAAACAAACATAAAGTGGTAACTAATACCTCTGTTCACAGGCCTATACTGATAAATCCACTAAAATTTATATAAATACCATTGACACTAAGTGGATTAGCAATATAAAAATGTATCTTTGTTAAATACACATTAAAACATATTTTTACCCAATTCCACCATGCTTATTGCAAGTCTTTCCAGCGCCTTTATTAAACAATGCTGCAGTTCCAAAAAGGGTCTAACCAGCTTATGAGAAAGATCCAATGTTGCAATATTGTATCATTCTCATAGACTGGTTAAAGCTTCTTTTGGAACTGCAGCATTGTTGAATAAAGTGTTGGAAAGACTTAGGCCGGCGTCACACTGGCGACAGAATCGGACGACTGCAATGCGATGAAATATCGCATTGCAGTCTGCCCTATGTTAATCTATGGAGCAGCTCCCAGTATCCGTTATTTTGTGGTCCGTTTTTAAACGTCCGTGAGCAATCGCAGCATGCTGCGATTGTCACCGATTGTGGGTCGACAATCGCCAATGCAAGTCTATGGGAGCGATGAAAAATCTGATTACAAACGGACCGCATGGTGTGACTTGCGATGAAATCGCCATCGGTGTCCTTAGAAAAGCCGGCAGTTCATCCCCGGCATATACTGTAAAATCACACTGACAGCTTTAATAAAGACTAGAAAGAATAGATATACACACATAGAATACATATATATATATATATAATTGTGACATGTATATATATATATATTTTATTTCCTAGACCTTCTACATACTGTAATAGCCGCAAATTCAATTGCCGGCTTCTGTGAAATCACAGAAGCCGACATGAAATGATTACATTGTTTCCACACAGTTAACCATGTAATTTCCTGTATTTTGATATTTGTTTAGAACTTACAATTACATGAGTGTATTTGTGCTAAATTTCAGACATGATAGGGGTTAATTAAAGGTGTAAATTCGTTTGACAAAAAAATGCGTGGGCTCCCGCTGTATTTTCCTCCACCAGACAGACAAAGCAAGCGAGTGGGGGCAGATAATAACAGCCTAGGGAGGGTACATTTTTTTTGGTGGCCCCCCCTGGCTACTAACATCTGCCCCCAGACACCCCAGAAAGGGCAAATCTATAATTAGATCGCCCTTTCTGGCACTTTGCCCGTCTATTCCCATTGCCCTGTAGCGGTGGCGAATGGGTTAATAATCTCACCTTAATGTCAACTTAGTATTGAACAGGTGACCTTAAGGCAGGTTAATAATTGAGAGCTGTCCAATTAGACAACTATCAATTATTAATCCTATTGAAGTAAATAAAAAAAACACACACACACTTTAAGAATAAATAATTTTAATGAAATAAAAGCACATATTTTTGACCATCTTTTATTTAAGTTTTTAATCCGTTCGAAGCCCTTGTTCTTCTAAAATAAATATAAAATAATAAAACAACATTATTCTTACCTATCTGGCAATCTGTCACGTCCCACGCTGTAATCCTTCACAAAGGGTTAACTAGCTTTGAGCCAAGCAGTGCAAGTAATCCTGCATGCTCAGCTCAAAGCTCCTGAATGAATAAGTTCCTCTCCTGGCGACAGGAGAGGATGTGTTTAATGAATGAAGCTTAATTGATTGTGTCCACTTTCCCTTTAGGTCAGGTCACTAAAGTTAAATTGCCAATAAATCAATTAAGCGCCATTCATGAATCACTTCCTCTACTTTCTGTGGTAGAGGAACTTATTCATTCAGGGGGTTACAGCTAGGAGACAGAATTAATCTCTCAGCTAACTGTAACCTCTTAAAACCTTTCTGATGGATTCAGCGTGTGGACCTGACTGTACATCGGATTGGTAAGTATGATTTTGCTTTTTTATTTTATTTTTATTACAGGAAATGGTTTTAGCAGGAAAATAAAATATTGTCAAAAACTGTGTGATTATTTCATTAAAATTCTTTTTTATTAAACTGTGTTTGTTTGATTTTTCTTTCATACAATAGGATTAATAATTGATAGTTGTCTAATTGACAGCTCTCAATTATTAACCTGCCTTAAGGTCACCTTTCAATACTAAGGTGACATTAAGGTGAGATTATTAACCCATTCGCCACCGCAACAGGGCAATGGGATTAGACGGGCAAAGTGCCGGAAAGGGCGAATCTAATTATAGATTTGCCCTTTCTGGGTGTCTGGGGGCAGATGTTAGTAGCCAGGGGGGGGCACCAAAAAAATGTACCCTCCCTAGGCTGTTATTATCTGCCCCCACTCGCTTGCTTTGTCTGTCTGGTGGAGAAAATACAGCGGGAGCCCACCGCATTTTTTACAACGAATTTACACCTTTAATTAACCCCCTACATGTCTGAAATTTTGCACAAATACACTCATGTAAATTGTAAGTTCTAAACAAATATCAAAATACAGGAAATGACAATGGTTAAACTGTGTGGAAACAATGTATCATTCCATGTCGGCTTCTGTGATTTCACAAAAGCCGCAATTGAATTAGCGGCTATTACAGTATGTAGAAGTGTAAGAACTATAAATATATGTATATATATATGTCACAGTGACATGAATATAATATATCTATTGTGTTCTATGTGTATATATCTATTCTTTTTTTTTGTGATTGAATACTATTCTTTGGATCCAATTATATGTCAGTTTTGCAAGCCTGCGAGAAATTCTCGCAAGTCGGATGAAAATCGGATGTTACAATGGTACACACACATAGCGACTAAAATCGCATCTTTGAAGGAAAATCGGATGCCAGAAGGATGTGTGATGTTTGCATTTTGATCCGACAATCGACCGTCTAAAACGGACCGTTAGTTGTCGTTGAGTGTGACGCCGGCCTTACACTTTGCACGGTGGAATGTGTGTATGAATATATTTTAATTTAAGGTATTCATAAAGGTTACACTTTGCATTGTTAATCCACTTATAATAGATATACTTAAATTAGATATACTTATAATAGGTTGTAAACAAATGAAATCAAATTTTAAAACTTAAAACCCAAAATAGGTTAAATTTAGAGATGAGCTGATCGATTCACAAAGAATCAAGTTTGGTTGAATTTCTTGAAATTCATGCTTTCACGCAAATTCAACCATTCAATTCGCGGTTCAAAAAAATAAAATTGCCTGGCAAAAACCATTTTTCACTACTAAAGCATCAGATAGCAAGCTAACAACATTTTGGGTTGCTGCGTGGACTTCCCCATAATGCCCTGCAGCAGTGACATCTTACAGAATTTTATATCTTGTGCAGTGGTGTTAGTACCTGGGTCGTCTGAGATCAACGGGTTCCCAGTTTGTTTGGTGAGACTCATTTTCCATTTCCAATGTCACTAAGTAAAGTCTCTTTCTTCTGTAGAGTAGGTAGAGTGCAAGTTCTTATGGTCAGCAGGGTCTTCTCTTTCATGTAGAAGGCAAGCTCTTTTGATAAGCATGGTCCTCTCTTTCTTTCTCCTGTAAAGTGTAAGCTCTTTTGAAGAAAACCAGGGACTTTGTTGGAATAAAACATTGGATTGCAGATATCACGGTATTGTTTTATTCAGCTGCTTATGACCTGCATGCCCATATAGAAGGTGTAGGAGGGTTGATCCCACTGAGAGATTTCCTTTCAACAGTAAATAACAAAATAGCACATTCCTATTTCTGTAACTTGGCTCCTCTATTATACTTCTGTAACATTTTGGCCTTTTAAGGATTGTATATTTGTAATATAATGACATAGTTTTGCAAAAATAACTGGAAAGATGATTTATGGATTTTATAATGTTGTAGACAATCCAAGAGATTGCCCCGTGGAATTAATATGTGATGAATATGAATAATGTGCTTTCTTTATGCAGCGAGATAGAATGTTGCATACTTTTGTTTGCAGAATGTGTTAAGTAATGCTCTCTGGAGGATGAACACTATCACTGAAGAGTAAATGCGAATATTGCATGATTTGACCAACAATGGGTATGGTGGTTGACATGGACAAGTTTGAACTTGTGTTTATAATAAAACTGAAGCCTATTATCATGCAAGAATGCTGTCACTTGACTGTCTGTAGGCTGTATTTTTCACTTTTGCTTACCTTTAATTCTATAATATGTGAGCATTTCTAGGTCATTTACAGCCCCCAAGAAAAAAAATTGTGCTTCTCCTACCTTTAGGAAATAGAAGCAATATGTCTGTTAGTAGGATTAGTGAAGTCATCATAGAGACATTTCTCATTCAAACATCTTCTAACTTTTTTTCTAATTTCTTTGGGCTGTTGTTTATTTGTTTTTTTTTAAATGTTAGTTCTACAGCATGTTTTCAAACTGCACTGCCAAGAAGGTTACTGCTGTCTGTGAAAACTTGCTGCGTGGTGAAATACGACTTCAAACATGACCATTTTCTACTGAGTGTAGATGATCTCTTCCTGATGTAGCAAGCTAAAATATCTCTGTGAAGGTTGGTATAGCAAACCTTTTCAATTTATGGTAATGTGAAGAGTCATATAACATCTGCAACATGCACCTACATAGCAATACAATTTATCTATTCCAATTTACATTAAGAAAGCCAAATTCGTTAAGTTTGCATTGACGAACAGAAGGTGTTGCTTTGCTTAATTCTGTCTTATTTATTGAAGAGCGCTGTAGGTCAAATTAAATAAAATGTTTTAATTGTATTTTCTTAGATTTTTTTAATGACTCCTATTATTTGCATTCTTTTTATAATAATAACAGCAATTAATCAATTCTACAATTATATTGAAGATGCCATTGGGGTATTAAAAAATACAGTAAACAAAATATTTTATCAAAAAGATTTTAATGAAGTGATATAGGAAAGATTTGTATCTTCGTACCGTTGTTAGCCAGTAGATAGAAAAATATTTAGACTTGAGAGTCTGAGGACTCTCCAAGTCTAAATATTTTTCTATAATGAAGTGAAGCATCAGAAATAACAATTAGAAAATAATATATGCAAATTGCCTCTTCAAACAAAGAGGACTTGTACTCTATAGCGCCACCTATTGGAAGTAGCGATCCTATAAGTCACAATCAACCCTTTAAACGAGTCTTGTAATATGACTTAGGATAAAAGCCAAATCAGAATCTCCATTTGCAGACACGGTGTTTCGGACTGTTGGTCCTCGTCAGTGCAAAGTAGGAGAGATCTGATTTGGCTAGATGAGAGGCTCTGACTGGGGTCTAGGGGGGTAAGGTTCTCCTTCTGGAGAGTGACATACCAGCTCTGGCGTGTCGAGGTAAGGAGGCTTATTCACCGTGCAATGCTCCTCTGGGAAATTTTAATATGCAAATTGCCTCTTCAAACAAAGAGGACTTGTACTCTATAGCGCCACCTATTGAAGTAGCGATCCTATAAGTCACAATAACAACCCTTTAACGAGTCTTGTAATATGACTTAGGATAAAAGCCAAATCAGAATCTCCATTTGCAGACACGGTGTTTTCGGACTATTGGTCCTCGTCAGTGCAAAGTAGGAGAGATCTGATTTGGCTAGATGAGAGGCTCTGGACTGGGGTCTAGGGTAAGGTTTCTCCTTCTGGAGAGTGACATACCAGCTCTGGCGTGTCGAGGTAAGGAGGCTTATTCACCGTGCAATGCTCCTCTGGGAAATTTTAATATGCAAATTGCCTCTTCAAACAAAGAGGACTTGAAACTCAAATAGCGCCACCTATTGGAAAGTAGGGATCCTACAAGTCACAATCAACCCTTTAACGAGTCTTGTAATATGACTTAGGATAAAAGCCAAATCAGAATCTCCATTTGCAGACATTTCCAATAGGTGGCACTATAGAGTACAAGTCCTCTTTGTTTGAGAGGCAATTTGCAAAATCAAATTTCCCAGAGGAGCATTGCACGGCGAATAAGCCTCCTTACCTCGACACGCCAGAGCTGGTATGTCACTCTCCACAAGGAGAAACCTTACCCCCTAGACCCCAGTCCAGAGCCTCTCATCTAGCCAAAAACAGATCTCTCCTACTTTGCCCCTGACGAGGACCAATAGTCCGAAACACCGTGTCTGCAAATGGAGATTCTGATTTGGCTTTTATCCTAAGTCATGTTACAAAGACTCGTTAAAGGGTTGATTGTGACTTGTAGGATCGCTACTTCCAATAGGTGGCGCTATAGAGTACAAGTCCTCTTTGTTTGAAGAGGCAATTTGCATATTAAAATTTCCCAGAGGAGCATTGCACGGCGATATAGCTCCTTACCTCGACACGCCAGAGCTGGTATGTCACTCTCCACAAGGAGAAACCTTACCAATTAGAAATAAACATTTGACTTCATATTTTTTTTTAAACACATGGTTAATCCAATAAGAGTATTCTTTTCTAACACCTTTAACCTTCTTTTAGTACTCTCATTTTAATACTATATGTTCATATTATTAATTATATTATGTTTATATTATATTATCATATGCACACCCTCATGTGTTAGAACTGCCGTTATTTTTCGACTATTAGACGCACCGGACTATAAGACACACCAGGTTTTTAGAGGTTGGAAAATAGGATAAAATATATTTGAAGCAAAAAATGTGGTAAAATATTTAATACATTAATAACATACTATTATATGTTGGTGTTATTATATATAATAGCATGTTATTTATGTAGAAGCTACGGGTAAGAAATGTGTTTCATGCGGGACAAGTTGGTGTCTGTCAACTACTATGTGAAGATGCTGGAGGGTGAGTATAAGCCGCGGGGTCACACATGCAAGAAATTTGCACGATTTTTGTGCGATCTCTCTCGTGAACACCCGGCACTGACCGATGACACTCAGACTGGAGCGGCAGCTGCAAAGATAAAAAACATGCAGCCGCACGCTCTTGTCTGAGTGCCGGCGCATTGTGCGGGGTGTTTATGTGTTTACACAAAAAACGTGCAAATTTCTCGCATGTGGACCACGGCCTAAGAATGGGGCATAGGGCTTATAATTAAAACCACACTCCCAGCCTGATAACACTGGAGTGCTGCTTTAAGATCCCATGGGAGAAACTAAAACTCCCAGCATGTCCTGCAAGATCCTATGGCATGCTGGAGTTATAGCCACCACAGGGTGGCAGAGGATTTTTTATGTGCTTTCATTACTAACCTTTTAAATAATTTTCGGGTTTTACAGTGTGTCTGAAGGACCTGTGATACAACCCCTGAAGAGGCAGGGCTTTGTGTGGCCCATGGATGCTCCGGGCCCGCCCTCTTCATGACTTCATCACAGGTCCTCCCACAGGAACATTCAGCATCTCATCGGGCAAAAGCCCCTTTTGCTGTCAGGTAATGCAATCTTTCCTGCTCCCAACTCTGCTCCTGTTCCCCCCCTTCTCCCTTCCCTACACAGTTCCCCAGCTGCTGCAGGTTTCCCAGGCGCTGGGGAACCATGTGGCTCTGCCCTTTCTGCTCCTCCCCTCACTGCTCAGACTGATAGGTGGGTGGGGAAGCGGCTAATTAATATTCACTGTACTTAAGTATCGGGAACCAGTGGTTTCCCAGCGTGCTGGATTCCGCAGCGGGGGATATTTCCTGCCTCCTGCATCCCACTCCCCCCGGGGGGCCGCCCCCCCCCGGTGTTAAAAAATTCCCAAACCAAAGACCACCCACATTTTCCTCCCCTCCCAAATTGGAGGAAAAAACAGTGCGCTTATAGTCCGAAAAAATATGGTAGAAATATGTACATTCCTTTTTAAATTTATATCATCTCATTATTTGCATTGACCCTTGATCTCATGCAATCAATGTGAAAACTTTTTGCCCATCTTTTTTTTTCTATTAAAAAAAAATCGTCGTATTTTTGCTAGGGTATCTGAGTAAAGCATGAGAAGCATTTATCGCTAGGACTTTATCATTGCCCCAGACTAGCTGTTTTTTGCCAAGTCGTATACCCCCCCGCACCTTCCTCTGATAAACAGTTTCGCCGTTGATAAAACAGTGTGCATAAGAACCTGGTTTTGGAAAGGTTTAGCTTTCTAAGCTCTGATTCATGCTTTATCTAAGAGCACGATTGCATAACAACTTGAATTTGAAAACCCAAAAAAACAAAAGGCAAAGGCTTCACACTAGCATTCCTCAGAGCGGGCGGAGGGCTGTGGACTTCCCCGTGAAGCTCCGCCCACTGCCGCACCTCCTTTTCCGGGTCAGCTCCACCTACATCGCAGGGGGGGGCCCTGCCTTTTACCTATCTTTAACATTATAGAAAAAAGAAATTTAGAGCAGCAAAAAAAGAAAAACCCAAGAAATCCGGGTACAAATGTTCCAACCGGCAAACCCAAAACCCTTTGAAAAATAAACAGTCAATAGCTTAAATAAAAGTTTAAATATTTTTTAACTTTAAGGTACGCGGGCCGTGCGGATGTATGCGGAAGTTTGGGCCACATGAAATCGTTTTGACAATGAGGGAAAAAAACAAATTCCAAACACTGTTGCGTTCGGCCGCAGGTTGCTCCATCGTCAAAACGACGAATGCGGGGGCATCCGCGGGGCAGGATTGAGGCCACAATGCAGACATAAGCGAAGCTGACCAGAGGAGGTGCGGGAATGGGTGGAGCTTCAACAGAGGAAGGCCGGGGAGCCCTCCACAGCTCTGGGAACACAAATGGGGAAGTCAGCCTAAGGATACAGTACAAAACCCCGGAATTTTTTTCTTTTTTGTAGCACATTTTTACATTTTTTACAGTGGTAAAAATTTAGGTTGAAATTTTTGCGTTATTTGTAATATTGGAATTTTGGCGCAAGTTTTTGGAAATTTTTGCAATTTTTTAATTTTTTAAACCTTCCCCCCAATTTTTAAAACCCTTTTAAACCCCCAAACTTTAACCCCCCAAGGTTTGGGTTTTTACGTTAATTTACCTGACCCAAGGCCAATTTTTTAAAAATTCTTGACCACGTCACTTTTTGATGTATAACTCTGGAATGCTTTGACGGATCCCACTGATTCTGAGATTGTTTTTTCGTGACAAAATTGCACTTCATGCTAAGTTGGGAAAATTTATTCCCATAAGACTTGCAAGTATAAGTGAAAAAATGGAAATTTGGTAGAAATTTTTGAACATTTTATGCAATTTTCAATACTTTGAAAATTCAAACCCAAAAATGTCACAAAAAAATAGAGAAAAAAACCCTATATACTGTGTATAAGCCCCAGATTTTAAACAAAAACCCCCTTTTTTTTGATGAAAAAGGCCCCCCCCCCCCGGGGTATACACGATTAGGCAGAAACCAGCGGGAAGGGGGAGCCGCGGGGAGGAGCCTGTATGGCTGGGACACAATCATCTACACCTCCCTCACCCTCCCCGAGATGCCATCGCTGAACGTCCGGGAATCCTTCGGTTGTAACCCGGCTTTCCTGCCGCTCTTCTTGCAGAGTGGTGAAGTAAAGAAAACCGCTCACTAAGGTCATTAATATGGACGGCGACTTCCACTGCTTGGACTCACTCCACTCCCATAGGTGTGGCATCCATATTAGTTCATGGGGGGGTGTTTGTTGGGTCTATTAATGAGCGCATTAATACGTCACCCGCTTAGCACCAGGATGAGCTTGCAGGAACCTGGACAAGTAGTATACCACACTCAATGTAGGTGGGATTGCCAGGACATTCAGCGATGGCACGGGGAACGGTGATATGATGGAGTAGGATGGGGGGGATCATGAGGAGGACAAGGAGCACGGATGCGTGCAGGAACGGGGGAGGACGGAGAGCACCAAGAGGACAGCACGGAGCAGGACAGGGAGGATGGAGAGCACAGAGGAGCACCGGAGCAGTGATGGGGATGGATGGAGGGCACCGAGAGCACGGAGCAACCTCTGGGGAGGATGGAGTAGCACAGAGGAGCATGGAGCAGTACGGGGGGAGGACGGAGAGCACAGAGGAGCAACGGAGCAGGACGGGGGGAAGGGCGAGAGAGAGAGGCGCGCGAGAGGAGCCCGGAGTCAGGACGGGGGGGAGGATGGAGGTCAACAGAGGAGCATCGATAGGTGCAGGTACTGGGGATGATGGAGGGCACAACGAGAGCACACGATCCGTTGCAGGGGGAGGTATGTAGGAGCACAAGAAGGATCACAGAGCAATGACGGGGGAGGATGAGAGCCCAGAGGAGCACGGAGCAGGACGGGGGGCCACAGGAGGGTGGAGCAGGAAGGGGGAGCAAACAGAGGCGATGGAGAAAGGAAGGGGTGAGGGTCTAGGCTGCAGTATAATGGTGAGGGAGGGGAATACGGATGCGAGGAGAGGGGGAGCACAGAGAGAATTGGAGGAACACAGAGCAGGATGGGGGAAGCAACTGAGCAGGACGGGTGGCTTAACACCTGGCAAGCGTGAGCGAGACATTCCGAAATCATTAAGCATACCCAAGTTTATTTTTCGAGAGGCTTCCTCCGTGGCAAAATAGGGACCCTCGAGCTTATACACGGGTCGGGCTTATACCTCGAGTATATACGTAATAAAGCTAAACATTTCCAAAATGTCTAGGCTGCATGAGAACGAAACAATCGACATGACTATGGACAATCGTTTAACCTTTTTTTATTGTGTGAGTGACTGAGGATATTTGGTTAAGTTATAAGGGTTAAAAGGTTGACCATGGGATGGGGGTCATGGGGCTGTGAGGTAGAGTCTGTGGGGGAGGGGGGGTGGGGGGGTGGGAGGGTCATGAAAATTAAGGAGCCAACAGAGGAGTTTGACAAAACAATTTTTTTAGGGGACCTGCATTACGGCTTTGAATGCTTTGAGAGGCCTATATGACAGGAAATATCCAAAAGTGACAACATTCTAAAAACTGCAACCCAAAGGTGCTAAAAAAATCCACATTCAAGTATTTTAGGGAGTACTCAGAGAGCGGCCTTCAAGTGCTTTCACAATGAAATTTTGGATGTGGGGAAAGAAAAACGAACACATATAGTGAAACGTTTTTTTCACAAAGAAGATTTACTTTGCAGATCCCCAAGAGAGCGAGTATTTATTTTAAATAACAAGTGTAAGAGTAAAAATATTGGAACCCAAAAAATTGTTGTGCAATTTCTGCTGAGCAATGCTGAAACCGCAATACAGGGGGAAAACCACTGTTTGAGTGCCCCGCAGAGCTCGGAAGGGAAAGAGGATCGAATTTGAATTTATTGAATGCAAAATTGTTGGAACAATTAGTGAACACTCCATGTCGTGTTAGGAGTGCTCCTGGATGTGCTGAACCCATGAAAATCCAACCACCACCATTGCACCATGTATTTTGGAAACTTACGCCCCTAAATGAATGTATTTAGTTGTTGGTGAGCACCTTTTGAATCCCCCAGGTGCTTCAACAGAGCTATAATAATAAGCCTGTAAAATAGAAAACAAAAATCATTTTCCCCTTCCCCACACAAAAATGTGTATTTAGGAGGCCAGAGGGAGGAGAAGGAGAAAGCCCCAAAGTTTTGCATTTTCATTAGGGTAACAGGAGAAATTTGGCACCAGAAAACAATTTGCTGGTGAATTTTTCCGTCCTGAGTACTTACTCCGATACTAACATATGTAGGGGAAAACTACTTTGAGGTTCAGTGCAAAAGCTCATCAGAAGGGAAGAGGTGCCCATAATTGGAGTTCAGATTTTTGCTGGAAGGTTTGAGGGTGGCCATGAGGTCACATTGCAGAAGAGCCCCTTGAGGTGCCAAAACAGAAAACCCCCCTATATGTTAACATCATTTTACAAACAAACTAACTGCTCAACTACTCTCGCCCCAAGACTTTCCATCTAGGGGTGGCAGTGATCATATTGACCACAACCAACATGTGCCTCACAAATTATGGTACCTTAGTGACGTAGGCAAGAATAATAATATTTTTATTACCAATAAAACGATGAGTGTTTCAGCCTCAAGTTTTAATTTACTACGGGCTAATAGGAATTTTTTTTACAACAAACTAGTCCATTTTTCCTGAATTAGTGCAACCAATACCCTCCATGTAATCAGGAAATATTTATCCAGGCACAGTACTCAGGAAATATATTTTAGGCACCGAAGGCAACAGTGCAAAGCTCATAATGGCAAGGAGTTGCCAGATTTTACAGTTACACGGTTGATGAGCCCATGACCCATTGGATAGCCCCTGAGGAACAGGAGAACAAGCAAAAAAAAAAACCCAAAAATGACCCCCCATTTTACAAACTACAATACCCCCAATTAAAAGTAATATAGGGGTGCAGGGAGCTTCATATTGACAAACCTGGCGCGCGAGATGGCCACACAGAATTTTATACATTGAGGGGTGAATAACACGAATACTTACATTTGATTAACCACTAAAAAAATTGTTTTTAAAACGGATAAACCGAGCCACGAATTTTTAATTTTTCTAATTGGCTAATAGGACTAAATTTTCACAACAAACTGAAATCCATTTTTCCCTGAGTCGCTAACCTACGACGTAATGGCATTATTACTTTCAGGCACAGTGCAAATCCCTAAGGAAGAAGCAACCATAGTATAGTGCACCACTTTACTGTTTTATAAGGTTTGCGGATGCCATAACCCCACTAATGAAGAGTCTGAGGTGCCAGCACAGCAGAACCCCCCATACGTGACACCCCAAATTATAACTACAAAGACAACAACCAACAAAAAAACAGCTACACAACACCTCTCAACAAAGTACAAACATCTTATCAACAAGGGGGATGGAGTGAACATATAGACAAGGGAACCCCTGACAAGTTCCAACATCTTCCAAAATCAACAAAATCCCCAAAATAGCCCAGCCTGCCCCGCCCAACCCTAAACACCTGAGTGAAAAGAAAAGATGAAGAAGACATAAAATTTAAAAAAAAAAACAAAATAACGAGTTAATTATAACAGATACTGAAAAAAAAAAAAAAAAAAAAAAACAAAACACAAAAAAACCCCTCGGACCCGGCCCCCATAATAAAACCCCCCCCTCCTGCCACCCCCCCTCGCCCCCCCCCCCCCCCCCCCCCCCCCCCCATGCACCCGCCGCCCAAACCCACCCCCCCCCCCCCCCCCACCCCCCCCCCCCCCCCCCCTAAAACCACGCCCCACCCCCCACAACCCCCGCACCAGCGCCCCACCACTCCACCCCCAACCCCCCCACCCCCCCCCCCCCCCCCTCCCCCCCATCGCCGCCCCTCCCCCCCCCCTAGTGCTGCCACCACCCCCCCCCCCCCCACCCCCCACCCGAGTCCACCCCCCCGGCCCGCCCCCCACCCCCCCCCCGGCCCAACCACCCCTCCACCCCCCCACCCCCCACCCTCCCCCCACAACCCGGGGGGAGGGGGGGGGGGGTAGGTTTTTTTTTGATGATGCGAGAGTGTTATAATTTATTATGTATGATGGTTTTGGGAGACCCCCGTGCTGCCAACCCCCCACCCCCCACCCCATCAAAAAAACAACAAAAACTGATAAAAACAAACCCAAAACCCCCCCAGCCCCGCCCCCCCTAACCCCAAACAAATATAACCCAACACCGCCGCCAACCCCCTCCCCACCCCTAAACGGGCGTCCCCCTTTACCCTCCCGCTATCCATCCCCACACCGTAGACCCAATCCGCACACTAAACGCCCCCCCCCCACCCCATATGAAAAACCCCCCCCCACCCCTCAAAAAAGAAATAAAAGAACAAACCGCCCAAAAACCCCGCCAACCATAAAAAGAAAGAACAAAGCACCATTAACTACCAGCCTCCGTCTTCCCCCCCTTCCCCCTTTTCCCCCACAAAAGTGGGTAAACATGGGCACACAAAATTTGTTTCCCACACACAATTTCTAATGAAACGTGCCCATACCCCGCAACCCCCAAAAGTGGCTGTACAGTACTAACTACTGCTTTAGCGAATAATAGGATTGGGAGGGCGGCCATGACAGCTTTACCTCCTTTTTCTGGAGAGACGAGTGCTTTATTTTTAAGCCCTCATCTGTAGCCGCATGATTTACCTAGAATAGGAGTTGCAGACATTCCATATACATAGCTCTCCCTAAGAGTGCTTGAAGAAAGCAGAAGCAATCCCCCCCTCGAGAGACTCCCCATTTTGGGGAAATTATACCCCTTTAAGGCTCTCCATGCACGTGTTGTGACAGTGAAACAGCGTGACAACAAGCAGCCTGCGGAGCCGGACCGAAGATCGCAGGTAGCCGGTTTCCCTCGGAGCTTTATTTGGAAGCGCTAAATGTTGCCAAATAAGGAGGGAGCCAAACAAATTCGTTCATCTCTACTTCCCAACTTAAGATCCACTTACAGCAAGATGGATAGTCTGAGGAAGTCCTTGGGAAACAAGGAACAAATGTCACAACCATCTGTATCACAAGAGGCCTTGTTTTTTCTTTGGTTACAGCAGTTGGAAGACCATATTAAGGGAGGTACCCCTAGAAAGATATTCTGGCCACATTACTCCCTCTGCAGAAAGCTCACATTCCTTGCAGATGCCTCGCTGATCAGTCCAGAATTGCTGCATGAACATCCTGTGCTCACCAATACCACAAGAAGAACACTAATGGTTACAGATGAGTAACAGAGACATCGCTATCTAAGTCTAAGCTATGCTCTATACCCTTCAGATGGGGTTATGTTTTTTGTCCTCCCTGGACGAGTTGATGGAACGGATCGACAAAAAAAAAGTTTTCCCAGAACCAGAATCCCTCAAAAAGGGCGATTTTTGTCCCCCTCCGACGCAAAACCCTCAATACAGAGGGAAGGCAAATCTGACGTTGAGGTACCAGAAAGGAGGTAGAGAAGAAGTAATTTTCAAACATCAACCTCGAAAGGCAATAAGGTTGAAGGGATAGGGGCAGATTTAAGCTTTTTCCCAAAATGGTGGGAGATAACATCAGAACTGCAAAATCCTGGACTTCAGTCCAGGAGGGGAATGAAGATCGAGTTTTTCCTTCTTTACCCCACAGATACTAGAAGTTACATCTCTCCGTCAACAAGGTTACAGAAACTTCCTGAAAGCAGAGCTCAACAAATTTTATCCTCTGCAGCAATAGCTCAGCTCCAAACAGAGCAGGGCCAAGGTCAATCTGAATTTCCCATGTTCCTTATAAAAAAAACAAGTGAAGCCGATCGTGTTATTAATCACTTAAAATGGATGCATCATAGAATGCATACGAAATGATTTCAAATGAATCCGTAAAAATCTACAGTCTCTCGTTGATCAGGAAGGAGTATCGCCTGGCCACTAGAGACCTACAGGATGCATAATACCGCATACCCATTCATATATAGCTAACCATCGTATCTGAGCTTGCGGTCACACCAATCCCTGGGAGGTGAGTCACTTCCATTCAGGTTCCTTCCCTTTTGGCATAACATTGCTCCCCAAGACATTCACAAAGGACATGGCGAAGGTATAGCCTTTATCAGGACGGAAAACATCTGCATATTTCCCTACCTGGACAGCTTTCTCATCATTTCTCCCTTCTATTTATAATTCTAAGACACCATCTCCAGTCAGTCATACATACCTAACATCTTTTTAAGGCTTGGATCAATAAATCAGCAAAAATCATATCTTGATCCCATCACCCGAGGTCTTTTAGGGACCATTTAAGACACTCCAAAATCAAGATTTAAATATAAAATCAAGGTTTGGATCTTTAAAAAACAAAATAAGGTGTCCTTAAGATTTTGCCATTTTCAGTCTGGATCAATGACAGCATGTATTCAGGCAGTCCCCTGGGCCCAGGCTCATACAAGACCCCCCAAAATGTTGTGACAAAACTCCAAAGCCCTCTTACAAGACTCTCCCCCCCACCCAGTAAAAAATATCTTGAAACTGTGACTCACACAAGAAAATTGGAGAAGGAACACCTGAATCCAAAAACCCGGTGTTGGGGTCTGCAGAAACGCACCTAATAAATAATGTAAGAGGTGTGTTCGCACCCCCGGGTCCACCGTGCAGTGGCAGAGAAAGATGGCGTAAGTAGCGAACTCGTTAACCCGCAGAGCCCCACTAAAATAAACACCGTAGCGCTGTGGCAGATAGTGCGAACTCTTTTTAATCCACAGAGCCACTAGCGGGAATCCCGCAGCGCTATATGGCGATAAGTGCGAACTCACTTATCTTCATTGAGCCGCAAAAGTAAACGAAATTTGCGCTGACTAGCTTTTTAAAAGCGAACCCTTTTGCATCACAGAGCCGCTGAGAACCCCACTGTGTCCGGGTTTAAAACAGTTGACTGCTAAGCGAACATAGGAAGTGGTCATGCGCTATTTTATGGGGGTCTGTACTCGCAGGCCCTAATACAGCAAACCAATCTCCTCACCGGGTTTATGCTGGTATTCTAAAGGCATCTGAACCCCGCCCCTAACCAGCTAGCATACCAAAGCTCCTCACTGATTACCGTTTTTTTCGGACATAAGACCCACCCCAAATTTTCAGAAGGAAAATTGGGAAAAAAAAAAAAATGTGTCAAAGGGGGGTCCGTCTACAGTCCGAATTTAGCTTACCAGCGAACGGATCCAGCACAGATAGAGGAGTGATCACTGGGGTCGTTTGGTGGTCCAGGCTGGTGCGGTAGTGTGCTCTGTGGGGTGGCTGTGTTCTGTGGGGTGGCTGTGTTATGTGGGGTGGCTGTGTTTCTGTGGGATGGTTGGGCACTGTGGGGTGGCCAGGGTGGCCATATACTCACAAATCCGGTGGGCGGTGGCGCTCCCAATGCAGCTTCCCTGCGGTGCGGTGGTGGTGTCGGGGCAGCAGCGGGGCTCTGTGCTGCATTGGGGGCTCCGCCGGCATTTTCGTCCTAGCCGGAAAGCCCCCCCGCAGCTGCAACGTGGTGCAGGGCTGAAGCCGCCAGGGGCTCTGGTGGCGGTCCCGATGCAGCCTGTGGTGCGGTGGTGGTGTCCGGCAGCAGTGGGCCTCTGGGCTTGCGTCGGGGCTCCACCGGCATTTTGCCCCAGCCGGAAAGCGCCTCCGCAACTGCGATGCGGTGCCGGGCTGAAGGCCGCCAGGGGCCTTCCGATGGCGGTCCCGATGCAGCTGTGGTGCGGTGGTGGTGTCCGGGCAGCAGTGGGCCTCTGGGCTGCGTGGGGGGCTCCGCCGGCATTTTGTCCCAGCCGGAAAGCCCCCGCAGCTGTGACGCGGGTGCCGGGCTGAGGAATGGCCGCCTGTGGGCCTCGGCAAGATGGCCGCCGCATCCTCATTCAAATCTCGGCAACGAGATCTTGTCCTGAGATCTGGGAGCCCCCGGCGCAGCCCAGAGCCCCGCTGCTGCCCCGACACCACCACCGCATTGCAGTGAAGCTGCATTGGGAGCGCCGCCGCCACTGGACTTTCCGGTATGTTTTTGCGACCATAAGACGCACCCCCATTTTCCCCCAAAATTTGAGGGGAAAAAGTGCGTCTTATGCCTCGAAAAATACAGTAGGTCGGTATTGTAAATGGCGTATTTCAGCTGCCCTAACCATACTGGTGCAAAGCACATAAAGGTTATAGATACTAGCGCACGGCCGTGCGGTCAGGACAACCTTTTATAGCAGCCACGAGTAAAAGACCTTTCAGAAAGGACCAATTAGAAAGCTGCTTCAGATCACAAACAGCTACAGAACCTTCCTGGAGGGACCATTAGGAGTCGTAGCGTATCTGAAGCATGTGACCCCTGATCTCCAATGGAGATCTTGCCCTGGGCATGCTCAGAAGAGAAACAAAGGACTTAGTCCCAAATCGGCCTGCTCCAGCACTGGTTATAACCGAAGATCCAGGAGAGGCAGCAGCAAGTCTCTGCACAGTAATTAGACCGGGCAAGACGCTGGGACCGACGTCTCTGCTGAGCAGGTTCCACTGGCGGCCGGAGATGAATGGGGGACCGCAGGGATGGCTAGAGATTTCCCCTTGTGCAGCATTGGGAACACGAACCCTAACAACCCTGCCTCTTTGGTAAACAACAACAGATGCCAGCTAATGACGTTGGGGAAGGAATGACATCAACGATAAATATTTCAGGGAACCTTGGCCAAAAAGATGACGGACCGATCTTTAAATTTCGGGGAATTAAGAGCGGTAGAGGATGCCTGAGAGCAGCAAAATTGATACTCGCAGAGAACCTATGTCCGAATCTAATCCGACAACATGACCACTGTGGCCAATCTACATCCTAATGGCAGCACAAGATTGAGAGCCTGCAACAGTCTCAGCAAGAAATTTTCCTTTGGGCAGAACTTCATACTTTGTCCTTGTCAGCCCTCATCTAAAGTGATCCGACAATATAGAAGCAGACTTCCTGAGCAGGAAGGATCTAGATCCGGGGAATGGAGCCTCAGTACGAGAGTGTTCCTGTCAATAACCAAGAAATAAGGTCGCCCAGATGTGGACTTGTTTCCGAATTGGCAGAATGCAAAAGTAGAGCGTTATTTCTCTATAGGGCCTTCTCTCACCCGTGGAATTTCAGGTTGGTCTATGCATTCCATCTAATTCTGTTATTGCCAAGGACTTTACAAAAGCTCAGAACGGACAGGTCAATACTATTCTGATCACCTCTGTCTGGCCAATGACATGCTGTTTGGGGCTCTGAAATTCTTGAACTCAGAGGAACCTCTTACCACCGCCACTAGACCATGACCTTCTACATCAAGGTCCCATTTACCATTCGGCTCTCCACAACTTACGCTTGGTAGCCAGGCTTCTGAAGCCATAGTCCTGAAAGCCAGAGGCCTCTTAGATGCCGTCATAAGTATCTTTGTAAAAAAGCATGAAACAAGTCACTAATGCCATCTACTCCAAGAAATGGAAAACCTTCTCTGCATGGTATGGATCCACTCCCATCAATACTTTCCTCCCTGACAAGGCTAAAATACTTGACAGCTTATCAAAAGGACTAAGCCTAGTACCTTGAAAGTCCAGGTGTTGGCCCTGAGATCCTACTTTGATCAGAACCACCTGACAGATCAGCGATGTATAAAGAGGTTAATGACAGCTGCCTCCAGAATCTGTCCAAGAGTCCAATGTAATTCCAAATTGGGACTTGAATATAATATTGAAATGTGTACTATACTACCCTTTAAACCTATAGACCAGGTTCAAATAGACAAACTATCCTGGAAAGTGGCTCTATTGGTGGCCATTACAACAGCAAGATAGGGTGGATGAGATACAGGCCCTATCCATAAGGCAACAATATTTGAAATTCTGGATGACAAATGAATCTTTCACTTAGACCCTTCAATCCGTCCAAAGATATCTTCTGAATTCCACATGTCCCAGAAATATAATTCTAACCTTCCTTTTGTGACAACCTAAAGGACGATAGAGAAGCAGAATTTAATTCTTTAATGTTCGGCAAACCATCCTCCTTCCACTTAAGTCAAACAGGACCATGTTGGAAGGATCAGAACCTTTTCATCCAATACGGTGGACCAAACAAAGGAAAGAAAGCCTCCAAGAGCTCTCTGGCTAACTGGATTAAAAAAGCAGTCACGGAGACATATAAAAATCAAGATCTATCTCCTCCGGAATCGCTAAGGGCCCATTCCACTAGAGCCGTCACCGTCTCCTGGGCTGAAAGGACCAATGCTGCCATCGAGTAGATCTGCAGAGCAGCTACCTGGTCCTCAGTCCATACCTTTACTAAGCACTACAGATTAGACCTAATGTCTATAAGAGATCTAGCCTTTGGCAGTAAAGTCCTCCAGGCTGTTGTCCTGTGGTCCTTGGGAAACACTAAGGGTAGAGGGAAGGGGATGGCTATTTAAAACTCTTGTTTCCTGTCCCTAATTTAGGATGGGGAGGCCACCTCCTGTGTGCTGCTGTGAAGGGTCTTAGAAACCAAATTACCAGCAATTATAATTCTATTTTTTAGAGATTGCAGCTCGGGCATATTTAAGTATTTTTGTTCTATTAATGAAGCACAGCATAGGAACTTTTTATTCATTTTTTCTAACCCTTCATGACTTTTTAATTGCATGTACATGTATGTCAAAAGTCATGTCCTGACTTTGATGCGGGCTTGCACGCTGAGCCCCCATCTTTCCCAGCACATGTTCCTTTAACAGTCGCGGGTGGAAAGGAGCTATTTTTTTGCTATACTATTGTTAATTTTTTATTCACATAACAGTGTAGACAGTGGGAATCGAGTGAGCATCTTTATCACACATGAGTGCATTTGGGGTGCATTTTTATTATTCAGCAAGCACAGAATGACCATTTTTTTTTATTTGGAAAGCACATTACAGTCTATTTTTTGTTAATTGGACACAATGCGGACATTATTTATTAAAAATGTATAGTATGTCCATTTTTTTATACATAGTGAACAGTGTAGGCATTTTTAGAATTCAGGGAAATATTGTGGAACGTTTTTTATTCTAAGGGCAGAGAGTGGGGCTTTTTTTTCAGAGGAAAGAGTGTTGGGGTATTTTTTCATTAAGTGGCACTTTGTGTTGCATTGCGATTTACAAATTTCAAAGCAAAAGAGATGAGATAAAAACATTTGTGTTGCAAATTGTGCTGTGGCTGGGAGAAAAAGGTCATGATGGCTGGAATAGGAGAAATGATCATGATGGTTTGGGCAAAACAGAAATGAGAACGACTCCAAATGGAGAAGACGGTTCTTCTAAATTAGTTGCATTGTTAATTCTGACTGATCAGTATTATTTGTCATGCATTTGTTCTGCATCATGTTAACGGGAGGTTGCATTCTTATTTGTGAAACGACATCTCCCAACATACTGCTAACATTAATGAGGCCATTCTGAGAGGTTTTGCTCGTGGTACACATTATTGTTCAGTGAATTTGGAATATTGTAACTATTTTTATTTGATTATAGACGTAGAATATTTCTCACATGTATTTCCTTGTCCTTAAATGAATGAGCCTATAGTTAAAAGGGAAAGACATTTACTAGTAAATTCGCAATGTCAGATCTCAGGGACCGCTTAGATCAGGGTTCCCAAACTCCAGTCCACAAGGCCCACCAACAGGTTTTCTTTTCATGATTTCCTTAGTAATATTGCATCACCTATGCAATACGAAGGAATCATGAAAACATGACCTGTTGGTGGGCCTTGAGGACTGGAGTTGGGGAACCCTGGCTTAGATCACTAAAATGGGAGTGAGAAGCAATTTGGAAAGGGTAGAGCAGGCACTTTGCTACTCCATTCAAAGTCTATGAGACTGATGGAAACAACCATCAGCTCTACACACATTGAATGGGTGGTTTGTAGTGTTGAGCGATACATACTGCAAATATCGGGTATCGGCCGATATTAGCTGTATCGGGCTTTCGATTCCGAGTACCGATATTTTCGTCATATCGGATACCGGAATCGGATTTGTCACTGTCACTGTCAGTGTCCGTCGGTTGGGTCTGTCAGGAGTCAGCGGCACTTACCTGGCAGAAGATCTCCGGCGGTCACGGGCTGGACTGCTTGATGGCCGCCATCATCTTTCCCCGGCAGAAGATCTCCGGCAGTCACATCCCGACTGCTTGATGGCCGCCATCCTCTTCTCCCTGGCGGTCACATGCAGTTTCTCGCGATAACTGCAGTGACTGCTGGGTAATCCCGGCCGTAAAGCAGTCAGTCCGATGACGTCACCGCCGGGGAAGCAGGTAATCAGCTGTGCTGCGTCGCGATGACAGGCTCTGCCTGTCATTGCGATGTAGCAGAGCTGGATCGTCGTGGGACTGTCGTTACTATGGACTGCGTCGGACAGGTGGTATACTTTTGGTTTGTTTTTTTTTCTTTTTTTACAGGAGATCGATGGCGTCGCAGGAATGAGTGTATAATAAAATTAATGAAAACTGTGTTGTCTCTTTTATTTCATTAAAAGACTTTTTTCTTGCTTTGTCTTTTTTTTATACATTTAATAACTTTGGGATTAATAATGGATCGGTGTCTTATTGACACCTCTCCATTATTAACCGGGCTTATTGTCACCGTGCAATCAACGGTGACATTAACCCCTTATTACCCCACTTGCCACCGCTACAGGGCAGTGGGAAGAGCCGGGTAAAGTGCCACAATTGGCACATCTTTTGATGCGCCAAATGTGGGGCTGCTGTAGCCTGGTATTATCAGGCTGTTGAGGGCCAAAATCCATGGGCCTTGACAGTCTTTTAATACCAGGCCGCAGCAGTCTGCATTTTACTTGGCTGGTTAACAAAAAAAGGGGGACCCCTACGCCGTTTTTTTTTTCGAGGGGATCCCTATTTTTTGTAACCAGCCAAGCTAAGCAGACTGCTGTGGCCTGGTATTATCAGGCTTGCAAGGTCCATGGATATTGGATCCTTACCAGCCTGAAAAACCAGGCCTCAGCGGTCTGCTTCATCTGGCTGGTTAACAAAAATAGGGGGTAACCAGTTCCCTCTGACGTCACTGATTGTGTACCTGGCTGACCTGAAGTGAAAGTGAAAGCAATCAATTAAGCTTTCCACTTCCTCTCCTGTCAGCCAGGAGAGGAACTCATTCATTTGGGGGTTTACTGTGAGGCTGCAGCATTAGCTGCGGTCCCTGCAGTAAACATTAACCCTTTCTGAAGGATTACACCGTGGGACCTGACTGTACATCGGATTGGTAAGAATAATTTTGCTTTATTTATTTTATTTTTATTACAGGAAATGGTTTTAGCAGGAAAATAAAATATGGTCAAAAACTGTGTGATTATTTCATTAAACTTCTTTTTTATTAAAGTGTGTGTGTTTGATTTTTCTTTCATACAATAGGATTAATAATTGATAGTTGTCTAATTGACAGCTCTCAATTATTAACCTGGCTTAAAGTGAACCTTTCAATTGCAAGGTATTTTAACCCCTTATTAACCCATTCGCCACCGCTACTGGGCAATGGGAATAGACGGGCAAAGTGCCAGAAAGGGCAAATCTAATTAGAGATTTGCCCTTTCTGGGGTGTCTGGGGCAGATGTTAGTAGCCGGGGGGGGCCAAAAATAATGGTCCCTCTCTGGGCTATTATTATCTGCCCCCACTCACTGGCTTTGTCTGTCTGGTTGCGAAAATAGGGCGGGAGCCCACGCCTTTTTTTTCAGCAATTTTACACCTCATATATATATATACATGTCATTAAATTTGTGACACATATATATATATATATTTATATTTATAGTTCATACACTTCTACATAGTATAATAGCCGCTAATTAATTGCCGGCTTTTGTGAAAATGCAGAACCCGACATGAAATGACACTTGGTTTACATAGAGTTAACCATGTCTTTTCATGTAGTTTGATATCTGATTTGCACAAACAATTACATGAGTGTAAGTGTGCAAAATTTCACACCTGTAGGGGTTAATTAAAGGTGTAAATTCGTAGCAAAAAAGTCCGTTTTTTTTTACAACGAATTTACACCTTTAATTAACCCCTACAGGTGTGAAATTTTGCACACATAGACTGATGTAATTGTTTGTGCAAATCAGATTGCAAACGACATGAAAAGACATGGTTAACCCTATGTACACCAAGTGTCATTTCATGTCGGGTGCTTCTGTCTTTTCACAGAAGCCGGCTTTACCCGGCAATTGAATCAGAGGATATTTTACTATGTAGAAGTGTATAAACTATACATATATGTATATATATATGTCACAATGACATGTAATATATATATATATATGTATTCTATGTGTGTATATTTAGTGTTTACAAGGAAATAAAGGTTTTTTTTAGTTGCGATATTTTGTTCCCATAGACTTACATGGGACTTCCGGTATCGGAATCGGATATCGGCGATATTTAGTGATATCGGCGATACCATTCCGATCCGATATTTTTAGATATCGAGCAGTATCGCTCAACACTAGTGGTTTGTTGTGGGACATACTCAAACACAGCGCCATTTAAACTGTCTTCTTGTGTAACAAAACTTAAAGGGAACCTGTCAGCAGGATTGTGCTGACTAACCTACAGTGTCAGGTTGGCGCTGTTATACTGATTAAAATTATACCTTGGTTGATGAAATCTGTCTTGTGGTTGTTGTTTAATCTTAATTTTTAGTTTTGAATTAATGAGATTCTAGCGCTCCGGGGCAGGCCTGTGGGGGGAGGTGCTGTGGGGCGGCCTGTGGGGTAAGGATCTTTATGTGGTGCTCTGCTTAGGTACTCATACTGATGGCTTATGACAGGTCACTGATCCCTCAGTGACCTGCCCCCAATTTTACAAACTGAATATTATATATATATTGAAAAAAAATCACCTTCAGCATGCATGTGCTGCAGCATAACTGCATGTATAATGTGCATTTAATTATTTTATTTGCTGGTAACAATAAATTTAGAAAAAAAAATCTGTCTCAAAATGGCATCTATCCGATAGATGCTACTGTGCAGGCGCCAACAGCGCCATCTTAGTGGAGAGAATTTTCTTTTTTTCTCCACCAAGATGGCGCCTGCGCAGTAACAGCTATTGAATCACTGATAGATAACATTGTGCAGGTGCCGGCGGCACCATATTGGTGGGGACAATTTTTTTTCTCTCTAGGGACATGGTGCCACCGGCACCAGTGCAATAGCATCTATCAGATTGACGATAGATGCTACTGCGCAGACACGGCTTGTGCCATTTTGAGACAGAATTTTTTTTCTGATTTTATTTATACCAGCAAATAAAATAATTAAATGCACATTATTAATGCCATCCTGCTGCAGCGCAGGTGCCACCGTCTGCGCCTGTGTGCTGATGGTAATTTTTTTTTCTCAATACATATAATATTTAGTATATAAAATAGGGGGCAGGTCACGGACGGATGAATGACCTGTCAGAAGCCATACAGATGAATATGTAAGCAGAGCACCACATGAAGACCCCCCACAGGCCGCCTCTGAGCAGGAAAACCTCATTAACTGAAAACTGAAAATAAAGATCAAACAACAACCACAATACGGATTTCATCAACTAAGGTATCATTTTGATCAGTATAACGGCGCCAACCTGACAGTGTCTGTAGGTTACTCAGCACAATCCTGCTGACAGGTTCCTTTAAGACAAATGAATTCTCACCATACAAGAAAAAAGCAACACATAGTGAATCATAAAAACTTTAACTCAAAGCCAGGTGTTGATTTGGAAGTACTTAAAGTAATAATATATTTTTAATGTGTTATTTATTAATTTACCTTTTGATTACTACTTAACTGTGCAGGTAGTTGGTATATTTGGTAAATACATTTTACATTAGCTATCTATAAATTGTTCTCCAATGAATATATGGCTCATGCTATTTATGCCATTGCATTTTTAAAAATAAAATAGTAAAATATGCAGTTCATTTATATGTGGAAGAATCACAAAATAATCTTTTAGTTCAATGTGTAATTCAACATATATTATGTGTTAACGACAAGCATTACATTTACAGATCACATAAATCAAGTTTCTGGGCATTTAAATAGTCTTCAGATGAATGAGGAAACACTGTAAGTGGCATGCTGCCATTAGAAAAAAAACAGCTTGCAGCACAAAATAAATCTAATATGAAGAAGCCCCTGTGTAGAGATTCTTTATCTGCTTTTGTTTGAGTCTAAACATATATTAGATTTTCTGCAGCCAAATACAAGTCTAGAACACTGCTAACAACCTTTTTAACCCCCTCCTTTAAATGCTAAGCCACAAAATGCTTTTAAAAGTTAATGTACGTAGAGGCCTGCAATTACAGTTCCCATTTTCACTGTGAAAACTTTGTAAGAGCTATGAAGAAAAATCCTTGTCTTCCCTCCCACTCCTTCTTAGAGAACAAAAAATCCATCAAATTAACACATCAATGAGTTGATTGTAATCTCCAGGGTTCAGTGTAGCACTTTCTAGCCCCTCAGATAGGAGTCCAGCATGATTTATCAATGCAAACCTAATAGCATCAATATGAATCTAACTAAAAATCAATATTTCATTACCAAATTGTTAGTGAGAATGAAGAAAAATTGCCAGAGTCAGAGCATTCTCCAGGGTAGGAGCATCTGGAGTTCAATGTGACAAGATGAGTGATGCATGACTTGGGGCCTGTGGAAGGACACCGAGAGGACAGGCCACAACGCAGGCCTAAGACTCATGGTGAAAGCTATCAGTACTTTTCTTTTACTTGTTTCCTAGGATGCTAGAGAGAGGAAAAAATACTGCAACAGTAATGATTGAAGACGTCGGCTTTTACGAAGAGTGATGCAAAACAGAAGGATTTATGTATGGAATAAGTAATTATTCTAAAAAAAGCAAACACTAAACTGTGCAAGATTGGTGACAAATGGCCATTCACATCACAACCCTTAAACTCGGGAAACAAAGTTTCTGATGTCGATTTGCAGATAAGGGTGATTTCTCAGCGCATTTGTGTTTGCGCTTAAATTAATATCCTGTATTCTGTAGCATATTAATTGCTACAAATTAGAGGGACGCCCTCTTCATAAATCACAATGGATGTATCTCATAACTAATACAAAAGCAACCAGAAGGCCTGAAATGAGTAGAAGCAGGATGTGCAGGGGGACTGCAGAATGTCATTATGTATTACAAGCATTGGGACGCAGCTCATTGGTTCTGTCGAAGAAGCTTCCACGTGGACATTTATGATATATACATAGTATAGGGGAAATGGAAGATTAAATATGTAGTTTTATAAAGTGAAAATAAATAAATACTTAAAATGCTTTCAAGTACACATGGAACAAAATAGTTACAAATCATACAACACAGACTATATCACTACAACATACATATAAATATATTTTTTATGTAGTTTATCACATATTTTCAGATATTGAAATGTGTTATGAACACAAAAGTATTTATCTTAGTTCTCAATGTTATATTTAGAAGAATTTTCAGATATTAGCAGGTCAACACAAAGAAATTGATTCTGCTGAAAGTATCTATTTGGTCTTTAGGGGAAAGTTTAAAATATTCGTTTAATCTGTTCCCTAAGCAAAAAAGCAAGTGTGTTACTGTTAACCATTGAAAAACCAATAAAAAAAGAATCTGATTTTGAAATTGTAATGTCATCTTTGTCCATAGGGGGGCGTGATTGGTATGACAAATTTAGCCTTTCTTTGTATTAGTGGTATACATGAGCTAGATAGATACCTGACACATTATATACTTATCTAATAGTTGCTAATCTTTTTTTCAATCTATTTCTATCTCATCATTGTATAGATCTGTCTAAGAAAGTTGCATAGTGGTTCAAAACTCTGTGCAATTGTTAAGTGATCTGATCTAAAAGATTTTACTTTTCTCACCAAAGCAAAATAACTAAATAGTCATAACAGACATTCTAATCAGGGCTGTGCTGAAAAAGTGGGTTAATGATTTTGCTGAGCATGGGGCTTGGCTTAGCGGAGGATATAGCAAATGGGGTTGTTATGGGAGAGACGGTTGTACCTAAAGGTCAACTGTCCTGCAGGCCTGTTAAATCCCATTGTCAATCTCTGATGTGACGTGATCTCGGGGCACCGATGGGTTGATATAACCCCCATGTCTGTCATTACGATCCTCTGAAAGCCAGCTTGTGGTTGGCGTACATAGCAGATCGTGATTTTCACTATATATGGCAGCGCTGATTAGAAACAGAGAGGAAGAAGAAACCGAGATAGGTTATGCTAAAGTATAAAAATACATATTATTCTGACACAATAAATATTGCCAGCAATGGACATGTAAAGAAAACTACAGGAGGCACATATTACATTAAATGGATGAAATTGATGAATGCAACAAAGAAAAATAGGCATCACATTAATGAGAAAAAGGTGATGGAAGAAGACTTGCTATCAAATCAGCGACAGGCGCAGTCCGGCCGCGAATTGACGCAGGATTTGAACCACGCACGCCACCGCTATTGTCGGGAGGTCAGCGGCGACGCAGCTGGGAGATGACCGGCGACAGCATAAATCTTCATAAATAAACTACATACATATTCTAGAATGCCCGATGCGTTAGAATCAGGCCACCATCTAGTATATGATACATGCCAAAGCCAAAGTGCGAGTGCAAATAGATTGTAATTTATTGTGCAATATAATAACCCCTATATCGGGAAGCAAAAAAATGATCAGGCAATAGCTATATGATAGGACAAAAAATCTCATTTAACTACAGAAATAATGATAAAAAAATGATGAATCTAATGTTTATGTCCACATATAGTCATGACACAAGTATTGTATATACTAAAGTGCAAGAGCCAATGAATCATAATGTATTGTGCATTTTAATAATATCTGTATGGGAAGCAAAACAATAATCAGACCATTGCAATCAAAAAGAGCAAAGGACACAACCTTATGAACCAAAATGTATAACAGATATAATAAGGAAATAAGTGTATACCTGAGCCTGAGGTCTAGGCCTCTATGACCTGCTGCATTCACAATATATGTTCGTTTTGGTGTACCTTCATCGAGGGGTGGGGTCATCTTATAATTGGCTGGTTAATATATGCTGTCTACTCCAATGAGAGGTGTTTGGGGTGATTAAGGCTGCGTGAGTACACCGGGGATCTCGGAAAATTGCCGCTCGCCCATGACACGTGTTACAGGTGAGAGGCGATCTTCCGAGATCCCCAGTGTACTCACGCATCGTTAATCACGTGCTGATGCATTAGTAAATCTGCATTAAAGGGGCACTTCCATCAAAGTTTTTATCCTCCTAATATATTGCAATCATTATATTATAATGCACGGTGTACTTACAATTGCTCTTTTTGCCTTTCTACCCAGCTTATTCTTCATTAAGATGCATTTGCTTGCTTCTTAATGACTTTGGTTGCATCTTTCAGCTGTTGTGTGCCCCCGCAAGTAGTGTACTACTGTTGGCAGAACTATGACAATGTAAATCATGATGGATTTGTCGCCTGTGCTTGGCAACACCCCCTGCTATGCTCCACCCACTTTTTAAAAAGTTGGCAGAGCCTGCTGGAACTACAGTAAAAATATCAATGGCTGTTGGCCATAGATAAGGCATAACCTGAAGGAACATGTAGGTCAGTTCATATTTTCCAGCATTTTTTAATACTTTGTTTTAACACCTTCCCAACATTGCCAATTTCTGATTTTTAATTTTTGTTTTTTTCCTGACAATTCTTCCAAAAATCACATAGCCGTATAAGGGCTTGCTTTTTGCAAGATGAGTGGTACTTTTGAATGACACCATTCATTTTACCATAGTCTACTGGAAAACAGAAAAATAATTCCAAGCGTGGTGAAATTGCGAACAGAATGCAAATCTGACAGTTTTTTGGGACTTGTTTTTACAGCATAGATTGAGTGGTAAAAATTACCTGGCATTATGATTCTCGTCATCAATATGATTATCGCGATACCAAACTAGTTTTGTTATTATTTAAGTTGTAAAAAAAATATCAGAAATTTAAAAGAGAATTTGTTTTCATTGTGTCGCCATTTTCCGAGACCCGCAAAGATTTTTTCTTTTGATTGATAAAGCTGTGTGATGATGACTTAATTTTTATGGGATGAAACCATGTTTTTATTGATACCATTTTGGGAGAGATGACATTTTGAACATTTCTTACAACATTTGTTGCAATATTGCAACAACAAAAAAACGCAATGTTAAAGTAAAATTTTTTTGTTTAGGGTATTTACTGGTAATGCGCGAGTATGTTCGTCACTACTCATTACTCGCTCGAGCATCAGTGTACTCAGGATACTCGTTATTTGGTGAATATTCTTTTAATGTTTGAGCAGAAGCTATTGTCTCTGTCCTGCATGTTTGGTACTTTTTAGACAGCCAATGAACATGTGGGGATTGCCTACCAGTCACTGTAAGGCTGGAGTCATACACAGCGTTTAAAAATACGGTCCGTTTTTTACGGACGAGAATCGCACAAATGTTCCCTGAACAGTGATCCGTATGTCATCCGTGTGCAATGCAAGGATGCGATTTTTGCACATGTAAACATCCGTGTGACATCCATATGGCATCCGTATGGCATCCGTACGGCGTGTTTTACTCGCAACCTTGCAAAATGGACATTTAACAGTTTTGAGGCCTGAAAATAATTTAAATCATAATCAACAACCCTATTTATTGGCTCTAAACAGGTGACAGCCTCCAATCTGACAGTTTCTAGCCGTACTTGTGTTGGGGTAATTGTGCTTAGTGTGACAAATGCCACACAGACTTACTTTCAACACAACTGAGCGGGTGCTTTACAACTGGGTTTTGTCACACCGCTTTGGCTAGCCATACAAAATGATTGCAGATCTGAGGAGGAGGCGAATGTGGGTCCATCCGCTTTTGAGGCAACACCTCACGAAAGGCCATTTCCACCGTCTCTAAGCATCTCTGCGGACCCATCCCAACAAGTTTTACCAATATTGTCGCATGAGCCTTGCCACCTTTGATGTTTTGTTGGAGACACTGCGCCCTGGGATCAGCTTTAAGGACACCAGGATGCGCAAGTGTATTTCTGCTGAGGAGCGCCTTATCCTTACGTTACGGTATGTATTCCTCCTCCTCCTCTATGCTGATGATGTTTCTACATTTATTAAATTTTTAGTTAAAGTTTGTATTTTTTATTTGTTTTTTAAAGCAAAATTAAAACCTGCCATTAATCATAATATTTAGCTCTTTTACAAATCACATAGCATTCAAACTCTTTTCATGTTGTTATGGCATGGCTTGTTAGATAGAGACTATAACTTTGGGTAATGTGAAATTGTTTGTACCTGGAAAATGGTAGATAATTGTATTATTTTTTATTTTACTTTTAGCTTCCTCACAACTGGTCTTTCATATGCGACACTGCATCAGGAATTCTAATCGGCAAATGCACAATATCAGGTATAGTCTGCTCTACTTGTTCCGAAATATGGACATGATTTCATCAAGTGGTCATGCCTGATCCAAAGATGGAAGACTGGTTGAAGATAGCCTGTGATTTTGAGGACACCTGCCAGTTTCCAAATTG
Source organism: Oophaga sylvatica (assembly GCA_033576555.1). Taxonomy (NCBI): domain Eukaryota; kingdom Metazoa; phylum Chordata; class Amphibia; order Anura; family Dendrobatidae; genus Oophaga; species Oophaga sylvatica. Next base: position 262,537,645 of record JARQOD010000006.1, on the reverse strand, counting down.
TATTGGAGCCCTGGATGGGAAGCACATCCGTGTGCGTAAGCCGCCGAACTCAGGGTCCCAATACTATAATTATAAACAATATTTTTCTGTAGTATTGTTGGCCCTGGTCGACAGTTGCTACAGGTTTATAATTGTAGATATTGGGGCCTATGGAAAAACTGGAGACTCCAGAGTCTTCAATTCTTCCATTATGGGTCGGCGGCTGCGCAATAATCAGTTTGACCTACCACCACCACATCAGCTTCCAGGCTCCAATATGGAACCTGTGCCTTATGTCCTTGTTTCAGATTAGGCATTTCAATTAAGCCATCATGTAATGAGGCCCTATCCCCGTAGAAACCTGGACCACCGGCACAGAATCTTTAACTTGTGCCTATCCCACGCATGATGACTGGAGGAGTGTGCCTTTGGTATTCTTTGTGCCAAATGGCGTGTTCTCCAGTCAGCCATTCAGCTGAGTGAAGCTAATGTTAATGAGGAAATTAAAGCATGTGTCATCCTACACAACTTTACCAGAATACATGATTGCTCATCATCTGATGGTGCTGAAGTTGTGTTAGGGAATTTTGTGATGTCTATTCCACATGTGATACCTTCTCGTCATCAGCCCTCTGGACTGGAAGTGCGGGATGTGTTGACTAATTATTTTGTTTCACCTCAGGGAGCTACTACATGGTAAGAGACTGCTATATCTATGTTGTAATTATCATTTATTTTGCTAATTAAATGCATGTTTGTTATTGAAGTGTGTGTTGTGTTTCCCTTACATTGTGTTCAATGTTAAAATCTTAAGAAGACCAATTTCGGCATTAAAAAGCAGGCAGAATTCATATGGTTTAACTTTTATAAAGCCAAAATAGAACTTTGGTAAACAATGAAGCATATTATTTGCATATGGCTTTTGAGGCCAAACAGATTTGGGCAAGAATTATGTAACCCATTTAAAAAAATAATAAATTAACAAACATATAAAGAATTTTGTGTGAGCAAAATACAACAAAAAAATTATAATGCAGGTCATTCACTAGGTCCCCCCGTGTGGTTCTGGGATTTTTGCTCACTGTTCTTGTGATCATTTTGACCCCACGGGTGAGATCTTTCGTGGAGCCCCAGATCAAGGGATATTATCAGAGGTCTTGTATGTCTTCCATTTTCTTATTATTGCTCCCACAGTTGATTTCACACCAAGCTGCTTGCCTATTGCAGATTCAGTCTTCCCATCCTGGTGCATGGCTACAATTTTGTTTCTGGTGTCCTTCGACAGCTCTTTGGTCTACTCTTCACCATTGTAGAGTTTGGAGTGTGACTGTTTGAGGTTGTGGACAGGTGTCTTTTATACTGATGAGTTCAAACAGGCGCCATTACTACAGGTAATGAGCGAAGGACAGTGGAGCCTCTTAAAGAGGGAGTTACAGGTCTGTGAGAGACAGAAATCTTGCATGTTTTTAGGTGAACAAATACTTATTTTCCACCATAATTTGAAAAAATAAATCTTGCCAAATCAGACAAGGTGATTTTCTGGATTTGTTTTCTCATTTTGACTCTCATAGTTATGGTCTACCTATGATGTAAATTACATGCCTCTCTCATCTTTTTAAGTGGGAGAACTTTCACAATTTTTGGCTGACTAAATACTTTTTTTTCCCCACTGTAGTACATTCCTAGAAAGTACACAAGATGGTGCAAATGACTCACATTTCTTCTTGCTCACCAGGGATTAGAACCTCTGCAACTACAGGGCATACAGGGCCAATTACCTCAATCAGAGGTTGAGGCAAACTTACGAACCTGACCAAGCATGGTGAAGTATGCAGCCAGGTGACCTGATTGTCTCAACATGGGTTCACCAAACGTCTTCGCAGGTAGGAGCAGATCTGTGCACAAGTATTTTCCTATGATTCTGCAAAATAATTGCTTCCTGTTTGTCTTGCAAAACCTGTGTCACTTAAAGCCTTTATTGATTGTGGTTCTGCAGCTAGTTTTGTTGATGTATCAAGTATTTCACTAAGGTGTCCCTGCTTGTTGGTACATTACATTTTGAACTTATGCAATTTTTTTTGTCCCTGCAAACATACCTGTTTAGCGCCGACGTCCCTGCCCTCTGCCAGGCAGGGACGCTGTTCCCCTGCGACAGCGTCCTCTGCCAGGCAGGGACATCGCCCCCCTTTCCCGCGCTCAGCGTCCTCCTTCCGCCCTGCTGGGGCCGCGCGCTCCTTCCCTGCTTCTGGACTTAGGGCGCGTGCCCGCGCGCTCCCCCGCTCTTAAAGGGGCCGCGCGCATCTTTCAAAAAGGTCCCCGGCCAATGCCGGAGGACTCCACCCTATATAAAGTACTTCCTCCTTAATGGAGGTGCCCGAGCAATGTTGTTATTGCACTGTTCACTACTCTGCTTTAGCCCTCAGGGTCCGTTACCAGTTACCTGCCTGTTTCCTGCCAGTTTGCTGTCTGCTACCTGCCCGCAAGCCTGCCTGGAGGTTTGGCCGTCACATGCGGTGACCATCGGCAATTCCAGAGACTCTCGCCTGCTCACTTGGGGGCGCTCATCTGCCATCTGCCTGCAAGCCTACCTGGAGGTTCGGCCATCACCTGCGGTGTCCATCGGCTATTCCAGAGACTCTCGCCTGCTCACTTGGGGGCGCTCATCTGTCATCTGCCTGCTAGCCTACCGGGAGGCTCCACCATCTCAGGTCGTATATACCTGTCCATTCAGAGACTGCCCCGGCCCCTTGCCTGCCTGTTTATCCAGAGACTGCTCCGGTCACTTGCCGTGACTACCTGCCTGTCTACCCAGAGACTGCCCCGGTCACTTGCCGTGACTACCCGCCTGTTTATCCAGAGACTGCCCCGGTCACTTGCCGTGACTACCTGCCTGTCTATCCAGAGACTGCCCGGGTCACTTGCCGTGACCTCCCACCTGTCTGTCCAGAGACTGCCCCCGTCACTTGCAGTGACTTCCTGTCCGTCTCCCCGGGCGCCACCCGCTCCTTTACAAGGAAAGCCTCCTTGTATAATAAAGCTCAGAGGTTCCGCCTCCCAGACCCGTTACAGTTTGCTCGGGCCATGGAACCCGGTGGCACCCAAACTCCCTCGCTCTCTGACCTGTGTCATGAACTATCTCGTCAGAGGTCTCAACAGGAGTCCATCCTGGGTCACCTGCGGAACGTTAATTCCCGCCTGGACACCCTGACTACTTCACCAGCAACCACCGCGGGCGCCATGACTCGCAATCCGCAGTTCCGCTGCTTACCAATTCCGTGGTTTCCGTTCCTGGACCTCGACTTTCTGCTCCTCCTAGGTTTGGAGGCGACCCTGCTCTGGCTCGGGGTTTCATTAACCAGTGCACCCTGCATTTTGAACTCCTGGCACACCAGTTTAACTCCGACCGGGCCAAAATTGCCTTCATCATGTCCCATCTCACCGGAGAGGCCCTGGCCTGGCTAAATCCTCTTTGGGAGAGAGAAGATCCTCTGGTGTCTGACCTGTCTGCTTTTCTCTCAGCTTTCGGAAGGTATTCGACGAACCCGGACGGAAGACCTCCTCTGCATCATCTCTGCTGCGTCTCCGTCAGGGAAGTCTCACCGTGGGTCAATATGCCATACGGTTCCGTACCCTTGCCTCGGAGCTGGCTTGGGATAATGATGCTCTGATATCTGTCTTCTGGGAGGGTCTGTCCGGCCGTATTAAAGATGAACTTGCCGGTCGGGACATTCCAACCTCTCTCGATGACCTAATAACTCTGGCCAATCGAATTGATCTACGGTTCCAGGAGCGCGCCAAAGAGGTCACCCGTGAGAGAAGGTTTCCTCGTCTAGCTCCTTCTTTTCAGAGACCTGTAACTCCTTCCGTTTCTCCTCAGGTACACTCTTCTGAGCCTATGCAAGTCGACCAGACCAAGATGGTCAAAGCCCGTCAGGACTTACGCCGTGCCGAGGGGAGTTGCTTCTACTGTGGCATTAAGGAGCATCGGATCCGTACCTGTCCAGAGAGGTCGGGAAACGCCTGTGTCTAGGTTCGCTCGGAGAGGTCCACCTAGACAAGAATAAATCCTCTTCATCTCTGCTGCTGTCAGTCTCAATTCTCCTCGGGGAGAACCGTTATTTCGAACTAGCCCAACTTGATTCTGGAGCAGCCGGGAATCTTGTTTCACAGGCTCTAGTAGAAAAATATCGCATTCCTACCAAACCAGTATCTGTTGCTGCTGTGGATGGGGGTCTCCTACCACGTCCCATCCAACTTATCACTGAAGCCATAACCCTGCAGGTGGGAATGTTGCATTCTGAGAGCATCTCGTTTCATGTTCTGCCTGGACTCTCTCACGCTTTCTTACTAGGTCTGCCTTGGCTCCAAAAGCATGCACCCGTGCTCGACTGGCAGACTGGAGAGATCCTTCGCTGGGGACAGGACTGTCATAAAACGTGTTTGGTTCCTGTTCATCCCGTCCGTCCTTCTCCTACACCAACTAATCTACCAGGGCTCCCGATTCCATATTGGTCATTCGCTGATGTCTTTGATAAAAAGGAAGCAGAGACATTACCCCCTCACAGACCGTATGATTGCCCGATCGACCTACTACCCGGTACTACGCCTCCCCGTGGGCGTATTTACCCATTGTCCGCTGCTGAGACCAGGTTGATGTCCGAATATATTGAGGAGAATTTGGCCAAGGGATTCATCCGGAAATCCACCTCCCCAGCGGGAGCAGGTTTCTTCTTCGTAAAAAAGAAAGACGGCTCTCTTCGTCCCTGTATTGACTACAGAGGCCTAAATTTGATCACAGTGAAGAATAAGTACCCTCTTCCGCTCATTCCAGAATTGTTTGATCGTCTGAGGGGGGCTAGAATCTTCACCAAACTGGATCTTCGTGGGGCATATAACCTAGTCCGTATCCGTCGGGGAGATGAATGGAAGACGGCATTCAACACCCGGGATGGCCACTACGAGTATTTGGTGATGCCCTTTGGTCTCTGTAATGCTCCTGCAGTCTTTCAGGAGTTGGTCAATGACATCTTCCGGGACCTTCTCTACTCCTGCGTTGTGGTGTGCCTAGACGACATCTTGGTCTTCTCTCCGGATCTCCAGTCTCACCGGAGGGATGTTCGTCAGGTTCTGCTCAGGCTCAGGCAGAATCACCTCTTCGCCAAATATGAGAAGTGTATTTTTGAGCAGACCTCGCTTCCGTTTTTGGGCTACATCATTTCTCAGACAGGCCTACGAATGGATCCGGAGAAACTGTCTGCCATCGAGAAATGGCCCCGACCGGAGGGGTTGAAGGCCATTCAGCGGTTCCTGGGATTCGCCAATTATTACCGCCTTTGTAAGGTTCTATGTATATATTCCTGAAACTCAGTTTGTTCGTCAGCCATTTTACTTTCTGTCTTGCTGCAGCTATCTTGCCCTCAGTCAAAATGGAGTTTCCAGCTTGCATGTTCCCGCCCTGATTCTCTCCTTTGCTTCTTAAGCAGCCACAGCTGAGCAATCAGTGCTTCAGAATCTAGCCTGCAGTGAACCTGTGACTTGACTCCTGTAAGCCTTGGACCTTGTACTCCAGCTATTCCTACTGAGGAACTCTGAAGCACTTGTGGACTCTGAACCCTGCTCTTTGAAAGACCCACGTTTGCATGGACTTACGGTAACAGAGAAGAAGATCCTGAATCTGTATTGGAGAGTGATTGCTGAGCTTGGATTACTCTGGCCTGCTGTGTCTCCTGTTTCTGTGTCTGCAAACTGTGTGACTATTTCTGCCAACTTGTATGAAGTAATACAGGACTTTTCTATATCAAACCTGTGACTCCTGTGTTTTCATCGCACCCAAGCACAAGACGCTATATGAACTGTACTACATACATTACAAGATTCTGAAGCCAAAACGTTAGTGTCTGCTGGGTCTGGAAGGCTGTGTCTGCTGTACTGTGGATATCAGACGTCCGGTTGTACTTTCTGTGATGACAGTGGTTGTGACTTCTCACAACCATTCCAGGTGAGCAATTCCCTTAAGTTTTTTCTTTTTGCAGTGTTACCACAGGTAAACACTATTGTTTTTTTTTTTCCTTTCTTTTCTTTTTTTTGTCTGCTGTAACTCTGGATATCAGATGTCTGGTTGAAACTTTCCGTGATGATAGTGGTTGTGACTTCTCACAACCATTCCAGGTGAGCAGTTCCCTTAATTTTTTTTCTCTCTGCAGTGTTGCCACAGGTGAACACTATTGTTTTTTTTCTCTCCTCTTCTTCCAGTAATCCTGTCTTAAAAGATCTGGAAAATGGAGGCCCGCATAAAGGAACTTTGCAGAGTGACTGATAATATCCTTGCAGATTTGCAGAATATAAAGACCCGTTTTACAAATCTACAGGACCTCAATAATCACAATTTGCAAGTGGTTGGACAGACTACCCAGGATTTGCGAGCCAGGATTGAGGTTCTAGAGGGGCGAGTCCAGGCTCCTGCCGTAGCCCCGAGTGCTGGGATTCCCAAGTTGCCCCCTTTTCGTTTTGGCGGTGAACGTGAGAAATTCAGGGGATTTATTAATCAATGCAATCTTTTTTTTTCTGCACATGCTTCACAATTTCCCACTGAACGATCTAAGGTGCTTACTATAATTATGTTGCTTACCAACAAGGCTTTAATGTGGGCAAACCCTCTGATTGAGACTGAGGATGATTGTTTGAATCACCTTGATGATTTTATTTCAGCCATGGGGCAGGTGTTTGATGACCCCAATCGAGGTGCAACAGCTGAAGCAGCCATGTTAGCTTTGCGCCAAGGTAAGCACTCGGTAGCTGAATATGCCTTGGATTTCAGGAGATGGGCCCTTGATACCACCTGGGACAGTTCCGCCAAAAAATCTATTTTTCGAAAGGGGTTATCTCCACTGATTAAGGATGAACTTGCTCGTGCCGACCCTCCCACTGCGTTAGGTGACTTTATTAACTACTGCATCCGTATTGATACTCGTCTGACTGAACGCAGGCAAGAGAGATGGTTCGAAAGCAATCGTACTAACCTTTTCCTACCTTCCTCTCCAGCTAAGGAACCTTTGAGTAGGATTACACGGGAACCTGAACCTGAACCCATGCAGTAGACTCTTTACAACGACGGGTTAGTGATGCACGCAAGGAACATCGTTTTAAGGAGAATCTATGTTTCTATTGTGGTAAGTCAGGGCACTTCATTATAAACTGCCCCAGCCGTTCTCGTAAGACTACTGCAGCACTCATTCATTGTGAGTGTTGCGAGAGGGGATCTGTCAGGTCCGAGCCTCAGGCTCCAGAGAGATCTGCAGCAACAGATCTTGATTTCTCGGACTTAAACTCCGTTACCTCTGAGGACGTTGACTGTGTAAACGCTGCCATTTTTCAAGTTTCCTCAGCGGTGTCCCAGCTGAGTTGTAAGAAAAACAATTCTCATTGCTTTCTTTCCATCAAACTCTGGGTTGACTCAGCTTGGGTGTCTAGCTCTGCTCATGATCGACTCAGGGGCAAGTGGAAATTTTATGGATGTCTCCTTTGCTCTGAAACAGGGAATACGTTCAGTGAAGAAGGCTACTCCAGTACAGATGGAAACTGTGGATGGCTCCCTGCTGACCTCTGGACCAGTGGATCAGGAAACAGAGCCTTTGAGGGTTCTTATGGGTAAAGATCATCAAGAGAAACTGTCCTTTATGCTTATCTCTTCTCCCCACTTTCCCATTATTCTAGGGCTACCATGGCTGCAGGCTCAGAATCCTACCATTAACTGGGAGACCAAGGAATTACACTTTCCAGAGAAACAGATGAGTCCAAAAGTTTCAGCTTGCTCTGTTCCTAAAGGAATCATGTCAGTCCCTGAACTACCAGCTGTATACCAGGACTATGTGGATTTATGTGACAAGAAGAACGCTGACCAGCTTCCTCCTCACCGTCCATATGATTGTCCAATTGAATTATTGCCTGGAGCAGAGATACCTTTTGGTAAGATCTACCCCTGGCGGGGCCCGAGCTAAAGGCTTTAAAGGATTACATAGATGAAAATCTAGCCAAGGGCTTCATACGCCCCTCTTCATCTCCTGCAGGTGCACCCATCTTCTTTGTAAAGAAGAAAGATGGATCTCTGAGACCATGCGTAGACTATGGGGAACTCAATAAGGTTACTATTAGAAACCGTTATCCATTGCCTTTAATCCCTGAGTTATTGGAGAGAGTGCGACATGCCAAAATTTTTTCTAAACTAGATCTTCGTGGGGCCTATAACTTAGTCCGTATTAGACCTGGGGATGAATGGAAGACTGCATTCAGGTCACGCTATGGACACTTTGAATATCTAGTTATGCCTTTTGGTCTGAGTACCGCCCCAGCCACTTTCCAACACTTGGTGAATGACATCTTCAGGGATCTCCTAGATACATTCGTGGTAATTTATTTGGATGATATTCTAATTTTTTCTAACTCCACAGAGGAACATCATGGACATGTGAGAATGGTCTTGGAACGTCTAAGACAAAATCATCTTTACATCAAACTTGAAAAGTGTGAATTCCATAGGACCGAAATTCAATTTCTGGGGTATGTACTGTCTACACAAGGAATTAGTATGGATGGAAGCAAAACCCAAGCCATCAAGGATTGGCCAAGTCCTAGAAATGTGAAGGAGGTACAGCGCTTCATCGGGTTTGCCAACTTCTATAGACCTTTCATTAGAAATTTCTCTGAGGTAGTGTCACCTATCACTCAACTTACCCGGAAAGAGTCTAGGTTTTCCTGGACTCCCCAAGCCCAGGAAGCATTTTCCCGTCTAAAAGATAAATTTACCACTGCACCTATCCTAGTACATCCCAACCCCGAGCTTGCCTTCATAATAGAGGTGGATACTTCAGACTGTGCCGTTGGAGCTATACTCTCTCAGAGAACAGGTGAGAAGAATGTCTTGCATCCCTGTGCCTTCTTTTCCCAGCAGTTGTCTTCGGCTGAGAGGAACTACGATGTGGGCAATAGAGAGTTGTTGGCCATTATTGCCGCTTTCAAAGAATGGAGACACCTTCTTCAGGGAGCTGCACAGCAAATAGTCGTCCTGACAGACCATCGTAACCTTGAGTTTATCAGGTCGGCTAAGTGCCTGACTCCTCGCCAGGCTCGCTGGAATCTTTTCTTAAACCAATTTAATTTTATCATCTCTTATAGACCAGGATCGCGCAATGGAAAGGCTGATGCACTCTCTAGGATTTTCTCAGCAGAGACACGTCCAATTATTCCTCCTAAGACTATTCTTCCTGACTCTAGATTCCTAGGAGTAATTCATAATCAAAAGACAAAAAACCTGACTGGCACTTCCAGACTAATGTGAACTAGGTGCAAACCAAAGGGAGCTACCCTCATGTAAAACATCCAAAAAAAGGCTGCACTCAAGCATACTAAAGCATGACAACATAGAATATATGAAATTTTGAATAGCAATATGGCTTTGGAATATAAGGAAAAATTGAGACGCTTAGTATAAACATTTGGCCAAACATTTTAAAGCTCAACAACCATCGTCAAGGTGGTCTCAATTCTGTTGAGTCCCTAACCTAATGTGAACATACCTCTATTAGGCTGATATCTGAATTTCTGGCGAATATGCACCTCTGTCAGTAATGCCTGTATATATTGCACCTAGTTCACATTAGTCTGGAAGTGCCAGTCAGGTTTTTTGTCTTTTGAATGTTAGCTTGCTGACCGAGCACTCTGCTCCCACCAGGTGGTGATTTTAATTACACCGGTCCCCTACTTTACCCATATATGCAGGCATTACTGACAGAGGTGCATATTCGCCCAGAAATTCAGATATCAGCCTAATAGAGGTATGTTCACATTAGGTTAGGGACTCAACAGAATTGAGACCACCTTGACGATGGTTGTTGAGCTTTAAAATGTTGGCCAAATGTTTATACTAAGCGTCTCAAATTTTTCCTTATATTCCAAAGCCATATTGCTATTCAAAATTTCATATATTCTATGTTGTCATGCTTTAGTATGCTTGAGTGCAGCCTTTTTTTGGATGTTTTACATGAGGGTAGCTCCTTTGGTTTGCACCTAGTTCACATTAGTCTGGAAGTGCCAGTCAGGTTTTTTGTCTTTTGAATGTTAGCTTGCTGACGAGCACTCCGCTCCCACCAGGTGGTGATTTTAATTACACCGGCTCCCTACTTTACCCATATATGCAGGCATTACTGACAGAGGTGCATATTCGCCCAGAAATTCAGATATCAGCCTAATAGAGGTATGTTCACATTAGGTTAGGGACTCAACAGAATTGAGACCACCTTGACGATGGTTGTTGAGCTTTAAAATGTTTGGCCAAATGTTTATACTAAGCGTCTCAAATTTTTCCTTATATTCCAAAGCCATATTGCTATTCAAAATTTCATATATTCTATGTTGTCATGCTTTAGTATGCTTGAGTGCAGCCTTTTTTTGGATGTTTTACATGAGGGTAGCTCCCTTTGGTTTGCACCTAGTTCACATTAGTCTGGAAGTGCCAGTCAGGTTTTTTGTCTTTTGAATGTTAGCTTGCTGACCGAGCACTCCGCTCCCACCAGGTGGTGATTTTAATTACACCGGCTCCCTACTTTACCCATATATGCAGGCATTACTGACAGAGGTGCATATTCGCCCAGAAATTCAGATATCAGCCTAATAGAGGTATGTTCACATTAGGTTAGGGACTCAACAGAATTGAGACCACCTTGACGATGGTTGTTGAGCTTTAAAATGTTTGGCCAAATGTTTATACTAAGCGTCTCAAATTTTTCCTTATATTCCAAAGCCATATTGCTATTCAAAATTTCATATATTCTATGTTGTCATGCTTTAGTATGCTTGAGTGCAGCCTTTTTTTGGATGTTTTACATGAGGGTAGCTCCCTTTGGTTTGCACCTAGTTCACATTAGTCTGGAAGTGCCAGTCAGGTTTTTTGTCTTTTGAATGTTAGCTTGCTGACCGAGCACTCCGCTCCCACCAGGTGGTGATTTTAATTACACCGGCTCCCTACTTTACCCATATATGCAGGCATTACTGACAGAGGTGCATATTCGCCCAGAAATTCAGATATCAGCCTAATAGAGGTATGTTCACATTAGGTTAGGGACTCAACAGAATTGAGACCACCTTGACGATGGTTGTTGAGCTTTAAAATGTTTGGCCAAATGTTTATACTAAGCGTCTCAAATTTTTCCTTATATTCCAAAGCCATATTGCTATTCAAAATTTCATATATTCTATGTTGTCATGCTTTAGTATGCTTGAGTGCAGCCTTTTTTTGGATGTTTTAATGAGGGAGCTCCTTTGGTTTGCACCTAGGTTCACTTAGTTGGAAGTGCCAGTCAGTTTTTGTCTTTGAATGTTAGTTGCTGACGAGCACTCGCTCACCACAGATGGTGATTTAATATTACACCAGGCTCCCTACTTTACATACATGCAGGCATTACTGACAGAGGTGCATATTCGCCCAGAAATTCAGATATCAGCCTAATAGAGGTATGTTCACATTAGGTTAGGGACTCAACAGAATTGAGACCACCTTGACGATGGTTGTTGAGCTTTAAAATGTTTGGCCAAATGTTTATACTAAGCGTCTCAAATTTTTCCTTATATTCCAAAGCCATATTGCTATTCAAAATTTCATATATTCTATGTTGTCATGCTTTAGTATGCTTGAGTGCAGCCTTTTTTTGGATATAATTCATAATCAAGACCTACTTAAGGACATCAAGGAAGCATACCATGCGGATTCCTTTTTGGCACAACCCCCAAGGGACGTAAGTCTTGTCTTTAAGAATGGTGTGTGGATTCAGGGACAACGTCTGCATATTCCTGAAACAGTCAGATTAAGAGTATTGCAACTCATTCACGATTCCAAGATAGCTGGGCATAGAGGAATTCTAAAGACACAGGAATTTCTTTCTCGTTTCTTTTGGTGGCCCACTTGCAGGAAGGATGTTTTGAATTATGTCACTTCATGTGAGGTCTGTGCAAGATGCAAAACACCTCGCTCCTCACCAACTGGTCTGTTACAGCCTCTTCCCACCCCGTCCCGCCCGTGGGGATCCATTTCTATGGACTTCATTGTGGAGTTACCAACCTCTCAGGGGAAGAACACCATTCTAGTGGTGGTTGACCGTCTAACAAAGGCAGCTCATTTTATCCCTTGTGTCGGCTTACCCACTGCAAAACAGACATCAGATTTGATGATTAAAGATGTGTTTCGCTTACATGGAGTACCGGATGAGGTTATTTCGGATCGAGGGGTGCAATTCACTTCTAGGTTTTGGCAAAATTTCTGTGCAGCATTGGACATTAAAGTAAACCTTTCTTCTGCTTTTCATCCCCAGACTAATGGACAGACCGAACGAACCAATCAAACCCTGGAGCAGTATCTCCGCTGCTTTATCTGCCACCTACAGGATGATTGGGTGGATCTACTTCCATTAGCTGAGTTCTCGTATAACAACTCTCAGAGTGCCTCCACTAAACAGTCTCCTTTTTACTCTAATCTAGGTTATCATCCTAACATTCTACCACGATTTCCCATAGAAACGCCTTTACCAGCAGTGGCTGAAAGAATCACGTCTTTACAGAAGAATATGGATCTTCTAAAGGAAAATCTGGAATCGGCTCAAGAAAGGTACAAGAAAGCAGCAGATAAATTTCGTAAACCTGCACCAGCTTTCAAGGTAGGAGACTTGGTCTGGCTGTCAACCAGAAATCTTAAGTTAAGGATTCCATCGTCTAAGTTGGGACATAAGTACATTGGACCCTATAAAATCAGTAAAATTATAAGTGCCGTTGCTTGTCGTCTTCAACTGCCCAGAACTATGAGAATCCACCCTGTCTTTCATGTATCCCTACTAAAGGCTGCGACACCCAATACGTTTCCTGGACGTTCCTCTCCTTGCCCTGACCCAGTGCTAGTCGATGGTCAGGAAGAATTTGTGGTGGAAAGGATTTTAGATTCCAGGTTGTATAGAAATCAGTTACAATATCTGATTAAATGGCAGGGCTATCCAGTGGAGGACAACTCATGGGAACCGGTCAATAACGTTAATGCTCCTCGCTTGCTCCGTCAGTTTCATCAGAGGTACCCACACAAGCCTGGTCTGAGGTCATCCGGAGGTTGTCCTTAAGGGGGGAGTAATGTAAGGTTCTATGTATATATTCCTGAAACTCAGTTTGTTCGTCAGCCATTTTACTTTCTGTCTTGCTGCAGCTATCTTGCCCTCAGTCAAAATGGAGTTTCCAGCTTGCATGTTCCTGCCCTGATTCTCTCCTTTGCTTCTTAAGCAGCCACAGCTGAGCAATCAGTTCTTCAGAATCTAGCCTGCAGTGAACCTGTGACTTGACTCCTGTAAGCCTTGGACCTTGTACTCCAGCTATTCCTACTGAGGAACTCTGAAGCACTTGTGGACTCTGAACCCTGCTCTTTGAAAGACCCACGTTTGCATGGACTTACGGTAACAGAGAAGAAGATCCTGAATCTGTATTGGAGAGTGATTGCTGAGCTTGGATTACTCTGGCCTGCTGTGTCTCCTGTTTCTGTGTCTGCAAACTGTGTGACTATTTCTGCCAACTTGTATGAAGTAATACAGGACTTTTCTATATCAAACCTGTGACTCCTGTGTTTTCATCGCACCCAAGCACAAGACGCTATATGAACTGTACTACATACATTACAGCCTTTTCATACCGCACTTCTCTTCCCGGACTGCTCCAATCTCCGCGCTCACCCGCAAGGATGCTAACCCCAAACAGTGGACGCCCGAAGCAGAGGAGGCCTTTCTTTCTCTAAAACAGGCCTTCTCTTCCGCTCCAGTGCTGCATCGCCCGGACGGCAACAAGCAGTTCTTCCTGGAGGTGGATGCTTCCTCTTCTAGAGCCGGAGCGGTACTTACTCAAAAATCTTCATCCGGGAGGATGGTATCTTGCGGCTTCTTCTCCAAACTCTTCTCCTCTTCTGAGCGCAATTACTCCATAGGAGACCGAGAGTTATTGGCCATCAAGCTGGCATTGGAGGAGTGGCGTTACCTACTCGAGGGGCTCTTCATCCGGTAATCATTTACACTGACCACAAAAATCTGGCTTACCTCCAGCATGCCCCGAGACTTAACCCTCGCCAAGCCCGGTGGTCCTTGTTTTTTGCCCGCTTTGATTTTCTCTTACATTTTCGCCCGGCCGACAAGAACATCAAGGCGGACGCCTTGTCCCAGTCCTTCCTGGTGTCGGATCTCGAGGAGGAACCTAAACATATCATCGATCCCGCCAGAGTGATGCAGGTGGCTCCGTGAGTCTAAATCGTCTCCCTCCTGGTAAGACGTTCGTATCGGTACCTGATCGGGAGAGGATCCTACACTGGGGTCATTCGTCTAAACTAGCTGGCCACGCTGGTCAGAAAAAGACCCTCGAGCTCATTACTCGGCATTACTGGTGGCCTACCCTGCACAAGGACGTAATAATCTTTGTTTCTGCCTGTGTCTCCTGTGCCCGCAACAAAGTTCCGAGACACCTACCTGCCGGCCGTCTTCTTCCGCTTCCTGTATCCGCTGCCCCCTGGCAGCATATAGCCATGGACTTCATAACAGATCTGCCCGTCTCTGCCGGTTGTACGGTCATTTGGGTGGTTGTTGATCGATTTTCCAAGATGGCTCACTTCATTCCTCTGCCAGGGCTTCCGTCTGCACCCGAGTTGGCCAAAGACTTTATCCGCCACATCTTCCGTCTTCATGGTCTGCCTCGTCACATTGTGTCGGATCGTGGGGTACAGTTCACCTCACGTTTCTGGAGAGCCACTTGTAAGTTGCTAGACGTCACCTTGGATTTCTCCTCCGCTTACCACCCGCAGTCCAATGGACAAGTCGAGCGAATCAATCAGAATCTGACCAGTTATCTCCGGCACTTCGTTAATGCCCACCATTCTGACTGGGTGGATCTCCTGCCTTGGGCCGAATTCTCTTACAACAATCACGAGAGCGAATCTTCCTCCAAATCTCCGTTTTTTGTAGTCTTCGGTCAACACCCTCGGATCCCTGTTCCTGTCTCCATCTCTGTGGACAATCCAGCTGCGGAATCTCTGGTTAACGAATTTTCCTCCATATGGGAGAGTACCCGGTCCGCACTCATTCTGTCATCCGAGCGCATGAAGAAACATGCTGACAAAAAACGTCTGGATCCTCCTCAATTCCGTCCTGGGGATAAGGTCTAGCTCTCGTCCAAGTATGTCCGGCTCAAGATTCCTTCCTACAAGTTAGGTCCTCGGTTCATCGGTCCTTTTGAGATCATCAGTCAGATCAACCCGGTGTCCTATAAATTGAAACTCCCGGCCAATTTGCGGATTCCCAACTCCTTCCATGTATCTCTCCTCAAACCGGTGGTACTTAACTCTTTTGTCAAATCGACAGGTACACCTCCTGCTCCAGTGTCTGCTGAAGATGAATTTGAGATAGAGAACATTCTGGCCACCAAAAGGGTAGGAAGAAATACCTATTTTCTGGTGGATTGGAAGGGGTTTGGTCCTGAGGAGAGAACGTGGGAGCCTCGGGAGAACATCCATGCCCTCTCATCCTAGCTAAATTTCTTTCTGGCCTAAAGAAGGGGGGGCCTAGAGGGGGGGTACTGTAGCGCCGACGTCCCTGCCCTCTGCCAGGCAGGGACGCTGTTCCCCTGCGACAGCGTCCTCTGCCAGGCAGGGACATCGGCCCCCTTACCCGCGCTCAGCGTCCTCCTTCCGCCCTGCTGGGGCCGCGCGCTCCTTCCCTGCTTCTGGACTTAGGGCGCGCGCGCCGCACGCTCCCCCGCTCTTAAAGGGGCCGCGCGCATCTTTCAAAAAGGTCCCCGGCCAATGCCGGAGGACTCCACCCTATATAAAGTACTTCCTCCTTAATGGAGGTGCCCGAGCAATGTTGTTATTGCACTGTTCACTACTCTGCTTTAGCCCTCAGGGTCCGTTACCAGTTACCTGCCTGTTTCCTGCCAGTTTCCTGTCTGCTACCTGCCCGCAAGCCTGCCTGGAGGTTCGGCCGTCACATGCGGTGACCATCGGCAATTCCAGAGACTCTCGCCTGCTCACTTGGGGGCGCTCATCTGCCATCTGCCTGCAAGCCTACCTGGAGGTTCGGCCATCACCTGCAGTGTCCATCGGCTATTCCAGAGACTCTCGCCTGCTCACTTGGGGGCGCTCATCTGTCATCTGCCTGCTAGCCTACCGGGAGGCTCCACCATCTCAGGTCGTATATACCTGTCCATTCAGAGACTGCCCCGGCCCCTTGCCTGCCTGTTTATCCAGAGACTGCTCCGGTCACTTGCCGTGACTACCTGCCTGTCTACCCAGAGACTGCCCCGGTCACTTGCCGTGACTACCCGCCTGTTTATCCAGAGACTGCCCCGGTCACTTGCCGTGACTACCTGCCTGTCTATCCAGAGACTGCCCGGGTCACTTGCCGTGACCTCCCACCTGTCTGTCCAGAGACTGCCCCCGTCACTTGCAGTGACTTCCTGTCCGTCTCCCCGGGCGCCACCCGCTCCTTTACAAGGAAAGCCTCCTTGTATAATAAAGCTCAGAGGTTCCGCCTCCCAGACCCGTTACACCTGTTGTCGTAATCTTGGTCATGCCTTGATTACATAAACATATTCACGTTATTGACTGACACCAGGGTAATATTGTGCACTGGAGCCTTTAGTGTCAAGACAACTGCATGTCTTTTTCTGTGATTTTGTCTAAATCTATACCCAATGGTTCACTTGATATATATAACATTTTTATTGATCTATTTTATCTGTCAGAATCTGAAAAAATACCCCCACACAGATATTATGATCGTCCCATTGATCTGATACCCAACTCCTGATACCCAACCTCCTACTTTACAAGTCCAGAATGTAAGGCCATGAAAGATGATACAGCAGAGTGTCTGCAAAAAGAGTTTAACATACTGTCCTTGTCGCCAGTAGGCGCTGGTATCTTTTTTTTTTTTTTATAAAAAAGATGGTGGTCAAATATCATGTATTGACTAACATGATCTCAATACAATTACAGTAAAGAATCAGTAATCTCTGTTACTCATCTCTGAACTCTAAATCTAGCTGTTGGAAATAGGGATGAGCGAATCTTTCAAAGTTCGATACGGTTCAGTTCGGCGAACAACCCAATGTTCAACGAACATGTTCATCGAATATACCCGAACCAAAACCAAATGCATAGGCAACACCTTAAGGGGGAAGCAGCTCAAATTAGGGGCAGACACCAGGAAAAGTGGCATCAATTGACCCAGAGTACAAATAGTATAATGGCGCAGCATGGATGCATGGAAAAGGGCCTGGGACAGGGCTTGGATCAGCATTTCTCACCTGCAGGTCTCAGAGCCCTACTGCTACAGACAACACACATGAAGGAGTCCCTCCTTGGAGTACAAACTTTTCCCAAAATTATTGCCACACACCACTAAAGTGGCATCAATTTCCAAAGAGTAGAAATAATATAATTGGGCAGCTTTTTGACAACTTCTGTTACTGGATGGGCTACTTGACTCCCTTTCTTTGTACGGATACGGGAAATATTTTTGAGTTGCAGTTGTCAGAAGTGGAAAGGAGATGGATATGTGTTTTGAAGGAGAGATCAGAGTCAAGGGTAACCCAAGGCAGTGAGCTTGCAAGACGCCCTCATTTTCGCCTTGTAGAAGAGGGCTGTAAGGAAGTGGTGGGGACCCTTGTGTGCTTTCTCTCTCCTGGACACTGTTAACACGGTTACCTGCGGCACCTCAGCATATATTGATGTATTGTTGTATACTGCAATGTGCATGTACTTTAATGTGGATGTCTTTATTTTTTGTTCTGCATAGAGTTAGGGTTATATTAGGAAGTAGTGTAGGACTATAGGGGAATTAGAATAGAAGGGGGCACATTAGAGATATAGACTAGGATAGATAATGGTATTATTTTAGGCACAGGCAGCAAGGAGTTAAGTAGATGGAAGGGGCACAGAACAGAGCAGCACAGAGCAGGGAGATATAGGAAAGGCACTTCCTGTTTAGAATCAGATGCCTGGGCAGTATAACCAAGGGCAGAATGAATACAGTGAGACAGTTACAAGCCGTGGGGGTAAAGCTGTGGGTGGCAGTAAGGCACCCCAGGCTGGAGAATAGTGCAATCGGGTACCAGCTCAACAGGATCATCCCCACAAAGGACAAGGGGCTGACAGGGAGCTGGTGATGCTGAAGGTACAGTTGGGACATGAACTGTCCAAAGATGCTGCCCGGATGGCAGAGGAAAGGAAAGCGCAGACAGGACAGAGTCTGGCTAGAGGTACAGCCATAAACGCCGAGGGTAAAGAGAGAGAAATGACAGAGATTCTAGAGTCTGCCCGGAAGGCAGAGAAAGGACAGGAAATGTTGCCCTTTGTGAACTGTGCTGCTGATATGATGTATGCCTTGCCATTTAGTAAAATTCAACTGTTGGAAAAGGACTATGTTGTGGTGTTTCATGGAACCTGGGAGCCAGAGGCTGGATTGACAGAGTTTGAGGGAATCCCAGCAACAGAAGTGAGTACTACACTGCACCCATCTCTCCATGTGCAAGGCGCCGGGGTGCTCGCTGACTGTGGCTTAATGGACTTGCCCACGACTACCACCCCGTGCCACCTTGTTACAGGGCTAGAAAGAGCAAGTTCTCCAGTGTATGGCAAGCACTGCCATTCCTCCTCTCCTGGCCTTTCCTCCTCTTCCTCTACCTTAACATCACACATAGTCCTCAGAGGTAGCACCCCAACTACCCTTTTTTTTATCCCATGTCACAACTCTCCAACTGCCTAACTGACTGTGGGGAACCACAGATGTACGAGTCTGCAGAACTGTTCACACATTCTATTCCATAGTCATCAGAGGTTTGCTCCAAAGATTCACAGATTCAAGAGGAAGAAAGCACCTGCACCGATGCCCAAATTTTTTTTCAGTGCGATCAGTTGCCAGACAAAGTAGGTTCCAAGCAGAATCCAGACTCTTTTCAGGACAGGAAGAGGAAAAGGATGACTCTCATAGCTAAAAGTGGGAGAACAAAGAGGATGATGATGAGGTTGTAGATCCCACTTATTGTGAACCTAGAGGCACGCAGCTGAGTAGCTCATCAGAGGAGGACGAGCAAGACGAGGTGGTAACATTGCAGCTTGCCGCACAGACACGGAGTGGTGCAACCACAACAATCACTGCATCCTCAGCCTCAACTCATGGCCAATAGCGGTTGCGAGTCTGCAATTCGCATGGGCGTAAAGGGTCGTGTAGCCTGGGCCTTTGTTGAGACCGCAAAGGAAGACCCAACTCACGTTATCTGCCAACTTTGTAAAAAAAAGACTCAATAGAGGCAAAAATTGCAATAATTTGACTACTACATGCATGAACAGGCACATGGGTTATCAACATACTCTGGGAATCTCACTGTGCCTAGCGGGCCTTACCAACCACTGACTACACCATCAACCCAACCTGCTGCTTCTTCCTCCTCCTTCACCATGGCAAGTGTACTCACACAGGTCTCCGGGCACAGAATGTCCACTTGTTTATCCCCCATAGTCAGAGTGAGTGAGAGCCTGTCAGCTATTGTGGGAGTGGACATGCCTGGTGTTTTTCACAGATCTCAGGCATCAAACACATCACATCTTTCTCTATCCACCATAAAATCTCCACCTGCACCTCATTCACTGCCCAGCAGTTTGTCGTGTACATCCTACTCCACCGTCTCTCAGTACAGCAGCCAGCCCTCAGTCCTGTAGTTGTGGTCGGTCACATAATAGAATGTTTCCACATAAAACAATGTTTCCATGGCAAAGCTAAGAGCATGAACTTCACTATATCCCGTCTGTTGGTCACGGAAATTATGCTTTTCCACCTGGTGTATACAAACACCTTCCGAAAGCTGATACCCATCACAGTCCCCCAGTACCAGTTGCCTAGTCGCCGTTACTTATCTAAGACAACTGTGCATGCGCTATACCAGACACTAGACAACAGGGGTTGGAAAACTAAACCACTACACACCAAGGGATGGTGAACTAAACCACTAGACACCAAGGTGTTACTAGACATCAAGTCTTGGAATCCCCAAGGCTTGTGGGACAAACATCTGAATAAAACACTTCCTCTACTACTTCTGCCTCCTCAATCTCCTCTAGGACCTAGATCTGCGCCCTCAACCTTTCCCTTAATGAGACACATGTTCCAACAGTGCAGAGACAATCCCCCCACCTCCATACTGCACAGCCAGGGCTCGCCACAATCAGGCAATGTTTAAATGAATATGCCTTGGAGATCGTCGTCACACAGCTCAAGAGTTGTAGGCAGCTATCCAGGACAAGTTTGAGCAATGGTTATCTCCAATGAACCTGGAGTCAGGGAAGGCCATGTGCAATAATGGTGGAAACCTGGTGGCGGCCTTACACTGGGGCAACCTCACATATGTGTCTTGCATGGCTCACGTTCTTAATCTGTTGGTACAGCAATTTCTCCACCACTATCCCGGTCCCGGCCTGGACACATTGCTGCAGAAAGCACAGTTGCTGTGTACTCACTTCCGTCATTCATACCCCTTGGGTCATCGTCATATATCACTACACTCTGCATGTGTTGCAACGACTGTGGCAGCAGCAATGATCCCCGGTGCAGTATATCCTTTTGCATAGCTTGGGACAATGAACATGGTGCAAATCATGCTTGCGGAGTGGGCACAGATGAAGGACCTCTGCACAGTTCTGAAATGGCTGCTAAGATATTCAGCGCTGACAATACCGTCGTCAGCATCACTATTCTGATCATCTACATGCTGGAACACACTTTGAATATTCTGCTGAAGGAGGAAGCAGAGGAGGATGTGGAAGGGATAACAATTTCTCAAAGTTCTAGACTGTCGTTGCACAAGCGGATACCATAGGAGGGTGCATTACAGCGATGGAGGGTTGGTCATGGTATTAGACAAACTGTTAGTGAACGTGCAGCAGCCAAAGAATAAATGGAGGAAGAGGAGTAAGAGGTAATGGGAACGCAATAGTCAGGAGATGAAGAGAATAATGATCCCCTCTCTGTAGGAAGCAAGCTTGAGTGTTACCCCGCCACCAGCACACCATGGACTTGTACCTTATAGAACTGTCCGACACATGAGCACCTTCTTGCTGCACTATCTGCAACATAATGCCCGGAAAGTTAAGATTAGAAATAGTGCTGACTAATGGATGGCCACTCTGTTAGATGCACAGAACAAAAGTAAAAGTTCCCAGATGCTTTCCCCCCATGGAAAGGGATGCATGCATGCTGAAATATCGAAACATGCTTGTACACAATCTTAAGAGTGGTTTTCCCCAAGATAGAAGTCTGGAACACAGTGTGCATTGCAGTTATAAGCTTCCAACCTTGGGAATGTCAAGTCGTCAATGCAAAAACATTAGCAGCAGCAGTGAAAGTGGCATATGCAATTTCTGTAAGTTGTTTTTCACACATTTTTTTAGACCATACCACCAGCACCAGCAGAACAAAGTAAAAGAGAACAGAGAATGGTCTAAAAATGTGTGAACCAACTCAGAGAATTTCATTCTGCCACTTATGCTGCTGCTAATGTTTTTGCGTTGATGATTCGACATTCTCAAGGTTGGAAGTCTATAAGTGCGATGCACACTGTGTGCATGGTGAACAACTGGAGAGGATGGCGCAGGAGTATCTCGAGCTCAATATCGCTGCGATCAGGGGGAGTTGGACCCTTATGCATTTTCATCTTCAAAAATGGAAGAGTGGCCTGAGCTCACCTGTCATGCCTTGGAGGTTTTGTCATGCCTGGCAGCCAGTGTTCTCTCAGAATGTGTCTCCAGCGCTGCGGGTGGTGTCCTGGCAGATAAGCACATCCGGCTGTGCCCTGAAAGTGTAGACTGCCTAACTTTCATCAAGATGAACAAGTCATGGATCTCCAATGAGTAGAGATGAGCGACTTTGCCTCCGGGAGGGTCTAGTCGGGTTTCGGACCACCCGACTTTCACAAAAGTCGAGTCTAACGAAATCGGCCGACTATCGGAAAAAGTCTAAGGTCCGACTGAAACACAAAACCCAATGCAAGTCAATGGGGAAGCAAAGTCGGCATGGAGTGGAGGACAGTAAACACACCTACAGTGCCCATTTCTATGCCAACGACATCAATTCTTATTACTTAAGCTGGTCAACCTTAATTTACTTTATAATAATAGTTACACATTGAAAACTGGGGGTTATTTGGCTAAAGTTTTGGGGGGGCAGGGCTGGCTCCAGGTTTTCGTGGGCCCAGGGCGAAAGAGTGTCAGTGGGCCCCTTTAACACGTACCACAATTCATGATGCTCCGATACGGAAGAAAAATATAGGTATAGTACAATGTCAAATACTTCACTTCTTACATTACATGACTGATATCTATTCTAAATTCCACAATAGCTCAAAAACCGGACAGTATATTCCTCCATACAGTATTATAGCCACCACATAGCGCGCCATACAGAATAATGAACCCCATATATTGTTCCATACAGAATAATTGGTCCCATATAATGTTCCATACAGTATATGATGAGCTCCACATAATGCTACAGTATATGATGACCCCCATATAATGTGCCATACAGTATAGGATGGTCCCCATAGAGTATAATGAGCCCCACATATTGCTCCATACAGTATAATGAGTCGCATATAAAGCTCCATACAGTATATGATGGGCCCCATATATTGCATCCATACATACAGAATGGGCTCCATATAATGCTCAATACAGAATAGGCCCCATATGTGCTCCATATGATGCTCCATACCCTATATGATGCCCCATAAATAATGAACCCCATATGATGCTTCAGTATATGATGGGCCCATGGATGATGCTTCAGTGTATGATGGGCCTATATAATGCTCCATATATAATGGGCCCAATATGATGCTCCAGTGTATGATGGGCCCCATTTATAATGCTCCAGTGTATTATGGGCCCCATGAATGCTCCAGTGTATGATGGGCCCATATAATGCTCCATATATAATGGGCCCCATTTATAATGCTTCACTGTATAATGGGTCCCATATATGATGCTCCAGTGTATGATGGGCCCCATTTAAAATGCTCCAGTGTATGATGGGCCCCATGCATGATACTCCAGTGTATGATGGGCCTATATAATGCTCCATATATAATGGGCCCCATTTATAATACTCCACTGTATAATGGGCCCTGTATATGATACTCCAGTGTGTGATGGGCCCCATTTATAATTCTCAAGTGTATGATGGGCCCCATGCATGATGCTCCAGTGTAAAATGGGCCTATATAATGCTCCATATATAATGGGCCCCATTTATAATGCTCCACTGTATAATGGGCCCTGTATATGATGCTCCAGTGTATGATGGGCCCCATGGATGATGCTCCAGTGTATGATGGGCCCATGGATGATGCTCCAGTGTATGATGGGTCCCATGGATGATGCTCCAGTGTATGATGGGCCTATATAATAATCAATATATAATGGGCCCCATATGATGCTCCAGTATATGATGTGCCCCATCGATGATGCTCCAGTGTATGATGGGCCTATATAATGCTCCATATATAATGGGCCCCATTTATAATGCTCCACTATAGAATGGGCCCCGTATATAATGCTCCAGTGTATGATGGGCCCCATTTATAATGCTCCAGTGTATGATGGGCCCCATTTATAATGCTCCAGTGTATGATGGGCCCCATGGATGATGCTCCAGTGTATGATGGGCCCATGGATGATGCTCCAGTGTATAATGGGCCTATATAATGCTCCATATATAATTTACCCCATATGATGCTCCAGTATATGATGGGCCCCATGGATGATGCTCCAGTGTATGATGGACCTATATAATGCTACATATATAATGGGCCCCATTTATAAGGCTCCACTGTACAATGGGCCCCGTATATGATGCTCCAGTGTATGATGGGCCCCATTTATAATGCTCCAGTGTATGATGGGCCCCATGCATGATGCTCCAGTGTATGATGGGCCTATGTAATGCTCCATATATAATGGGCCCCATTTATAATGCTCCAGTGTATCTTCCAGCTCTCTGCACTTGGACTGTTCAGGCAGAGGGCGTACAGACATGACATCATCGCCCTCTCTGACCTGAATATCACTGTCAGGAAATGCGGAAGAAGTCACAGCGGTGGAGCAGGGAGAGGTAAGTATTGCAAGTGCTGGGGCCCTGAGCAAGCAGGTGGGGCCCACTCGTGGGCGCAGGCATTGGCACAGGGCCCCTTGTATTACGCCGGTGTCTCTAACGGCGAGTGGGCCCCCCCACCATCAGAGACACCGGCGTACTATGAGGGGCCCTGTGCCAGTGCCGTCGCTCATGAGTGGGCCCCCCCACCTGCTCAGGGCACCGGCATTTGCCCTGGGGGGAACCCAGTTAGGAGGTGGAAAAACTGGCATTTGTTGAGGTGTAGGCTGGACATTCAGCAGCTGCAACTGGAGGAATTGGAGAAGTCGGAGGAAGAGGAGGACAAAGCAAGCCATTTTGCTGGCAACCTATCTGTCATCAGGGGAAGGTGGTACAAAATCCTTTAAAATCCAGGCATGGTTCATTTTAATGAAGGTGAGATCACCAACATTTTGGGTCGACACTGACAGCCGGGTCCTTCTTTCTGTCAGGATTGATCCAGCAGCACTGAAGACGCTTTCTGATAGCACACTACCAGCAGGGCAAGCGAGCTCCTGTGAGGCATATTGTGCCAATTCAGGCCAGGTGTCCAGTTTACAGACCTAGTAGTCAAAAGGGAATGAACTGTGAGGGAGAACATCGATAGGGGAGGAGAGGTAATGTTGAACCATAGTTGACAACTGCTGTCTACTGTCTGTTGCAATCGATTCAGTATTAGTAGTCGTGTGAGCTGTACTCGAGAAATCAGTCCACAACATGGTCATGAAACCCCTGTCTCCAACGCCACTTTGGCTGTGTGCACCACGAACACCTCTTCCATTTGGCCCAGTACGGCCCGTGGTAGAACCTGTACCGCTGCTGTGTGCTGGGAATGCCTCTAACAAATGGTTTACCAGAGTTGCTTGTTTGTTTGCCAATATTAGCTCTAAGTTCTCCTGTGGCAGTGGCATGATGTTCTGTAATTTGCCTTTATAGCGTGGATTGAGGTTGCTGGCCAACCAGTAGTCATCATCCTTCATAATTTTGGCAATGCGGGGGTCCCATTTTAGGATCCGCAAGACATAATCACACATGTGGGCCAATGTTCCAGGTGTCAATGATGCACTGCCAGTGGTGGGTGGAGGAGCACTTTCTGCCAAATCCAACTCCCTCCAGTCACTCACAAACCATGTACCTGACCTTGGCAAGCCAACATTTTCTCTTGCCCCTGAGAAGCATCCTCCTCCCCAAAATAATCATCCACCTCATCATCCTCCTCCTCTTCCTCTTCATCCTCCACCTCGTCCAGGACAGTTCCCTGAGCAGACAATGGCTGACTGTCATCAAGGCCTCCCTCCTCCTCCTCTTCCTCCTCCGCTGCAGACGCCTGATCCTTAAGTTGCTTAAAGTTTGCATGAGCAGATGCATGAGTGGGATGCTCATGCTTATGATGGCTTCATCTGCGCTTACCAGCCGTGTGCATTCCTCAAAACACTGAAGGACTTTACAGAGGTCTTTCAGCTTTGACCACTGCACATACCGACAACTCGATGTCTGCCCTCAAACTGCCTACCCGTGTATCCTCCCACAAATGCATTACAGTCTGCCTCTGTTCGCACAGCCTCTCAACCATGTGCATGGTGGAGTTCCATGTTGCAAAGTCTATGATTAGGCGGTGCTTGGGGAGGTGGAACGATCGCTGCAGCCTCTGCATACGACTGGAGTCTACGGGCGAGTGACGGATGTGCGAGCACAGTCTTCGCACCCTATGGAGAAGGGCTGTTAACTCCGGATAATTATTTATGTAGCACTGCACCACCAGGTTCAAGGTGTGAGCCAGGCAAGGTATGTGTCTGAGTTTTGCCAGGGCTATTTCCGCCACAAAATTATCACTGACTACCTTGCCTGGCTCAAGATGTAGACTGCACAGACATGACTCAGTTTCTCGCTGCAAGTAGTCGTCCAGTACCTCCGCGGTGTGTCTGTTGTCGCCCAAATACATCATCTTTAAAACAGCCTGCTGACGCTTACCACTAGCTGTTCGATAGTGGGACACCTAGTGTGGAACACTGGCAGCTGCGGATGGAGTGCTTGTGTGACTGCGCTCTGTCGACGAGATTTCACTTCTGGAGGAGGAGGAGGAGGCTCGAACGCGTACAGCCAACTGTTGCTTATACCGTGGGCTAGGCAGCTCTGTCCCACCGCCGCTGTCCCTGTGGACCCTGCATCCACCACATTAACCCAGTGCGCAGTGATGGACATGTAACGGCCCTGGCCATGCCTACTGGCCCATGCATCTGTTGTGAGGTGCACATTTCCACTCACTGATTGTTTGAGTGCATGGAAAATGCAGTCTTTCACATGCAGATGGAGGGCAGGGATGGGTAGGTCATAGCGTGGGACAGTGTAGGCCATGAGCTCTCGGAACGCTGCGCTTTCAACCAAACAGAAGGGCATCATCTCTAATGAGATCAGTTTGGCAATGTAGGCGTTCAAAGCCAGTGTAAGTGGATGAGAGGATGAGTACTTTCTTGTCCTACTCAGAGTGTCTGCTAGGGTGAGCTGGACTTGAGAGCTGCATATGGGGGAACTAGCGGTGGACATGATGGACTGAGAGGGGGTTGGTGATGGTGATGGCCTAGATTCAGTCTTTTGTTGCAAAAACATTGTGATTCCCTGACTGCTTTGGCCTTGCGACGACACCTCACCATTTCTTGCTGGTGGTGTGCTAATCGGTGGGCTTACAGTGGGGGAAGCAATGTAGCATTGCTGGCTACCTTCAGTCGGAGCAGGTGCACATGTGCTACCTGAGGCTTTGTAGTCAGTCCACGCTTGAAAGTGCATGGTGTTTAAATGTCTTAGCATGCAACTGGTATTTAAATTTCTGAGATTTTTCCACCGGCTAAAGGTCTTTCCGCACTTCTTACAGATAACCTTTGCCTCATCAATAGGATTTTGGTCAAAAAAGTGCCACACTGCGCTCTTCTTACTATGGGATAAATTTTCAGGGCTTGCACGCTGTGCCAATTTGACCATCTGGCCAAGCTGTCTTGCAACTCTTTTTTTTATTAATACGTTTTTGGACTGCTACGGGCCTGCCAGATGACCGCTGCTGTGATGTCGATGCCTGCTGCGGATCCTTCTCCTTTTCTGAGCTATTGCCAGCGGCACCCTCTTCCCCCAATGGATGCCAATCCGGGTCAACAACTGGGTCATCCATCACCTCCTCTTCAATTTCATCTGCACCTTCCTCTGTGTCACCGTGTAAGGTGGTATAGTATGCGGGAAGGGGCACCCGAGTTTCATCAGGGTCAGATTCTGGCTCAGTAGACTGCGAGGGCAATGTAGTGCTCTGGGTGAATGTACCAGCAAAATCATATAGCAGTGGCTGTGCATCAGTGCATTCCATGTCAGAAAAATATTTAGACTTGAGAGTCCTCAGTGGTTGATACCTTTTAATGGCTACCTGAAAAGATGGTAACAAATTGCAAGCTTTCGAGACTGCTTAGGTCTCTTCATCAGGCAAAGACTAATACAAAATCTGAAGAATCACATATTTATATACAACAGGACACAGGAATAATGTAATTGGTAAGACAAGTGACGTGAAGCAGAACTGTCATTATGGCAGAGGGATGAACATAAATATTGGAACAGTTCATAGATAAGGAGTGAAAGTTTTATTACCCTCTGATTGGAGTCTGCTATTGTGTTTTGATGCCCCTAGAAGGTCAGAGAAGCAGATTCCTTGTCAGATTCATCTTGGACTGGGGAATTCAGGATTTGACTTGATAACCCTGGCATGGCTTGTAAAAAGAGCTCCATGGAGTAATCTGAAGTGTGGCCTGCCGCATCCTTCACTTTTGGTGTGGGTGAAGGACTCAAGGAAAGGTGTTGTTCCTTACCAGGAGCCTCCACTGATGACTCAGTGCTTGCATTTTTTGAAACTTCAGAAGAGGAGGCGATAGAGCTTGAGGCTGTTTCGGCAATGTAGCCAAAACCTGTTCCTGATGCTAAGGCTTTAAAAGCGGTTTACCTACTCCCAGAAAAGGGAGCCTTCCAGGCCTTCTGGAGCCAGACCATTGCGCAGGCTAAACACCTCCCGCCTTAGGTGCTATTGTGCCTTTGCCACTACCAGCAGATGCACCACCACCACCATCAGTACCATCTGGCCCCCCACACCATGTCCACGGCCTCTTCCACCATACTTCCTCATGTTTGGGAAAATGTACCAAAAATACCAGCAGATATATGGTACTGTATCAGAAGCGTACAGCTGTATACAGTGTTGAGGTAATTTAAAAACTCCGTATATATTTCAGGAGTAACACACAGACGCTAACTCAGTATGGATTAGACCAGAATATAAAAAGCAGAAAAAGGGTACTGTATCAGAAGCGTACAGCTGTATACAATGTGGGGGTAATTTTAAATCTCTGTATATATTTCGAGAGTAACACACAGATGCTCACAGGCTCAGTATGGATTAGACCAGAATATAAAAAGCAGAAAAAGAGTAGTGTATCAGAAGATACCAGGTGTATATAGTGTTGGGGTAATTTTAAATCTTTGTATATATTTCTGGAGTAGCACACAGATGCTCACTCAGTATGGATTAGACCAGAATATAAAAAGCAGAAAAAGGGTACTGTATCAGAAGCGTACAGCTGTATACAGCGTTGGGGTAATTTTAAATCTCCGTATATATTTCCGGAGTAATACACAGACGCTCACAGGCTCATTATTGATTAGACCAGAATATTAAAAGCAGAAAAAGGGTTCTGTTTCAGAAGATACCAGGTGTATATAGTGTTGGGGTAATTTTACATCTCCATTTATATTTCCAGAGTAACACACAGACCCTCACAGGCTCAGTATGGTATAGACCAGAATATAAAAAGCAGAAAAAGGGTACTGTATCAGAAGATACCAGATGTATATAGTGTTAGGGTAATTTTAAATCTCCGTATATATTTTGAGAGTAATACACAGACGCCCACAAGCTCAGTATGGATTAGACCAGAATATAAAAAGCAGAAAAAGGGTACTGTATCAGATGCGTACAGCTCTATACAGTGTTGGGGTAATTTTAAATCTCCACATATATTTCCGGAGTAACACACAGACGATCACAGGCTCAGTATGGATTAGACCAAAATATAAAAAGCAGAAAAAGGGTACTGTATCAGAAGATACCAGGTGTATATTAGTGTTGGGTACTTTTAAATCTCCGTTTATATTTCGAGAATAACACACAGATGCTCACAGGCTCAGTATGGATTAGACCAGAATATAAAAAAGCAGAAAAAGAGTACTGTATCAGATACATACAGCTGTATACAGTGTTGGGGTAATTTAAATCTCCACATATATTTCCAGAGTAACACACAGATGCTCACAGGCTCAGTATGGATTAGACCAAAATATAAAAAGCAGAAAAAGGGTACTGTATCAGAAGATACCAGGTGTATATAGTGTTGGGTACTTTTAAATCTCCGTTTATATTTTGAGAATAACACACAGATGCTCACAGGCTCAGTATGGATTAGACCAGAATATAAAAAGCAGAAAAAGAGTACTGTATCAGATACGTACAGCTGTATACAGTGTTGGGGTAATTTAAATCTTCACATATATTTCCGGAGTAACACACAGACGCTCACAGGCTCAGTATGGATTAGACCAAAATTATAAAAGCAGAAAAAGGGTACTGTATCAGAAGATACTAGGTGTATATAGTGTTGGGTACTTTTAAATCTCTGTTTATATTTCGAGAATAACACACAGATGCTCACAGGCTCAGTATGGATTAGACCAGAATATAAAAAGCAGAAAAAGAGTACTGTATCAGATACGTACAGCTGTATACAGTGTTGGGGTAATTTAAATCTCCACATATATTTCCGGAGTAACACACAGACGCTTACAGGCTCAGTATGGATTAGACCAAAATATAAAAAGCAGAAAAATGGTACTGTATCAGAAGATACCCGGTGTATATAGTGTTGGGGTACTTTTAAATCTCCGTTTATATTTTGAGAATAAGACACAGATGCTCACAGGCTCAGTATGGATTAGACCAGAATATAAAAAGCAGAAAAAGGGTACTGTATCAGAAGCATACAGCTGTATATAGTGTTGGGGTAAATTTAAATCTTCGTATATATTTCGAGAGTAATACACAGACGCCCACAGGCTCAGTATGGATTAGACCAGAATATAAAAAGCCGAAAAAGGGTACTGTATCAGATGCGTACAGCTGTATACAGTGTTGGGGTAATTTAAATCTCCACATATATTTCCGGAGTAACACACAGACGCTCACGGGCTCAGTATGGATTAGACCAAAATATAAAAAAGCAGAAAAAGGGTACTGTATCAGAAGATACCAGGTGTATATAGTGTTGGGGTACTTTTAAATCTCCGTTTATATTTTGAGAATAACACACAGATGCTCACAGGCTCAGTATGGATTAGACCAGAATATAAAAAGCAGAAAAAGGGTACTGTATCAGAAGCGTACAGCTGTATACAATGTTGGGGTAATTTTAAATCTCTGTATATATTTCGAGAGTAACACACAGACGCTCAGTTAGTATGGATTAGACCAGAATATTAAAAGCAGAAAAAGGGTACTGAATCAGAAGCATACAGCTGTATAAAGTGTTGGGGTAATTTTAAATCTCCCTATATATTTCCGGAGTAACACACAGATGCTCACAGGCTCAGTATGGATTAGACCAAAATATTAAAAGCTGAAAAAGGGTACTGTATCAGAAGATACCAGGTGTATATAGTGTTGGGGTAATTTTAAATCTCCGTATATATTTCCGGAGTAACACACAGACGCTCACAGGCTCAGTATGGATTAGAGCAGAATATAAATAGCAGAAAAAGGGTACTGTATCAGAAGCGTACAGGTGTTTACAGTGTTCGGCTAATTTAAATCTCCGTATATATTTCCGGAGTAACACATAGACTCTCACAGGCTCAGTATGGATTAGACCAGGATATAAAAAGCAGAAAAAGGGTACTGCATCAGAAGATACCAGGAGTATATAATGTTGGGATAATTTTAATTATCCGTATATATTTCGAGAGTAACACACAGAAGCTCACAGGCTCAGTATGGATTAGACCAGAATATGAAAAGCAGAAAACGGGAACTGTATCAGAAGCGTACAGCTGTATACAGTGTTGGGGTAGTTTTAAATCTCTGTGTATATTTCCGAAGTAACACACAGATGCTCACAGGCTCAGTGTGGATTAGACCAGAATATGAAAAGCAGAAAACGGGAACTGTATCAGAAGCGTACAGCTGTATACAGTGTTGGGGTAGTTTTAAATCTCCGTATATATTTCCGGAGTAACACACAGACGCTCACAGACTCAGTATGGATTATACCAGAATATAAATAGCAGAAAAAGGGTACTATATCACAAGATACAAGGTGTATATAGTACAGGGGAAAATTGTAAATCTCCGTATATATTTCCGGAGTCACAGACAGACGCTCTCAGGGTCAGTATGGATTAGACCAGAATATAAAAAGCAGAAAAAGGGGACTGTATCACAAGATACCCGGTGTATATAGTATAGGGGAAAATTGTAAATCTCCGTATATATTTCCGGAGTCACAGACAGACGCTCTCTCATTATGGATTTAACCAGAATACAAAAGGTAGAAAAAAGGTACTGTATCAGAAGATACCAGGTGTATATAGTTTAGGGGAAAATTTCAATCTCCGTATATATTTCCAGAGTCACTCACAGATAGTCAG
Source organism: Oophaga sylvatica (assembly GCA_033576555.1). NCBI lineage: Eukaryota > Metazoa > Chordata > Amphibia > Anura > Dendrobatidae > Oophaga > Oophaga sylvatica. The sequence goes on along the minus strand of JARQOD010000006.1, from coordinate 262,505,705 downwards.
CATGTATTTGTCTGTGATACCAGCCGGTACACGGTAGTGTGTAAGGAGTGTACAGCTCTATACGGTGTGGGAAAAATTGAGCGCTCGGTAACTGTGCATAAAAAAAGAATAAAAGTATTAGTGCTGTGTAAAAAGCAGTCTTCACAGCAGTGTACACACAGCAATACAGCTAGCAGGCAGCCTATTAACCAGCGCTGCTGCACACAAGAAAATCCTCCCCTGTCACTGGCAGGCAGCCTAATAACCAGCGCTGCTGCACACAAGAAAATCCTCCCCTGTCACTGCACATTAACTGTACAGCACAATTGCTTTCAGCACAAGCACATAAGAACTTCTCTTTCCAGCCCTAGCTCTCTCAATACAGCATCAGCAACCTCTCCCTACTGTTCAGATCGGCAGAAGTAAAATGGCGGTCGGCGGTCAGGGCTTTTATAGACACTATGACGCACCCCAAAGCAAGCCAATCACTGCAATGCCCTTCTCTAAGATGGTGGTGAACGCTGCCCATGTCATCTCGTTGCCCACAGTGTACGTCCTTGCTCATTGGCAGAAAAAAGGCGCCTGCAAGCATTCTGGGAAAACCGACTTTGGCGCTCGGATCGATGCCACATGGCCAAATTAACACTACGGTTGGGTTTCGCTCGGCAAAACCCGACTTTGGTGAAATTCGGCGACTTAAGAATCTGACCGACCTGTTTCGCTCAACTCTACCAATAAGTTTTGCACCTGAGTCGCAGTCTGGACAGATTAGGCGATGGTGTAGTTTTTAGTGTGCTGCATTGATCTTGCGTTATTGCAGTCTGTGACACCTTTGTTGTGACTTGTAGCCAGTTTTTTTTCATCCTCAGACCAGCCAGCTATGTGAACGTTTTAATGGAACACTAATGCTCAAGATGCTGGAGCAGACTGAAGGGAAAGACTGGGAACATTACATCCCTCATCTTTTGTTTGCATACTGAGAGGTGCCTCAGGTCTCTACAGGATTCTACCCCTTTGAACTAATTTATGGCAGAAGGGTCAGTAGGCCTCTTGATTTAATTAAGGACTGTTGGGAGGATGACCTCAGAATGCAGAATCTGAGAGACCTGGCTCATGAGAATGTGACCAGGCCCTAATCAACCAGAAGGTCTAGTATGACCATAAAGCCAGACTGAGGGTGTTGTGAATGTGCTAGAAATGAATTCTGAGCAGAAGCTCCCTCTGGTGGTTACAAACAGTACTGAACTATCCAATGAAGATTGTGAAGATTGGCGATCAGGTGTTACTGACTGGTCTTATATAAGGGAGGTTCCCTCCCATCAGGGTTGCCGGTGATCAATTGTTCTGGTCTCATCTTTGATTCCTGTTCACTTTGTAGCTTGCTGTTTCGTGCCTGCATCTTCTGCTAACAGATAAGACATTTTCTTCTTTTAGTTTTTTGTGCTTGCTTTTTGCATTTTGTCCTGCACTTCTGTGGGGGTCTTCCGGGTCCCCTCCGGGGGCTTGTGCTCCTCTCAGTTTAGTTCAGCCACTGTTGTTTGTTCATTTGCCTTTTCCAGTTTTTTCAGTGGCTGCTGTTTAGTTTTGTTACACCAGAGAACTAATTTAGGTGGTAGAGGTCGTGTGATCTCAGGTGTTTTTGTAATTAGTAGTGTTGGTACTTTTCAGGGTTTTTTGGGATTGCAGTAAGTGTCCTTCCTATCCTTTTCTATTTAGGAAGTTTGGGCCCCATCGTTTGCTCATACTATTTTCTGTCTGTGTCTGTGTATTTCCTCTTGTCTAACTGCCATTACATGTTTGGGGGCTTTCTATGTTCTTTGGGGATCTGCTCCGGGGCAGATAGTTTTCCTCTTTCTGTCTTTAGGTGTAGTTAGCTTCTCAGGCTGTGACGAGGCGTCTAGGACCAACGTAGGTACGCTCCACGGCTGCCTTTAGTTGTGGTGGTTAGTCAGGGTACTGCAATCCCATAGATTCCAACCTCTCTGGTGTATTTCCTTTTTTGCCTGCTCTCCTCAGCTACCAAATCATAACATGAGGGCCTATGAAGAGAGGCAGAATGTTTGGGTGTTGGTTCCTATGTTGCAGAGCAAATTATAGACTGCATGGGAGAGACCGTACATTATCTATAAAAGTTTAAATGACGTTCCCTATGTAGTGACCCTGGATGAACATATACCACATTAGAAAAAAATTTCATGTGAATAGATTGAATTGCAGCTTCTTGTCAGTGACTCCTTATTTGATAAACTCATTGACCAGAAGATGTCAGAATATCTTGTAGTTGATACGCCTATTACACCAGTACTGTATATACTCCCTAAAATACATAAAGATGTACTAAATCCCCACAGACATCCTATTGTGTGGGGGAGGGGCTTCCTGTTCAAAACGACTGCCATCTTCTTAGATAAGGTTCTACAGAGGTATGCTGTAGCTGCCTAGTCCTTCATTAGGGATACCAATTACTTTTTGGATAAAATCAGGAATATTAAAAAAAAGATTCCATCATTTGATGTTGTTTCATTATATACATCAATTGAGCATGAAAAAGGACTCCAGGTTTTCAATGAGGAGCTTTCGGGCTTGGACATGGCCCCAGATTGTACACAGCTTGTCCTCACACTACTTGAGTTCATCCTCGGAAGGAATTACAGGTCCTTCTCAAAAAATTAGCATATAGTGCTAAATTTCATTATTTTCCATAATGTAATGATTACAATTAAACTTTCATATATTTTAGATTCATTACACATCAACTGAAATTTGTCAGGTCTTTTATTGTTTTAATACTGATGATTTTGGCATACAACTCCTGATAACCCAAAAAACCTGTCTCAAAAAATTAACATATTTCAACCGTCCAATAAAATAAAAGTGTTTTTTAAAAACAAACAAAAAAAAACATCAAATAATAAAGTTCAGTTATGCACTCAATACTTGGTCGGGAATCCTTTTGCAGAAATGACTGCTTCAATGCGGCGTGGCATTGAGGCAATCAGCCTGTGACACTGCTGAGGTGTTATGGAGGCCCAGGATGCTTCGATAGCGGCCTTAAGCTCATCCAGAGTGTTGGGTCTTGCGTCTCTCAACTTTCTCTTCACAATATCCCACAGATTCTCTATGGGGTTCAGGTCAGGAGAGTTGGCAGGCCAATTGAGCACAGTAATACCATGGTCAGTAAACCATTTACCAGTGGTTTTAGCACTGTGAGCAGGTGCCAGGTCGTGCTGAAAAATGAAATCTTCATCTCCATAAAGCATTTCAGCCGATGGAAGCATGAAGTGCTCCAAAATCTCCTGATAGCTAGCTGCATTGACCCTGCCCTTGATGAAACACAGTGGACCAACACCAGCAGCTGACATGGCACCCCACACCATCACTGACTGTGGGTACTTGACACTGGACTTCAGGCATTTTGGCATTTCCTTCTCCCCAGTCTTCCTCCAGACTCTGGCACCTTGATTTCCGAATAACATGCAAAATTTGCTTTCATCAGAAAAAAACACTTGGGACCACTTAGCAACTTAGCTGTTTATGGTTCAAAAGTGGCTTTACCTGGGGAATGCGGCACCTGTAGCCCATTTCCTGCACACGCCTGTGCACGGTGGCTCTGGATGTTTCTACACCAGACTCAGTCCACTGCTTCCTCAGGTCCCCCAAGGTCTGGAATCGGTCCTTCTCCACAATCTTCCTCAGGGTCCGGTCACCTCTTCTCGTTGTACAGCGTTTTCTGCCACATTGTTTCCTCCCAACAGACTTCCCATTGAGGTGCCTTGATACAGCACTCTGGGAACAGCCTATTTGTTGAGAAATTTCTTTCTGGGTCTTACCCTCTTGCTTGAGGGTGTCAATGATGGCCTTCTTGACATCAGTCAGGTCGCTAGTCTTACCCATGATGGGGGTTTTGAGTAATGAACCAGGCAGGGAGTTTTTAAAAGCCTCAGGAATCTTTTGCATGTGTTTAGAGTTAATTAGTTGATTCAGAAGATTAGGGTAATAGGTCGTTTAGAGAACCTTTTCTTGATATGTTAATTTTTTGAGACAGGTTTTTTGGGTTATCAGGAGTTGTATGCCAAAATCATCAGTATTAAAGCAATAAAAGACCTGACAAATTTCAGTTGGTGTGTAATGAATATAAAATATATGAAAGTTTAATTGTAATCATTACATTATGGAAAATAATGAAATTTAGCACTATATGCTAATTTTTTGAGAAGGACCTGTATTTCCTCTTTTGGGATGATTACTACTTGCAAATACAGGGTACCACCATGGGGTCCAATGTGGCCCCCACTTATGCTAACAACATTTATGTGGCGGTATTCGAGGACGGGCATGTGTTTAGTTCCACCTTCTGGAGCCATGTCCGGGCCTGGTGGCACTATATAGATGATGTATTTCTAATATGGGATGGGATCTGGATGAACTCCTTGCTTTTCAAATGGAACTAAACCAGGTCCACCCTGAGTTAAAATTTACTTTGACGCACTCAATGGATCAAATACTGTTTCTTGACACTCTAGTGTACAAGAATAGTGACTAGAGTTGAGCGATACTTTCCGATATCCTAAAGTATCGGAATCGGAATGGTATCGCCGATATCACTAAAATATCGGCGATACCCGATACCGATACCGGAAGTCCCATGTAAGTCTATGGGAACAAAATATCGCAACTAAAAAAAACCTTTATTTCCTTGTAAACACTAAATATACACACATAGAATACATATATATATATATATATACATGTCATTGTGACATATATATATACATATATGTATAGTTTATACACTTCTACATAGTAAAATATACTCTGATTCAATTGCCGGGTAAAGCCGGCTTCAGTGAAAAGACAGAAGCACCCGACATGAAATGACACTTGGTGTACATAGGGTTAACCATGTCTTTTCATGTCGTTTGCTATCTGATTTGCACAAACAATTAAATCAGACTATGTGTGCAAAATTTCACACCTGTAGGGGTTAATTAAAGGTGTAAATTGTTGTAAAATAAACGGACTTTTTTGCTACGAATTTACACCTTTAATTAACCCCTACAGGTGTGAAATTTTGCACACATAGTCTGATTTAATTGTTTGTGCAAATTAGATAGCAAAGGACATGAAAAGACATGGTTAACCCTATGTACACCAAGTGTCATTTCATGTCGGGTTCTGCATTTTCACAAAAGCCGGCAATTGAATTAGCGGCTATTATACTATGTAGAAGTGTATGAACTACAAATATAAATATATATATATATGTGTCACAAATTCAATGACATGTATATATATATATATATATATATATGAGGTGTAAAATTGCTGAAAAAAAATGCGTGGGCTCCCGCCCTATTTTCGCAACCAGACAAACAAAGCCAGTGAGTGGGGGCAGATAATAATAGCCCAGAGAGGGACCATTTTTTTTGGCCCCCCCCGGCTACTTAACATCTGCCCCAGACACCCCAGAAAGGGCAAATCTCTAATTAGATTTGCCCTTTCTGGCACTTTGCCCGTCTATTCCCATTACCCTGTAGCGGTGGCGAATGGGTTAATAAGGGGTTAAAATGACCTTGCAATTGAAAGGTCACTTTAAGCCAGGTTAATAATTGAGAGCTGTCAATTAGACAACTATCAATTATTAATCCTATTGTATGAAAGAAAAATCAAACACACACACTTTAATAAAAAAGAAGTTTAATGAAATAATCACACAGTTTTTGACCATATTTTATTTACCTGCTAAAACCATTTCCTGTAATAAAAATAAAATAATAAAGCAAAATTATTCTTACCAATCCGATGCACAGTCAGGTCCCACGGTGTAATCCTTCAGAAAGGGTTAATGTTTACTGCAGGGACCGCAGCTAATGCTGCAGCCTCACAGTAAACCCCAAATGAATGAGTTCCTCTCCTGCCTGACAGGAGAGTAAAGGCTGGGTGTCACATAACGATACACCAGCGATCCCGACAACGATATGCACTTGTCAGGATCGCTGGTGTATCGCTACATGATCGCTGCTGAGCTGCCAAACAGGCAGCTCAGGCAGCGATCTGGGACAGCGACACTGCGGGTAACATCGCTTAAGGGCCCGTCTCACATAGCGATATCGCTACCGAGATCGCTGCTGAGTCACAAGTTTTGTGACGCAGCAGCAAGCTCACCAGCGATATCGCTGTGTGTGACATTCAGCGACGATCAGCCCCCCTGCCGGGTATCGCTGATCGTCGCAGAAATGTCAGGACCTTTTTTTGATCGCTGGTTTCCCTCTGACAGGCACGCATCGCTGCGTGTGACAGGCGGGAGACCAGCGATCCGCTGGTAACCAAGGTACACAGCGGGTTTCCAGGCACCGCGCAGCGCTTGGAAACCCGCTGTGTACCTTGGATACCAGCTCCCTGCATCAGGACGCTGGTATCCAAGGTACACAGCGGGTTTCTAGGCACAGCCCCGCGCCTGGAAACCCGCTGTGTACCTTGGTTACCAGCGGATCGCTGGTCTCCCGCCTGTCACACGCAGCGATGCGTGCCTGTCAGCGGGAAACCAGCGATCAAAAAAAGGTCCTGACATTTCAGCGACGATCAGCGATACCCGGCAGGGGGACTGATCGTCGCTGAATGTCACACACAGCGATATCGCTGGTGAGCTCGCTGCTGCGTCACAAAACTAGTGACTCAGCAGCGATCTCGGTAGCGATATCGCTATGTGAGACGGGCCCTTAAGTGGAAAGCTTAATTGATTGCTTTCCACTTTCACTTCAGGTCAGCCAGGGACACAATCAGTGACGTCAGAGGGAACTGATTAACAAAAATAGGGGTTCCCTTCGAAAAAAAAATGGCGTGGGGTACCCCCTATTTTTGTTAACCAGCCAGATGAAGCAGACCGCTGAGGCCTGGATTTTCAGGCTGTTAAGGAGCCAAGATCCATGGACCTTGCCAGCCTGATAATACTAGGCCACAGCAGTCTGCATATCTTGGCTGATTAACAAAAATAGGGGATCCCCTCGAAAAAAATTGGCGTGGGGTCCCCCCTATTTTTGTTAACCAGCCAGATGAAGCAGACCGCTGAGGCCTGGATTTTCAGGCTGTTAAGGAGCCAAGATCCATGGACCTTGCCAGCCTGATAATACCAGGCCACAGCAGTCTGCATATCTTGGCTGATTAACAAAAAAAGTTGATCCCCTCGAAAAAAATTGGCATGGGGTCCCCCCTATTTTTGTTAACCAGCCAGATGAAGCAGACCGCTGAGGCCTGGTTTTTCAGGCTGGTAAGGATCCAATATCCATGGACCTTGCAAGCCTGATAATACCAGGCCACAGCAGTCTGCTTAGCTTGGCTGGTTAACAAAAATAGGGGATCCCCTCGAAAAAAAACGGCGTGGGGATCCCCCCTATTTTTGTTAACCAGCCAAGTAAAATGCAGACTACTGTGGCCTGGTATTAAAAGACTGTCAAGGCCCATGGATTTTGGCCCTCAACAGCCTGATAATACCAGGCTACAGCAGCCCCACATTTGGCGCATCAAAAGATGTGCCAATTGTGGCACTTTACCCGGCTCTTCCCACTTGCCCTGTAGCGGTGGCAAGCGGGGTAATAAGGGGTTATTGTCACCGTTGATTGCACGGTGACAATAAGCCCGGTTAATAATGGAGAGGCGTCAATAAGACACCGATCCATTATTAATCCCAAAGTTATTAAATGCATAAAAAAAAGACACAGCAAGAAAAAAGTCTTTTAATGAAATAAAAGAACAACACAGTTTTCATTACATTTATTACTCTCTCATTCCTGCGACGCCATCGATCTCCTGTAAAAAAAGAAAAAAACCAAACCAACAGTATACCACCTGTCCGACGCAGTCCATAACGATAGTCCCACGACGATCCAGCTCTGCTACATCGCAATGACAGGCAGAGCCTGTCATTGCAACGCAGCACAGCTGATTACCTGCTTCCCCGGCGGTGACGTCATCGGACTGACTGCTTTACGGCCGGGATTACCCAGCAGTCACTGCAGTTATCGCGAGAAACTGCATGTGACCGCCGGGGAAAGAAGATGGCGGCCATGAAGCAGTCCAGGACGTGACCGCCGGAGATCTTCTGCCAGGTAAGTGCCGCTGACTCCTGACAGACCCGACCGACGGACACTGACAGTGACAGTGACAATCCCGATTCCGGTATCCGATAAGACGAAAATATCGGAACTCGGAATCGGAATTCCGATACAGCTAATATCGGCCGATACCCGATATTTGCAGTATCGGAATGCTCAACCCTAATAGTGACACCTTGAGCACTGATTTGTTTGTTAAGGACACTGAAATAGTTTACTCCATTTTAGCAGTAGCCACCCACGGAGGATGGTGAGTTCTCTTCCATGGAGCCAAATGATCCCAGTACGGAGGATCGTGTCCTGTGAGGAGAAACTTGATTTAAGGTTGGAGGAAATGTGCAATAAATTTATTATGAGGGCTTATCCTAAGAATGAGGTGTTGGAATATTAAAATAAGGCCCTGGAATTGACACAAGAAGAGAACACATAAGGGTGAGTTCACAGTTTGCGGATTCAGTTGCGGATTTTCCACACGGATTTTGCTAAATCCAGAGGTAAAATTACCTGTATTTTACCTGCGGATTTAGTGCGGATTAACTACAGCTTTTCTGCGTTTTTTGTGCGGATTTCCCCTGCGGTTTTACACCTGCGGATTTCTATAATGGAGCAGGTGTAAAACCGCTGCGGATTCCACACAAAGAATTGACACACTGCGAATTCAAATCAGCAGCAAATCCGCATGGAAAAATCCACAGCATGTGCACAGCATTTTTTTTACATAGATTATAATGGCATTGTACAACACAGCAGAGAAATATCAGCTGCGGATCCGCAGCAAAATCCGCAACGTGTGCATGCACTGTAAAGGGACCAGGAGGCAAACTGTGAAACGGATTCCGTTTGTATCTACCTATTGCCCAGTGAGTAGATGGATTGAGGGCATCCTTAAGAAACATTGGCCCTTGCTACATCAGGGCCTATCATCTGTTCCAGAGTTTACCTCTCGACCGATTCTATCATACAGACAAGGCCACAATTTGAAAGACAAATTAGTGAAATCAGCCTTTGGCACTTCCAAGATATCATTACAGAAAACAATATGCGCTGCCAGACAGGGAAATTTTCCTGCCTGGGTTGTGCATGCTGTGGTAACATTCTGAAACGTGATTCATTTCATCACCCCCATATGGGTAAAAAAATTCTAATAAGAGACAGATATTTGTGTACTTTGGGTTTTGTTATATTTATGATTGAGACTACAATGCAGATTAAAGCCCGGATTAGTAAGCACAATAGCACTATTAGGACTGGATTACTAAACTTGTTACGATTGTTATCAACTTAAATTTAGGGTTATAGATAGTGTTCTAGTACAAAGGAGAAAGGAGATAGATTAAAATACTGAGGCAGAAAGAATTAAAGGGCCCGTCTCACATAGCGATATCGCTACCGAGATCGCTGCTGAGTCACTAGTTTTGTGACGCGGCACCGAGCTCACCAGCGATATCGCTGTGTGTGACATTCAGCGACGATCAGCCCCCCTGCCGGGTATCGCTGATCATCGCTGAAATGTCAGGACATTTTTTTGATCGCTGGTCTCCCGCTGACAGGCACGCATCGCTGCGTGTGACAGGCGGGAGACCAGCGATCCGCTGGTAACCAAGGTACACAGCGGGTTTCCAGGCGCGGGGCTGTGCCTAGAAACCCGCTGTGTACCTTGGATACCAGCGCCCTGATGCAGGGAGCTGGTATCCAAGCTACACAGCGGGTTTCCAGGCACCGCGCAGCGCTTGGAAACCCGCTGTGTACCTTGGATACCAGCTCCCTGCATCAGGGCGCTGGTATCCAAGGTACACTGCGGGTAACTAAGCGATGTTACCCGCAGTGTCCTTGTGCTGATCGCTGCCCTGAGCTGCCTGTTTGGCAGCTCAGCAGCGATAATATAGCGATACACCAGCGATCCTGACAAGTGCATATCGTTGTCGGGATCGCTGGTGTATCGCTATGTGAGACCCAGCCTTAAGATGGATCTCTACATTACAAACCAGGGACCTCAATATTGAATACAATTTACATATGTGCTTAACTAAGAGTATTCAAGCTTTCTCCTTTGAACCATATTGGTATTTGTTTTTAATCACTTGTATATAGCTTTTTATTTTTAATATCTAAATTTGTCCCACTGTATCACACCAAATATGGCACTTCCAACAATATACTCACTAAAATGGACTTACAAACCCTGTAGCCCAAAGAAGCGATCCATAAATAATAAAAACACTGAATTTTAATTAGAATATTATTAAAACACAAACAAAAAAAAGAAAAACAAAATGTCCAGTAGGGGGGGCTCTCAGAATAGCTAATTGAAATGAAAAACTAGTAGTACAATGTGGCTAACTCCCGGAAGAAGCTTGGGCGAAACGCACGTTGGGGTGAAGGAGGTCTTTCGGTTGGCTCTGGTCCCACATTGGTCTCTGTCTTATTGCACAGCAGCTAAAAACTACTATTTGTGGATATTATTTATTACTGTGTTGACATGTTAATATGAAAAAAATGCTCCAAATATGCATTGTATTCAATTATACATGGTAAATACCATAAACAGAGAAAATTGCCTCCAAGATGCAGATAGTGACGACTCACATTATAGTATTATAAACAAGACAAAAAGAGTCCTAACTAGTGTTGAGCATTCCGATACCGCAAGTATCGGGTATCGGCCGATATTCGCGTTATCGGAATTCCGATACTTAATTCCGATACTTTTTCAATATCGTATACCGGAATCGGAAGTTCCCATAATTCTTTGAGAGGCAATGTGATTTTAGTCAGCCAATGAGGAATCCTACGAAGTGTGGGCACATCCTGTAATGCTGCGGTCATCTTAACTAATGGCATGGCTGTGATTGGCTGCTGAAATTATGTCAGAATGCACTATAAAAGGCGCCGCCGCCATTTTAGCGTCACTGTGCTGTGAACTCAGTAAGGGACAGAACGCTACTCTGCTCACTCTGAGGGACAGTTAGATATTGCGATTTTGTGTACTACTGTGCTTGAGGCAGGCTAGTTTACCAACCGCTGTGTAAAGCTTCATTTTGCCAGTGTTGTTTTAACAGCTCTGTGCAAGGTGTGTGTGTGACAGTGCAGGTGACGCTGCAGTTTGCTCTGCATCCACCGCTGTTTGTAGGCATCTGCACGTGTCACTGACTCTTTTTTTTTTATTTTATTTAGTGGAATTGGTGCAGCTCCATTATATTAGAAAAAAAATCAAATCTATTAGTGTGACGTGCTTCCATCCGTATACAATACATTGGTTGCAAACACTATAGAAGTACACAAAGGAGCTTTTCACAGATAGTGAATAGTTGTGTTTCAGTGTTCACTGTAGTCTGTGAGCTTTTCATTTTGTGAGTGCAGATTACGCTCCAGTTTGTACTTCAACCACTGCCGGTTGTAGTCTGCTGAGCGTGTGTCACTGCCTCATCCTTCACATTTTTCTCTAATTGGTGCTGCTCCATTTTAGTGGAAAAAAATCTAATCTATTAGTGTGACGCGCTTCCATCCGTATACAATACATTGGTTGCAAACACTATAGAAGTACACAAAGGAGCTTTTCACAGATAGTGAATAGTTGTGTTTCAGTGTTCACTGTAGTCTGTGAGCTTTTCATTTTGTGAGTGCAGATTACGCTCCAGTTTGTACTTCAACCACTGCCGGTTGTAGTCTGCTGAGCGTGTATCACTGCCTCATCCTTCACATTTTTCTCTAATTGGTGCTGCTCCATTTTAGTGGAAAAAAATCTAATCTATTAGTGTGACGCGCTTCCATCCGTATACAATACATTGGTTGCAAACACTATAGAAGTACACAAAGGAGCTTTTCACAGATAGTGAATAGTTGTGTTTCAGTGTTCACTGTAGTCTGTGAGCTTTTCATTTTGTGAGTGCAGATTACGCTCCAGTTTGTACTTCAACCACTGCCGGTTGTAGTCTGCTGAGCGTGTATCACTGCCTCATCCTTCACATTTTTCTCTAATTGGTGCTGCTCCATTTTAGTGGAAAAAAATCTAATCTATTAGTGTGACGCGCTTCCATCCGTATACAATACATTGGTTGCAAACACTATAGAAGTACACAAAGGAGCTTTTCACAGATAGTGAATAGTTGTGTTTCAGTGTTCACTGTAGTCTGTGAGCTTTTCATTTTGTGAGTGCAGATTACGCTCCAGTTTGTACTTCAACCACTGCCGGTTGTAGTCTGCTGAGCGTGTGTCACTGCCTCATCCTTCACATTTTTCTCTAATTGGTGCTGCTCCATTTTAGTGGAAAAAAATCTAATCTATTAGTGTGACGCGCTTCCATCCGTATACAATACATTGGTTGCAAACACTATAGAAGTACACAAAGGAGCTTTTCACAGATAGTGAATAGTTGTGTTTCAGTGTTCACTGTAGTCTGTGAGCTTTTCATTTTGTGAGTGCAGATTACGCTCCAGTTTGTACTTCAACCACTGCCGGTTGTAGTCTGCTGAGCGTGTATCACTGCCTCATCCTTCACATTTTTCTCTAATTGGTGCTGCTCCATTTTAGTGGAAAAAAATCTAATCTATTAGTGTGACGCGCTTCCATCCGTATACAATACATTGGTTGCAAACACTATAGAAGTACACAAAGGAGCTTTTCACAGATAGTGAATAGTTGTGTTTCAGTGTTCACTGTAGTCTGTGAGCTTTTCATTTTGTGAGTGCAGATTACGCTCCAGTTTGTACTTCAACCACTGCCGGTTGTAGTCTGCTGAGCGTGTGTCACTGCCTCATCCTTCACATTTTTCTCTAATTGGTGCTGCTCCATTTTAGTGGAAAAAAAATCTAATCTATTAGTGTGACGCGCTTCCATCCGTATACAATACTTTGGTTGCAAACACTATAGAAGTACACAAAGGAGCTTTTCACAGATAGTGAATAGTTGTGTTTCAGTGTTCACTGTAGTCTGTGAGCTTTTCATTTTGTGAGTGCAGATTACGCTCCAGTTTGTACTTCAACCACTGCCGGTTGTAGTCTGCTGAGCGTGTGTCACTGCCTCATCCTTCACATTTTTCTCTAATTGGTGCTGCTCCATTTTAGTGGAAAAAAATCTAATCTATTAGTGTGACGCGCTTCCATCCGTATACAATACATTGGTTGCAAACACTATAGAAGTACACAAAGGGCCTTTCACAGATACTGAACAGTTGTCTGCAGGGTTCACTGTAGTCTGTGAGGAATAACCACACTTAGGCCTTAACTTTTCTGACTTTCTTTATCAATCTACCAAGATGAAGAAGTCAGTGAGTAAGGCACGTGGTCGTGGTCGAGGCCGTGGATTTGCAGCAGGGAGAGGACGTGGGGATTCTGTGGCTGCTGCCGCACCCAGTGACACAGCATCCACCAGTTTTCCCCGTGAGCGTTCCTTTATGGGCACTTTTGTAGGAGCTCAGCGTACCCCCCTGCTGCGTGAAGAACAAATTGAAGCCGTTGTTGGTTGGATGGCAGCCAATGCATCGACTTCAATAGCTTCCACCTCCTCTCAGGACCACAGCACTGTTGAACAACCATCAGTCTCTTCACCGCCTGCCAAATTGCCCAGGCAGTCAGAGAGCTCTGTACAGGAGCCAGCTGAGTCTCTGCTTCTGTTTTTCAGAATCTGTTGGCTTGGAAACAGGGGCCCAGCCAAGCAGCATTCTGGAATGTGAAGAAGAGGCAGTATGCAGTGATGCGCAACAGCTGTGTCTCTCTGAATCTGAAGAGGCGGGTGAGCCAGTGCCGAGGTCAGCACACCGCAGAACGCATCTGATGATGATGAGACTCAGTTGCCAGTTTCTGTTGAGCATGGTGCTGGCCAGACCACCCAACAACAGCAGGTGTTGGAAGAGGGTAGTGGTGGAGATGATGAGGTCCAAGACCCAACATGGCGTGAGGAACAGGAAGGTGGTGGGAGCAGCTCTGAGGAGAGATTGCACCAACGGTCCAAACAGTAGGGAGAGGTAGGCTGCAGACTCGCTTGCCCGTAGCCTCCAGTTTGGCACCCGTTCGGAGCAGTTCTCTTACAACAGCCAAACCGGGCGCTCCCAGGACTTGCTCTGCGTGGTCCTTTTTTGATACAGTTGCAGATGATATTTGCTATGTCAAATGCAAGCTGTGTAATCAAAAAATTAAAAGAGGTAAAAAGTGTCAGTAACCTTAATACAACAAATATGTGGAAACATGTGCGGTCAAAGCACTTTGTTGAGTTACAAAGACACACTGGAGATGTAGGCCAACCTACAGCAGCACCTACATCTTCAGCTCCTGTTGGAGCCTCTTCCTCCAGTTCACACACAGCTGGTTCGGCTTCCTCAAAGGATCGCCATGGAAGAACCTCTGTCACTGTTGTCCAGAGACACAGTGTTATTCCACCCACAGCTGCAAGTTCCCTGTCATCCTCACACACCCAGGCCACAAAACAGCCATCGGTAGCACAGGCATGGGATAAAAGACGGCCATACTCGGCAAACCATCCACGAGCACAGGCTCTGAATGCTGGCATTGCAAAACTCCTGTCCCTTGAAATGCTGTCATTCAGGCTGGTGGAGACTGACAGTTTCCGTGAATTAATGGCATTGGCAGTCCCACAATACAATGTGCCCAGCCGATTTTATTTCAGCAGGCAAGCCGTCCCTGGTCTGCAAAAGCATGTTGAGGCAAAAATTAAACATGCGCTACTAAACGCCGTCAGTAGCAAGGTCCACCTGACCACCGATGCGTGGACCAGTACCCATGGCCAGGGACGATACCTTTCACTCACTGCCCATTGGGTGAATGTTGTGGAGCCGGGTACAGATCTTGCGAGTGGCGCTGTACGTGTTCTGCCAACTCCAAGGATTGCCGGAATCAAGTCTGTCCACATTGACTCCTCCTCCTACTCCAGTTCCTCAGAATCATCGCTGCAGGAGCCATCACGGTCTACCTCCACATGGACCCGTGGACGCTTACCTGATTGCGACCGATATGAGCACAGCCGTGGCCAAATGGCAACAGGCCGTTCTGAAATTAATTCCCATGGGGAATCGAAGCCACACAGCGCAGGAGGTCTGGAATGCCATCAAGCAGGAGAGCGACGTGTGGTTTTTGCCAGCGAATCTCCAGCCAGGCTTGGTAGTGTGTGACAATGGCCGAAATCTGGTGGCAGCTCTGGGCCTTGGCAACCTCACTCACATACCATGTCTGGCACATGTGCTCAACTTGGTCGTGCAGAGTTTTTTGAGGGACTATCCGGATCTTGATGCACTGCTGCACAAGGTCCGCCTAGAGTGCGCTCACTTGCGACGTTCCAGCATGGCCAGATCGCGCATTGCAGCTCTGCAACGCAGATTGCGCCTTCCTGAACATCGCATCATATGTGACGTATCCACCAGGTGGAATTCAACGTTACATATGTTGGAGCGGTTGTGTGAGCAGCAGCCGCAGTTATGGAGTATCAGCTGCATCAGGCGCAATCAACACGCAATTTGCGCCGTCCACACTTCACCATTAATGAGTGGGCCACTATGAAGGACATGTGCCACGTTTTGCGTGCGTTTGATGAGTCAACGCGGATGGCGAGTGCAGATGATGCACTAGTCAGCCTGACTGTCCCCCTTATCTGCCTGCTTCAAAAAACACTGCAAGCAATAAGGGATGAGGTTTTGGAAGAGGTGGAGGATGAGGAGTCACAAATTCCATCACCTTCTGGAAAGTCAGCGCAACGTGGTTCCTCACAAAGGGCTGGGCAGGGCTCACTTTGTGAGGAGGATGAGGAGGAGGAGTCAATGGAGGAGGAAGACATCGCTCCAGAGGGAGGTACACAACGCTCTAGTCAGTATGTAGAGCGAGGGTGGGGTGATGCAGAGCAGGCAGAGATAACGCCTCTTGCAGAGGACAGCGTTTCTTTGCCAGTTTGGGAGTCTGCAGCACATGGTTGATTTCATGCTGCAGTGCCTAAGAAACGACCGCCGCATCGCCCACATTCTCACGACGTCTGATTATAGGGTGTACACCCCTCCTAGACCCTCGCTACCGGGACAATGTCAAATGCCTCATCACACCGTTGAACCGGGAGCGTAAAATGCGGGAGTACCAAGACACACTGGTGCAATCCCTAATGTTCTACCTTACTGCCGAGAGCACTGCTGCTGCTACTGCTTTACAAAGCAGCTCTGTGCGTCGAGGCAGTGTAGAGAGCTCTGCAACAAGGGGAGCACACGCAGTGCCTCTGCACAGGGAAAGACCAGTATGTTAAAAATGTGGCAAAGTTTTGTGGCAGCGCCACAAATGTCTACACCATCCGAGAGGGCTCCAGTCAGCGGGAGGCAACGTATCCGTCAGATGGTGACAGACTACTTGGCTTTGCCTCTCAGTGTACTCCCAGATGGCTCTTCCCCATTCAAGTTTTGGGTCTCTAAGCTGGATACATGGCCAGAGCTTAGCCAGTATGCATTGGAGGTGCTGGCTTGCCCTGCTGCCAGTGTATTATCGGAGCGCGTCTTTAGTGCTGCAGGTGGTTACTAACAGACCGTCGCATGCGACTATCCTCCGATAATGTAGACCGGCTTACTTTTCTGAAAATGAACAAGGCATGGATCTCGCCAGAATTTGTCTGTCCGTTTTCAGATTAAATAACTGGTTCGCAACGTTATCCATGTCTCCTGTTCCCTACACATGCACAGAAAAACCCATGTCGAACATGCTCCAAATAGGGAAGAGCCTCACCCTGCTTGTTATGCTGAAAACATGAAATTGTGAAGTTTTGCAGGCCTAGAATGATAAATTTTTATGACAAATATGGACAAAAAATAATTTGTCATCACAGCGCATATCTGCACATGTCTATTAGAAATGGTAACAAAAAATAAAACATAGTCTACTCTTCACATTTTGAAATTAATGCATAAAAGTACATTTCAGACTTATGAATTAATGCTTTTTAAGGAACTTTATCTGTACCTGTAAGATAATGCAGTCAATGGATGTACGAATCATTAAATCCTCATCATCATCATCACGAGTTTTATTTATGACAGACATTATAAAATACACATACTGATGCCAACTAACTTCAAACACCATATATGAAATGGCCAGCATGTAAACATGGTAATAATGTCCAATAATAAATTATTACATCTAGAAAGTGCATCAGCATACTGACAATAGGTAGTTATACCTGCAAGTGCTGTTGAAACAACCACAAGAGATATAAATTAATACTGGTATATAGGTATCACAGTGCATAGTTACTCATGGACAATGTTGATGTAATACTGTATCTCAATTAAGTCAGCGTCAACCATTAGGCTTGTTAGTCTTGTACATTGTTAAAGAGGGAACGTAATTTTTTTGTTTGTCATAGGTGGAGTATTACACATTAAATTATTACTGCTGTATTTTTTTTTGCGTCCCTAGTGCGCAATAACGCAGCCTAACCTCACATTTGATAGTCAGCTAATTGCCACACGCTACCCTACCCTACGCGTGACAGTAGGAAGGTAGTGTTGACGGATAAAGCTTTGCGCAACCAGACATTCTTTTACCCTCTTCAACACTCTACAAGCAAAAAATGCATGATTTCAGCCGCAGACTTTATTGACGTACAGTATAACATCGGCATTACCCATCAGAGGCGTCCACTGTCTGATACAGACATAGAATATACCTTTGCTATCCGTAGCCTTTGTTTCACCTACACTTGCAGGCACACACTTAAATTGTGACAAACAATGCCTAATTTTTTTAAATGGTTTATTTTTTATTGTACATTATTGTGTCATCAATCACATTGATGAGTCCATGCTGGACATGTCATACATGCTATAGAAAGTTACGATTTTATGAACTTAAATAATTGAAATGTCTGTGACTGTCACATAAAATTTGCGATGATGATGATGAGTGACTATTACAAATCCATTGTCTTCATCATGTTATTGTTTAACATAGCGTTCCTTAAGCATTATTCATAAAAAAAAATGGACTTTTATTCTTAAATTTACAACACTATATTTTGTTACCAATTTTTTGGGTGTTGTGTTGTTCCATTTATTTTGGCATGTGCATATATGCGTTTATATTTGTTTTTCTTTATTTTTTCCTTCTTGAAATTAGAAAACGTGTATCTTTGTACCGTGTTAGCCAGTAGATAGAAAAATATTTAGACTTCAGAGTCAGCAGTGGTTGATACCTTTTAATGGATAACTGAAAAGATTGGAAACAAATTGCAAGCTTTCAAGGCTACTAAAGCCCTCTTCACAGGCAAAGACTAAAAAAAAAAATTAAAAGCATAAAAAATTCTATAACAACAGGAAAACAGGAATATTTGCATAGGTAAGACAAGTAAGTGACGTGTATAGAACTGTCATTATCTCACGGATGAACATAAATATTGTAACAGTTCCTAAAAGTTTTGTTTTGCCCTCTCATTGGCGTTTTTTTTTTTTGGTTTTCAGGGACCCTGGAAGGCAAGACCAAAATTCCTTAATTGATATAGAATGACATAAATCCATGTGATCTATTCATTCCATCACTAACTGTGTCAAAGGTCTTGATGAGTTATATTCTGAAACCTTTGTACGTTTCTCATATTTGAAGTTATATTTTAAACCAGTAATTCCATTCCTGATGCTATGACCGGCATAAAAAAGTCTTTTGCCACAGGTAAATTCCCTTTTTTATCTGTGATTTGTGGCGCTGTAATTCATCCTTGTTTTTCCTTTTTGTTGCCGGTCTCCCCTCACTTGTCCCTCCCTCACTTGTCTTAGCTATTCCTGTGTCCTGTTGTGTGTGGGAAATTGTGAATCTTCTTTTTTGGCTTTACTCTTTGCCTATGAAGACCCCCGTGTCTCGAAAGCTTTGAATTTGTTACCTATTTTCAGTTAGCCAATTAAACGTTATCAACCACAGAGGGACTGCAAGTATAAATATTTTTCTATTCTTGTAATTTGAAATTATCATTTTATTGTCGTAGTAAAACTTCATTTATTCTTGTTTGAAGTACATACATTTGCAATGGCCACGTAACCCAAGGCAATTATCAATATTTTGTGCATACACCCTCTTTACCCTGGGCTTTCAACAGCGCCAGTTGCTGCTCAGAAGTGTTAGATGGGACAGATAAAACAACGCTGATGTGTTTGGGGGTTCATA
This sequence comes from Oophaga sylvatica, assembly GCA_033576555.1. NCBI lineage: Eukaryota > Metazoa > Chordata > Amphibia > Anura > Dendrobatidae > Oophaga > Oophaga sylvatica. The sequence continues at coordinate 262,486,480 of JARQOD010000006.1, read as the reverse complement.
AACCTGCTGTTCCCCTGCTTGTGTCTGGCAAAAATTACTGCTGCTAACTACAACTTTAACTTAAACGTCTCATACTAGGCCCTGCCTACACCTCCTTGACCCGGGCTTCAAAAGCGCTAGTTGCTGCTCAGAAGTGTTAGATGCACAGATGAAAACAATCGTGATGTTGTTTGTGGGTCAGTAACGCCTGCTGTTCCCCTCGTGTTTTCTGGCAAAAAAATTTTGTGCTAACTTCAACTTCAACTTCAAACGTTCATACTGGGGCCCCTGCCTACAACCCTCCTTGACCCTGGGCTTCAACAGCGCAGTTGCTGCTCAGAAGTGTTAGATGCACAGATGAAAACAATCGCTGATGTGTTTGTGGGGTTCATAACGCCTGCTTTTCCCCCTGCTGTGTGTCCGGCAAAAATTACTGCTACTACCTAATCATGGGGAAAAAAAAAAATGACATCTTCAAATGTGTAGTGCTTTCACATGATATGGGGGGCTTACACCTGATTTCTAAGCTGTAAACCATTTGAAACGTCAACTTTCAAACCATAAAATGATTGTCTTTGTCCAAATCGTAACAAAAAAATTGTGCATATTATTACAGAATGCACATGTCGAAAACAAATGCAAACACAAAAGCCTACTTATGCTATAGGTTATGATGGTAACCTTGTCACTCCTAAGCTTAGACAAATCCAAAATCACATCATGATGACTCAAAAAACTGCAATGTTGGAAGTGCATAATGTGGTTGAACTTTGACAACTGCTGCAGTGCGAAGGTTTTACTTAGTGTTCTTTGCCTTTGAAAAAAAAGGGATACAAGTAAAATTAATATCCAATGTTGATTAAGGGCTGATGTACACCTTAATATTGTGCAAACAATGCATGTAGGAATAGTCCTCTTCAACATTACTTATATTTGTGTCATTTTAAAAAATACATATTTGATTAGAAAGTTAACACCCATATCTAAAGGTCCTTCAAGTAAACATGATAACGCTAACAAAAATCTTTCATTACCTTGGTAAAATTAAAAGTGCATAGTCACAATAGCCCAAAAAAATACCTGTAAGTGGTGCTGAAAGAACGACAACTGGGTAGAATAGTGAATGATATCTTTTATAGACTGAATTGCGACACCTGTACAATGTCGATATAATACTGTACCTTAAACAAAAAAGCTGTGTCACACCTCACACGCATTTTTCTTGTAGCTTGTTATGTAATAGGGCCATCGTGTAGTTTTATCAAGGGGGCAAAGTTTACTGAGTTAAAAACAGTCATGACAACGCCCTTTGTGTTGTCGGTACGCTTGCGATGTGAAAAGATGGCAAACGTGAATGTTAGTCTTTCGTCATAAGACGCACCCCCCGCTCCAAAAACCCAACGGTCACAGCAGGAAACCATCTGTGCGTCCAAACAAAAGGGCAACATACATTTCACGTACCCTTTTTTAAAAGCTATATTAAAAAAAAAAAGGATGTATAGTAACGCACCTTTATTGAGGTTCAGTATTACATCGCCATTCACCTCTGTGGCTATGCAGTTTCATCTATATAATACCTTATCCCATCCGTTGTCATGCTTGCAAGGGCCACAGTCAGGCATAAATAGCTGTTTTCCCCTATGCACTTTTTAAAAGGTTTTTTTGTTAAATAAATGATTGCCACATATTATCAGTATTTACATGTGGAAATTTTAGATTTTTTTTAAAAATGTTTAGTGATTTATTCAGCAAATGAAAAATGGTTTAAACTGTTACTTATCCTCATTTTAAAGGATTTGAATTTTCTTGTATGCTTTCCCTGGGTTACAACACCGCCAGTTGTTTCTCGGAAGTGCTGTTAGCACAGTCTACACTTGCTCCTGTGTTACTGGGGTTCAGTAATGTCAGCTGTTCCCCTGCTGTGTGAACGGCAAAAAGTCCTGCTGCCTCCACCATGTTCTCTTCTCATCCCTGGGTTACAACACCGCCAGTTGTTTCTCGGAAGTGCTGTTAGCACAGTCTACACTTGCTCCTGTGTTACTGGGGTTCAGTAATGTCAGCTGTTCCCCTGCTGTGTGAACGGCAAAAAGTCCTGCTGCCTCCACCATGTTTCTCTTCTCATCCCTGGGTTACAACACCGCCAGTTGTTTCTCGGAAGTGCTGTTAGCACAGTCTACACTTGCTCCTGTGTTACTGGGGTTCAGTAATGTCAGCTGTTCCCTGCTGTGTGAACGGCAAAAAGTCCTGCTGCCTCCACCATGTTCTCTTCTCATCCCTGGGTTACAACACCGCCAGTTGTTTCTCGGAAGTGCTGTTAGCACAGTCTACACTTGCTCCCGTGTTACTGGGGTTCAGTAATGTCAGCTGTTCCCCTGCTGTGTGAACGGCAAACAATCCTGCTGCCTCCACCATGTTCTTTCATCCCTGTTCTCTCTTATCCCTGGGTTACAACACCGCCAGTTGTTTCTCGGAAGTGCTGTTAGCACAGTCTACACTTGCTCCTGTGTTACTGGGGTTCAGTAATGTCAGCTGTTCCCCTGCTGTGTGAACGGCAAACAGTCCTGCTGCCTCCACCATGTTCTCTTCTCATCCCTGGGTTACAACACCGCCAGTTGTTTCTCGGAAGTGCTGTTAGCACAGTCTACACTTGCTCCTGTGTTACTGGGGTTCAGTAATGTCAGCTGTTCCCTGCTGTGTGAACGGCAAACAGTCCTGCTGCCTCCACCATGTTCTCTTCTCATCCCTGGGTTACAACACCGCCAGTTGTTTCTCGGAAGTGCTGTTAGCACAGTTAACACTTGCTCCCGTGTTACTGGGGTTCAGTAATGTCAGCTGTTCCCCTGCTGTGTGTACGGCAAAAAGTCCTGCTGCCTCCACCATGTTCTCTTCTCATCCCTGGGTTACAACACCGCCAGTTGTTTCTCGGAAGTGCTGTTAGCACAGTCTACACTTGCTCCTGTGTTACTGGGGTTCAGTAATGTCAGCTGTTCCCCTGCTGTGTGAACGGCAAACAGTCCTGCTGCCTCAACTTTAATTTCCATGGGTACCTTCTGCTACCCATCCGGGTTCCAGTACCGTCAGCTGGTTCTCCGCAGTGCCTTTGGCCTAGGTGCCTCCATGTCGGTATCCGAGTTCCAGCAACGTCTGCTGGTCCTTGGTAGTGCTTTGGAGCTCAGGTACCTCCTGCTTAGTAACCCTGTCCCAGTAACGTCAGCTGGTCCTCGGTTGTGCCATTGGCTCTTTTCCTTCTGCTGACCCTCCGGGTTCCAGCACAGTCAGCTGGTCCTCGTTACTTTCATTGGCTCTTGTACCTTCTGCTACCCATCCGGGTTCCAGTACCGTCAGCTGGTTCTCCGCAGTGCCTTTGGCCTAGGTGCCTCCATGTCGGTATCCGAGTTCCAGCAACGTCTGCTGGTCCTTGGTAGTGCTTTGGAGCACAGGTACCTCCTGCTTAGTAACCCTGTCCCAGTAACGTCAGCTGGTCCTCGGTTGTGCCATTGGCTCTTTTCCTTCTGCTGACCCTCCGGGTTCCAGCACAGTCAGCTGGTCCTCGTTACTTTCATTGGCTCTTGTACCTTCTGCTACCCATCCGGGTTCCAGTACCGTCAGCTGGTTCTCCGCAGTGCCTTTGGCCTAGGTGCCTCCATGTCGGTATCCGAGTTCCAGCAACGTCTGCTGGTCCTTGGTAGTGCTTTGGAGCACAGGTACCTCCTGCTTAGTAACCCTGTCCCAGTAACGTCAGCTGGTCCTCGGTTGTGCCATTGGCTCTTTTCCTTCTGCTGACCCTCCGGGTTCCAGCACAGTCAGCTGGTCCTCGTTACTTTCATTGGCTCTTGTACCTTCTGCTACCCATCCGGGTTCCAGTACCGTCAGCTGGTTCTCCGCAGTGCCTTTGGCCTAGGTGCCTCCATGTCGGTATCCGAGTTCCAGCAACGTCTGCTGGTCCTTGGTAGTGCTTTGGAGCACAGGTACCTCCTGCTTAGTAACCCTGTCCCAGTAACGTCAGCTGGTCCTCGGTTGTGCCATTGGCTCTTTTCCTTCTGCTGACCCTCCGGGTTCCAGCACAGTCAGCTGGTCCTCGTTACTTCCATTGGCTTTTGTACCATCACCAACAGGACAAAGAAGGTTAAGACAAACTACAAGATACAGAACAAGAGACAGAAGAACAATAAGCAGAAGATCAAAAAGCAGAAGAACATTAAGTATAAGACCAAAATGAAGAGCAAAATATATGCTCTAAATTCTAAGCAGAAGAAGACTAAGCAGTGTATGGGGGTGAGTCCGTTCCTCCTCGTGGTGCCCCTGGAAAATGCCTGATGCTGCTGCAGGCTAAACTGAACGCGGACAAATACTGTTGTAATTAAAATCTTTCGTGACAGCAAGAACGGAAGGATGAAAATTCAGAGTTTTACAGATTACAAGTACAGGAATGTCTGTCACAAATAAGAATATGATGAAAAGGATGAATAGGAAGAAGATGAAGAAGTAGAATATGAAGAATAATAACTGTTTAATAAGAACAATATAAGTAATGTTAACAAAAAGATGAATAGCAAGAAGTTTTAGAAGATTAAGAAGGTGAAGATGAAGAATAATTTGATGAGAAAGATGATGCTGCTGAAAATTATGAAGGAGAAAGTGTGTGAAAAGTTAAAAAGGTGAAGACCATGGAAGTTGTGAAACAGACATATTTGACAAAATAGAAAAAAAGGTTAACAACATTGTCAATTTGTTCGTCAATCCGAACGTATTTCCTAAAAAATAAAAATTAATGCTATTCCATTGGATTGGGTCAAACATCTATGCCTTTAATGTCTCCACTCTCCTCAACCTCCCCCAATACATTCTACATTACTCTTTCTTGTTTTCCTTCATGTACAATTAACCAACAAGGCAAGAATGGGTTTTTTTTAATTTCGATATTTTGTTCCCATAGACTTACATGGGACTTCCGGTATCGGTATCGGGTATCGCCGATATTTTAGTGATATCGGCGATACCATTCCGATTCCGATACTTTAGGATATCGGAAAGTATCGCTCAACTCTAGTCCTAACTATACTATGAAAATTATTTTATTAATAATAAAGGCACATATAAAGAACAGGACACATGCTAAATATATAACACAGGTTTACAATGAACACTATATCTGGGACAACAAGAGAGCAGAGAGTAGTGCCACTATGATTATATATATATATATATTGCCTATGTATGGTAGTGTGCAACTAAACATAACATTCCAGTGGGAAAAGAGACATGTATTGCACGTTGCCCATAGTGATATACAGGATCAGAGTTAGTAAGAACGATTTCACAGAGAGAATGAAGGCGGAAGCGGTGTGCTCATACCGCGAAACGTGCGTTGGGGTTAGCAGAGCCTGTGTCCACTCACCTACAGTGCCATGATGGGTATGTGTTGATGAGCAGCTTCATCCAGTGTGGATATCCTTTTATTTTGCTGACACAGACTTTTCATATGGGGATCATCATTATTTGCATGATGATCAATGAGGATGTTTTTTGCACGGTTGTACCTTATTTTGGTATATAGCATGCAGAGCTGTTTTCTAATAGATTACAAATATAATATTGCTCACAGAGAAGGTTCACCGTTGAGCTCCATGGGAGTATGCCTTCATTCTCTCTGTGAAATCGTTCTTACTAACTCTGATCCTGTATATCACTATGGGCAACGTGCAATACATGTCTCTTTTCCCACTGGAATGTTATGTTTAGTTGCACACTACCATACATAGGCAATATATATATATAATCATAGTGGCACTACTCTTTGCTCTCTTGTTGTCCCAGATATAGTGTTCATTGTAAACCTGTGTTATATATTTAGCATGTGTCCTGTTCTTTATATGTGCCTTTTTTATTAATAAAATAATTTTCATAGTATAGTTAGGACTCTTTTTCTCTTGTTTATAATGTGTTGACATGTTAGTCTGTGCATTGAAACACTCATATAACTTTCACTACATCCCTTGGGTGATATTCATGTAGTATGATGTGATGTATATGAGGAATTTCCAATATATGGCAGGTCTCAATGGTGGAGGGTTTTATACATATACATTTTCCCTTGTTACTTATAATGAAATTGGCTGTTATGCACATCACTATGATGATTGATTTTCTGTGGGAATTAGCCACATTGTAGTAGTTACCTTGCTCCTTGCGAATGAGGATATGGGGACAGAGATCGATTGAAGATACACCTTAGATTTTTGGATATTCTAATGATTATACATGGATTGTATATTTAGATTTAATTCATCAACTGTCACAATGTGTGACATGACCAAATGGGTGGTCGGTCAGCGGACGACACAACTCACACGCAACGGGATGGGAAAGGCGATAGGAGGCCCTTAACAATAGGGAATGAGGGATGGTCACCAACTGAGCTCAAACCTGAGCCTGTCCCTGCACTCCCCTACTGCATACCTCCCAACTTTTGAAGAAGGGAAAGAGGGACAAAGGTTGCGGCGCGCACAGCGCGCGGCGGCATATTTTAGGCCACGCCCCGACCACACCGATTTCCCAACTAGTCACACCCATGTCCACACCCCAACCACACCCATTCAGCACTGGTGATCACACTGACTGGTACTGAGGGCAGAGTGACTGGTACTGTGGGCACACTGGTACTGAGTAAAAGAAAGAACAGAGAGAAAAAAGAAAACAGAGAGAAAGGAGAGAGAGAAAGAAAGAGGGGAAAGCAAAAAAGAAAGAAGGAAAGTAGAGAGAAAGAAATAAACAAAGAAAGGGGAAAGAAAGAACAGAGATGGAGAAAGAAAGAGGGGAAAGAAAGAACAGAGAGGGAGGGAGAAAGAAAGAGGGGAAAGAAAGAACAGAGAGAGAAAGAAAGAAATACGGGAAAGAAAGAACAGAGAGAGAAAAAGAAAGATGGGAAAGAAAGAAAGAACAGAGAAAGAGGGGACAGAAAAAAAGAACAGAGAGAAAAAAAGAAAGAGGGGAAAGAGAACAGAGAGGGAGAGAGAAAGATAGAGGGGAAAGAAAGAACAGAGAAAGAAAGAAAGAAAGAAAGAGGAAAGACAGAACAGAGAGAGAAAGAAAGAACAGAGAGGGAGAGAGAAAGAGGGGAAAGAAAGAACAGAGAAAGAAAGAACAGAGAGAAAAAGAAAGAAAGAATAGAGAGAGAAAGAAAGAGGGGAAAGAAAGAAGAGAGAGAAAGAAAGAAAGAGGGGAAAGAAAGAAAGAACAGAGAGAGAAAGAAAGAGAAAGAACAGAGAGAGAGAAAGAAAAAAAGAACAGAGAAAGAAAGAAAGAGGGGAAAGAACAGAGAGAGAGAGAAGAAAGAAAGAAAGAAAGAAAGAAAGAAAGAAAGAAAGAAAGAAAGAAAGAGGGGAAAAAATAACAGAGATAGAGAAAAAGAAACAAAGAGAGAAAGAAAGAGGGGACAGAAAAAAAGAACAGAGAGAAAAAAAGAAAGGGTAAAGAAACAACAGAGGGAGAGAGAGAAAGAAGAGAAAGAAAGAACAAAGAGAGAAAAAAAGAACAGAGAGATAGAGAGAAAGATGGGAAAGAAAGAACAGAGAGAGGATGAAAGAGAAAGAAAGAACAGAGAGAAAGAACAGAAAGAAAGAGGGGAAAGAAAGAGAAAGAAAGAAAGAACACAGAGAAAGAAAGAACAGAGAGAGAAAGAAAGAATAGAGAGATAGAAAGAACAGAGAGAAAGAAAAAGAACAGAGAGAGAAAGAAAGATGGGAAAGAAAGAACAGAGAGAAAGAAAAAAGAGAAAAAGAAAGGGGAAAGAAAGAGGGGAAAGAAAGAACAGAGAGAAAGAAAGAAAAAGAACAGAGAGAAAGATGGGAAAGAAAGAACAGAGAGAGAGAAGGAAAGAGCAGAGAGAAAGAAAGAGGGGAAAGAAAGAACAGAGAGAGAGAAAGAAAGAGGGGAAAGAGAGAGAGAAAGAAAAAAAGAACAGAGAGAAAGGAAGAAAGAAAGAGGGGAAAGAACAGAGAGAGAGAAAAAGAAAGAGGGGAAAGAAAGAACAGAGAGATAGAGAAAAAGAAAAACAGAGAGAGAGAAGAAGGAAAGAAAGAAAGAAAGAAGAAAGAAAGAAAGAAAGAAAGAAAGAAAAAAAAAAAAAAAGAAAGAAAGAAAGGAAAGAAAGAACAGAGATAGAAAGAAAGAGGGGAAAGAAAGAACAGAGAGAAAGAAAGAGAAAGAAAGATGGGAAAGAAAGAACAGAGAGAAAGAAGGAAAGAACAGAGAGAGAGAAAGAAACAGAGAAAGAAATAAAGATTCTATAAAGATACTATAGCAGCCCGGCTCCCATTGTAGTGCCCACCTGAGCCTCTCGGTGCAGGACATATCATAATCCGCTCACATGGCCGACATCCCCGATTCCAAGGCGAGGACACAGTGATGGATCTGAAGCATTCCCTGAAGTGCCTCCATGGTTCCGTCACAATCTCCTCCCGAAATTACCTCATTTCCGGTCATCTTCCAGCACGTCACTTCTGGTGGAACATCACATGCGAATTTTAAAGTGCTCCTCGGGGCTCCGGCATGTACTCCTGTGTCCACGGGAAAAGCTCCCGGCCGGGACAGCGGGGCAGACTCCCAAAATCAGGAGTGTCCCGCTGAATTCAGGACGGTTGGGAGGTATGAATGCTCCCCACCATACATCTTGTACACGCACGACTCTGCACACCTCATACACACACGGTTCCACTTTGTATGCCTCGTACACACACGGCTCAGCTCCGTCCACCTCGCACACACAAGGCTCCACTCAGTATACACAAGGCTCCACTCCGTACACCTTGCACACACGCAGCCACGCTTTGTACACCTTGTATACATACGACTCCACTCCGTAAACCTTGTACACATACGGCTTTGCAGCATACACCTCGTACACACGCAGTTCTGCTCCGTACATCTCGTACACACGCGGCTCCGCTACATACACACAAGGCTCCACTCCATACACACACGGCTCTGCTCCGCTCTGTACACACACGGCTCAAGCACGGAGCCCTGTGTGTACGGAGCTGAGCGGCTCAGCTCCGTACACTTCACACACACAGGGCTCCGTTTTGTACACACACAGCACTGCTACATCCACCTCGTTCACACGGCTCCGCTCCGTAAACCTCGTACACACTACAGCACTGCTACATCCACCTCGTACACGTGCGGCTCCGCTCCGTGCACCTAGTACACACTACAGCACTGCAACATCCACCTCGTACACACGCGGCTCCACTCCGTGCACCTCGTACACGCGCGACTCCGCTCTGTGCACCTCGTACATGTGCGGCTTAGGCTACTTTCACACTTGCGTTTTTTTGCGCAGCGCATCGTGCGCTATCAGATGCATGCGCAATGTTCCCCTATCTTTAACATGGCGGGCACAGGGTCTAGCGCTTGCACGCGTTCATCTGCGTTTGGCGTGCGCTGCGCATTTTCCAGGTGTGCGCCCATACGCGCTAGACGCTATATGTTGCATTTTTTTTTCCGCCCAACCGCTTTAAAAAAACGTGTGTGCACGCTATGCGCAAAAAATAACATTGCAGTCGATGGGTGCGCTGGCGTGCGCATGGCTTTGCGCTCGTCAGCGCTTTTGCGCGCACGCGATTTTGGAGAAAATAATGTCGAAACACTTGTTTAAACAACCCCCTACACAAGCAACATTGTGAGGAGTGTAGATAAAAAGGTGATAGAGACAGAGATGATAGAGACAGAGATGATAAAGACAGAGATGATAGAGACAGATGATAGAGACAGAGATGATAGACACAGATGATAGAGACAGAGATGATAGAGACAGATGATAGAGACAGAGATGATAGACAGATGATAGAGACAGATGATAGAGACAGATGAAGACGACAGAGATGATAGAGACAGATGATAGAGACAGATGATAGAGACAAAGATGATAGAGACAGAGATGATAGAGACAGATGATAGAGACAGAGTTGATACAGATGATAGAGACAGAGATGATAGAGAGAGTTGATACAGATGATAGAGACAGAGAGGATAGAGACAGATGATAGAGACAGAGTTGATACAGATGATAGAGACAGAGATGATAGAGAGTTGATACAGATGATAGAGAAAGAATTGATACAGATGATATGACAGAGATGATAGAGAGAGTTGATACAGATGATAGAGACAGAGATGATAGAGACAGATGATAGAGACAGAGATGATAGAGACAGATGATAGAGACAGAGATGATAGAGACAGATGATAGAGACAGAGATGATAGAGAGAGATTATAAACAGAGATGATAGAGACACAGATGATAGAGACAGATGATAGAGACAGAGATGATAGAGACAGAGATGATAGAGACAAAGATGATAGAGACAGATGATAGAGACAGATGATAGAGACAGAGTTGATACAGATGATAGAGACAGAGATGATAGAGAGAGTTGATACAGATGATAGAGAAAGAGTTGATACAGATGATAGAGACAGAGATGATAGAGAGAGTTGATACAGATGATAGAGACAGAGATGATAGAGACAGATGATAGAGACAGAGATGATAGAGACAGATGATAGAGACAGAGATGATAGAGAGAGATTATAAACAGAGATGATAGAGACAGAGATGATAGAGACAGATGATAGAGACAGAGATGACAGAGACAGAGATGATAGAGACAAAGATGATAGAGACAGATGATAGAGACAGAGATGATAGAGACAGATGATAGAGACAGAGATGATAGAGACAGATGATAGAGACAGAGATGATAGAGAGATATTATAAACAGAGATGATAGAGACAGAGATGATAGAGACAGATGATAGAGACAGAGATGACAGAGACAGAGATGATAGAGACAAAGATGATAGAGACAGATGATAGAGACAGAGATGATAGAGACAGATGATAGAGACAGAGATGATAGAGACAGATGATAGAGACAGAGTTGATAGACAGATGATAAAGACAGAGATGATAGAGACAGATGATAGAGACAGAGATGATAAAGAGAGAGATGATAGAGACAGAGATGATAGAGACAGAGATGATAGAGACAGAATTGATACAGATGATAGTGACAGAGATGATAGAGACAGATGATAGAGACAGAGATGATAGAGACAGAGATGATAGAGACAGATGATAGAGACAGAGATGATAGAGACAGATGATAGAGACAGAGATGATAGAGACAGATGATAGAGACAGATTTGATACAGATGATAGAGACAGAGATGATAGGGACAGATGATAGAGACAGAGATGATAGAGACAGAGATGATAGAGACAGATGATAGAGACAGAGATGATAAAGACAGAGATGATAGAGACAGATGATAGAGACACAGTTGATACAGATGATAGAGACAGAGATGATAGAGACAGAGTTGATAGAAATGTGACACGTAGACAACCCATGCGCCGAAAAACGCAAACGCAATAAAAAATGTTTGAAATCACATACAAACGCTGCGTTTTTTGGTCGTAATGCGCACGCTGGTGCGACTAAATATCGCAGCGTTTATAAGCGTTTGCATGCGTTTTTTTTAATGCGTTTCATGTGCACACGATGCGCTGCGCAAAAAAACGCAAGTGTGAAAGTAGCCTTAGCTCCGTGCACCTCGTACACGCGCGGCTCCGCTCCATCCAACTCGTGCACGCACGGCTCCGCTACATCCAACTCGTACACACTACAGCACTGCTACATCCACCTCGTACACACATGGCTCTGCTCTGTACACCTCGTACACTACATCACTGCTACAACCACCTCGTACACAAACGGCTCCACTCCGTACACCTCGTACACACACGGCTCCGCTCCGTACACCTCGTACACACGGCTCCGCTCCGTACGTACACCTCGTACACACACGGCTCCGCTCCATACATGGCTCTGCACACCTCGTACACACACGACTCCGCTCCGTACACCTCGTACACACACGGCTCCGCTCCGTACACCTCGTACACACGGCTCTGCTACATCCACACTGTAAACCCGAGTCCCGACCCCACACACACACACACTTACCCTTATCCAACACCATGACAACATCACAGCAGAGTCCTGCACACAAGGAGGACACTGATCATGTGACCCCTGACTCCTCCCCTCCTGTGACCTCATCACAGGTCCTGTGGGCACAGAAGAGAACAGCATAGCAGCGTCACTGCTAGCTGCTGTGAGGCTAAGGCTGTAGAGACTGGGCAGGAAGGGGTGCATGGGGGGCGTGGTGGCTCATCTCACTGCGGGACACATAGTGTCCTCAGCGGGACAGGGGGGGTCAGAATCGGGACTGTCCCGCTCAATCCGGGACAGTTGGGAGGTATGCCCTAATGCCCTATGCAGGTCCTTCCCCTGCCGCCATCAGGATACCTCATCCCTAGTTGTCACCTATTACTGCCCTGGCTAGTGCACTGACTGGCAAGGAGCACTAGCCTCACCTCTGCAGATAATAAACACAGGGGGAAGTGACAAACACCAAAAGGACAAGGTAACAAAAAAAATAAAAACGCTTTAGCTTATGAACACTGCTGCTAAGCTCCACACAGCAGAAAACACAGCAACTGGACTCCAAACACCAGACATGGCTGACACCTGAGAGCTGCTTCTGATAGGCTGGTTTCCAGAAAGGACCTGTATCACCAACAGTCAGCTGAGGTTTCAGGTGACCTTTTAACCCCTTCTCCCCCAAGGGTTGTTTGCACATTAATGACTGGGCCAATTTTTACAATTCTGACCACTGTCTCTTTATGAGGTTATAACTCTGGAACGCTTTAACGGATCATTGCGATTCTGAGAATGTTTTCTCGTGACATATTGTACTTCATGTTAGTGGTAACATTTATTCGATAAAACTTGCGTTTACTTTTGAAAAAAACGCAAATATGGCAAAAATTTTGAAAAATTTGCTATTTTCAAACTTTGAATTTTTATTCCCTTAAAACAGAGAACTATGTCACACAAAATAGTTAATAAATAACATTTCCCACATATCTACTTTATATCAGCACAATTTTGGAACCAAAATTTTTTTTGTTAGGAAATTATAAGGGTTAAAAGTTGACCAACAATTTCTCATTTTTACAACAAAATTTAGATAGCCATTTTTTTTACGGACCACCTCCCATTTGAAGTCACTTTGAGGGGTCTATATGGCAGAAAATACCCAAAAGTGACACCATTCTTAAAACTGCACCCTCAAGCTACTCAAAACCACATTCAAGAAGTTTATTAACCATTCAGTTGCTTCACAGGAGCTTAAGCAACGTGGAAGGAAAAAATGAACATTTAACTTTTTAGTCACAAAAATGATCTTTTACAAGCATTTTTTTATTTTCACAAGGGTAAAAGGAGAAAATGGACAGATAAAGTGGTTGTACAATTCCTCCTGAGTACGCCAATACCCCATATGTGGGGAAAAAACACTGTTTGGGCGCACGGCAGAGCTTGGGAAGGAGTGCCATTTGACTTTTTCAAACCAAAATTGGCTGGAATTGAGATTGGACGCCATGTCGCGTTTGGAGAGCCCCTGATGTGCCTAAACAATGGAAACCCCCACAAGTGATACTATTTTGTAAACTAGACCCCCTATGGAACTTGGAGTATTCAGAAGGTTTGTAGACGGATGTTTGAATGATGGGTCAGCGATTTTTGTGTTTTAGTGGGCACATGTGTGCACTGAACCACTAAGTGCAAGAAAAAAGAATGAAATCAGTCCACATAAATTGCAAAGCTAAAATAAATCTGAGTAACTATTCATAAAATAAGGAAGGACACAAACCACACATGTGCGTCCTTAAAAATGTGTGCCTTTTTAGGAAATCCCTAAGGAGATAAAAAATCCCAATGCCAAAGTACTTGAAGCGAATCTAAATGTGCAAAATATGCCTTTAGAATAATATAACATAAGGTGCATTTATAAATCAATAATTAAGGTGCCGACTGTGCAATTAAAAATGCAGAATATCTAGAGAAAAACAGATATGTGTATATACCCATTTCCTTATTTAACAACGTGAAGTGATAAACAATAAAAAGTCCTGGTACTCCTGTGAGCCCAATGGGAGTGTAACCGGTGATATTCAATAAAATCCACTAGCGGTACCTTACGAGTAGAATATTGATATAACTGGTATCCTGACCAGAAAAAATGATGATACTTAGCTGGGATGGGGTCCAAATAAATCCAATATTTGTGAAAAGAAAGGAGAAAGGGGTCCTGGAGAGCTGCCCCAGCCGGTGGCAGGCTCTCCTCCACACTAGCGTTGCTGCGCAGCTCCACTCCAAAGAGCGTCGGAAGTCCCCAGGTACAGATACCGCTCCTGTAAGGTTCTCCCTCCCAGACGTGCTGCCGTGCGATCGTTCTCTAAGGAACGTATACTGTGTCCGGACTCCGACACGTGATACGGTCACGTGATGTGCTAATTCAAGCTACGATGTGCAGAGAGCCACAATACCATCCTACGCGTTTCGGAGAGCTAACGGCCTCCTTCATCAGGGATGGCTCTGTCTGGATTTGGCTCATATATTTATATGCTCAGTCTGTGTGTTTTAATTGAAAGCAAATAGTTCTATGTCATTATTTAGACCTCTGGGCTTTAAAGTTTCCAGTTCAAAAATCCATCTTGTTTCTTCCTTGGACATTTGCTTAATAAAATATTCTACTCCTAAGTATCATCATTTTTTCTGGTCAGGATACCAGTTATATCAATATTCTACTCGTAAGGTACCGCTAGTGGATTTTATTGAATATCACCGGTTACACTCCCATTGGGCTCACAGGAGTACCAGGACTTTTTATTGTTTATCACTTCACGTTGTTAAATAAGGAAATGGGTATATACACATATCTGTTTTTCTCTAGATATTCTGCATTTTTATATTGCACAGTCGGCACCTTAATTATTGATTTATAAATGCACCTTATGTTATATTATTCTAAAGGCATATTTTGCACATTTAGATTCACTTCAAGTACTTTGGCATTGGGATTTTTTATCTCCTTAGGGATTTCCTAAAAAGGCACACATTTTTAAGGACGCACATGTGTGGTTTGTGTCCTTCCTTATTTTATGAATATTTACTCAGATTTATTTTAGCTTTGCAATTTATGTGGACTGATTTCATTCTTTTTTCTTGCACTTAGTGGTTCAGTGCACACATGTGCCCACTATAACACAAAAATCGCTGACCCATCATTCAAACATCCGTCTACAAACCTTCTGAATACTCCAGGTATGTGTTGCGATCAGTATTGTGAGTGTGTTTGATTCAAAGCGCGAGTACTGTTTTAGTATTTTTATTCCCCCTTTTTTTCTCCTTGTGGTAGGAGTCTTTGTACTTGCAGCAGGATCCAGCACTTATATACTTGCGCCGCTACATCTATTTTATCCCCTATGGAACTTATCTAGATCTGTTGTGAGCACTTTGACCCCTCAAGTGTTTCACAACAGTTTATAATGCCTGGGTGTGAAAAAAAAAACAATTTTCCACAAAAATTATTTTTTAGTCCACAATTTTTGATTTTTTCCAAGAAAATTGGACCCTAAAAGTTGTTGTCCAATTTGTCTTGAGTACACTGATACCCCATATGTGGGGGGTAGAAACTGTTTGAGCGCACGGCAGGGCTTGGAAAGGTAGTAATAACGTTTTGGAATGCAGACTTTGATGGGAGTCATGCTCCTTTTGCAGTGCCTCAGATGTGCCTAAACAGTGAAAACCCCCCACAAGTGACCCCATTTTGGAAACTAGACCCCATAAGGAACTTATCTAGATCTGTGTTGAGCACTATGAAGCCCCAAGTGCTTCACACAAGTTTTTAATGCCTGGACATGAAAATAAAAAATCCTATTTTTTCCCACAAAAATTATCTTTTAGTCACCAATTTTTTATTTTTCCAAGGGTAACAGATGAAATTGGACCACAAAAGTTGTTGTCCAATTTGTCCTGAGTAGGCTGATACCCCATATGTGGGGGGGAACTACTGTTTGGGCGCACGGCAGAGCTCGGAATGAAAGGCGCGCCATTTGACTTTTTCCAACCAAAATTGTCTGAAATTTAGATTGGACGCCATGTTGCATTTGGATAGCCCCTGATGTGCCTAAACAGTGGAAACCCCTCACAAGTGACCCCATTTTGGAAACTAGACGCAATAAGGAACTTATCTAGATCTGTGGTGAGTAGTGTTGAGCGATACTGCTCGATATCTAAAAATATCGTATCGGAATGGTATCGCCGATATCACTAAATATCGTCGATATCCGAATCCGATTCCGGAAGTCCCATGTAAGTCTATGGGAACAAAATATCGCAACAAAAAAAACCCTTTCTTTCGTTGTAAACACAAAATATACACACATAGAATACATATATATATATATATATACATGTCATTGTGACATATATATATATAACATATATTTATAGTTTATACACTTCTACATAGTAAAATAGACTCTGATTCAATTGCCGGGTAAAGCCGTGACATACCCCATAGAAGTCGACGGGCTCGGTGCCGAGTACCCCCAAAACCTCTGGCTCTGTGCGACTCAACTTGGGCGTCACGAACAGGATTCTGTAGCTCGCTATAAGCGAGTCCTGTGTGCCTGAATTGAACTGGTTTTGTGCTTGAGAATTGCTAAAATCATCAGAGAATGTATTTGCCATTTTTCCGTCATATCTGCGTCACGACGAGGCACTGGTGAAGAAGAAGGGCGTGCTCTTCGTGGGTGTACACTCACTCAGTGGCGCGAAAACGATGGCCGACCACTCTAAATGGTACTGCAATGTAAGATCGTGCCCCACAGCTCTTCAGTTCCGCCTCCTCATCCTCCTCAGTGTGCGGAAACTAACACGAAGGTCCCGCCTCCCTACAAAAGAGGGGCCCTCTCCAGATGCTAATGACACATGTGACTTGGCAGAGATGGCTAATGGACACGAGCAGAAGTGTGAAGGGATGGAGCAGTCAGAGCTCTCCCCCCACGGAAGCGACCCGATCGCCACGGAACCACCGTTGGGCACCCGGTCTGGAAACCCTCCTACGCTGCAAGAAGCGGAGGATACCCTAAGAGGCCTGGCCCGGCACCGGGAGGAGGTCACCAGGATGGAAGCCAGCTGGCGTGCGCTAAAACTAAACTTGGAGCGGCGCCAATCCCTCTTACCTGAAGTGTCTGTACCGGAAGGTGAGGCACCCGTTCTAGTAGAGGAGTCCGTGCGGGCATCCCAGCCCTTGCAATGTGATCCGGTTGACGTTGTCGCAGTGGAGGCACCCGTTCCTGCAAAAAACTCTGCACCGGCAGCACCCCAGATCCCGCTGTCTGCCCCCGTCGCTGAGACAGAAAAAGCGACACCCGTCCTCATGGAGGAGGCCGCGCAGGCACCAGAGGTCTACCTGTCTGTACCGGAGCCCCGACTGTCATCTGTTCCAGAGCCGGCTGCTTCCTCCGCAGGTGAGCGCCGCCAGGACTGGGGGGCGCCAGGAGAGCTGCCGCAAACCGGACATCCTAAGCTGCAGTTTGATTTTGGAGACATGGAGCTGCTGGTGGAGGAGAATTACAACCGGCGTCAGGAGGAAGAGTGGAGACGTTGGGAGCGGGAAGCAGAGCGACAAAGGGAGCAGCGAGAATCCCAAAAGCTTCGGCAACGTAACCTGGAGAAGGACCGGGCAGATAAGGACCGGATGTGAAAAGATAAAGGAACCCTGAGGGAGCCGCGGCGTAAGGGTGCAGTACGGAGCTTTAAATTGAAAGGTGGTTGGGGCTTCATCCAGGAGCCTGGACTTTATTTAGAAGTTTTTGTGACATGGCGGGACGTGGAGACTCATCTCCCAGAAGGACACCCGGGGAGGGACCTGTTGCCAGGAGACTTGGTGACTTACACCCGACACTGGGGTTACAATGGATGGTACGCCCTAAATGTTACCAGGTGCGACCCCTACTCCCCAGAGTGTCAGGAACCTGTGAGACCCTCGGAACCTTCAGCCTCCCACATCCAGGCCTCTGCACAAGTGCCCACCCCACGCCGTAAATCTCCCCAGCCTCCCTCAGTGGTCTCCTCAGCAGCCCCAGCTATGGACATGATAACTATAGCTGGCCCGTACCCGGCGCCTGTTAGGCCCCCTGGGGTTCGTTCAGTCCGGGACATAGGGCTCCAGACCCGGAGGGAGATGAAAGAGGTGGCCACACAGACACAGATAGCGGGTCACGACTTGACTGTACAGGCCACACGACGTCATCAGGTCCTGGTGGTCCTTGGTGTCTCGGATGTTTAGCAAGCATCAGAAGAGTACCAGGTGGTACCTGGAACACCCCTGCCAAAGAATTATAAATAACCCGGACAGGGTCCCTGTATGTAAATAGTTAAATTGTTGATGTACCCGGACGGGTGAATGTTCATAAAAAAGTTTTTTAATTTAATAAAAAAAAACAAACACAGTTTTCATTACTTTTATTACAGTCTCATCCTGCGATGCCATCGATCTCCTGTAAAAAAATGAAAAAAAAAACCAGCAGTATACCACCTGTCCGACGCAGTCCATAGTAACGAGTGTCCCACGACGATCCAGCTCTGCTACATCAGAATGACAGGCAGAGCCTGTCATCCCGGCGCAGCACAGCTGATTACCTGCTTCCCCGGCGGTGACGTCATCGGACTGGTTTACGGCCGGGATTACCCTGCAGTCACTGCAGTTATCGCGAAAAACTGCATGTGACCGCCAGGGAGAAGATAATGGCGGCCATCAAGCAGTCCAGGACGTGACCGCCGGAGATCTTCTGCCAGGTAAGTGCCGCTGACTCCTGACAGACCCGACCGACGGACACTCACAGTGACAGTGACAAATCCGATTCCGGTATCCGATATGACGAAAATATCGGTACTCGGAATCGAAAGCCCGATACAGCTAATATCGGCCGATACCCGATATTTGCAGAATCGTATCGCTCAACACTAGTGGTGAGCAATTTGATCCCCCAAGTGCTTCACACAAGTTTATAACGTAGAGCCGTAAAATTAAAAAATCATATTTTTTTCCACAAAAAATGATCTTTTCACCCCAATTTTTATTTTCCCAAGGGTAACAAGACCACAAAAGTTGTTGTGCAATTTGTTATGAGTACGCTGATACCACATATGTGGGGGTAAACCACTGTTTGGGTGCATGGCAGAGTTCAGAAGGGAAGGAGCACCGTTTGACTGTTTCAAAGCAGAGTTGGCTGGACGCCATGTCGTGTTTGGAGAGCCCCTGATGTGCCTAAACAGTGGAAACCCCCCACAAATGACACCATTTTGGAAACTAAACCCCTCAAGGAACTTATCTAGATGTGTGGTGAGAACTTTGAACCCCCAGGTGTTTTACTAAAGTTTATAACGCTCGAGCATGAAAATAAAAAAATCATATTTTTTCCACAAACATGATCTTTTAGTCCCCAACTTTTTATTTTCCCCAAGGGTAACAGGAGAAATTGGACCCTGTTATGTTTCGGTAGCTGAGGAGTGCAGGTAAAAAAGGCAATACACCAGAGCAGTTGGAATCTATGAGATTGCAGTACCCTGACTAACCACCACAACTAGAGGCAGCCGTGGAGCGTTCCTACGTTGGTCCTAGACGCCTCGTCACAGCCTGAGAAACTAACTACACCTAAAGATAGAAAGAGGAAAGCTATCTGCCCCGGAGCAGATCCCCAAAGAACATAGAAAGCCCCCAAACATGTAATGGCGGTTAGTCAAGAAGAAATACTGACACAGACAGAAAATAGTATGAGCAAACGTTGGGGCCCAAACTAACTAAATAGGAAAGGATAGGAAGGGCACTTACTGCAATCCCAAAAAAACCCTGAAAAGCACCAACTCTACTAATTTCAAAATCACCTGAGATCACACGACCTCTACCACCTAAATTAGTTCTCTGTGTAACAAAATCAAAACAGCAGCCATTGAAAAAACTGGAAAAAGCAAAAGTACAAACATCAGTGGCTGAACCAAACTGAGAGGGCAAAAGCCCCCGGAGGGGACCCTGAAGGCCCCCACAGAAGTACAGGACAAAATGCAAAAATCAAGCACAAAAACAAAAAGAAGAAAATGTCTTATCTGTTAGCAGGAGATGCAGACACGACACAGCAGGCTACAAAGGAAACAGGACTCAAGGATTGAGACTAGAACAATTGATCACCGGCAACCCTGATGGGAAGGCGACTCCCTTATATAAGACCAGTCAGTAACACCTGATTCCCACTCCTCACAATCTTCACTGGACAGTCCAGTACCGCCCGTAACCACCAGAGGGAACCTCTGCTCAGAACTCATTTCAAGTCCATTCACAACAGGACCCCAATAGTTGTTATTCAATTTGTCCAGAGTACGCTGATACCCAAAATGTGGGAGAAAACTACTGTATGGGCACACGTCGGGGCTCGGATGGGAAGTAGTGACGTTTTGGATTGCAGACTTTGATGGAATGGTCTGCAGGCGTCATGTCAAATTTGGAGAGCCCCTGATGTGCCTAAACAGTGGAACCCCACAAGTGACCCCATTTTGGAAAATAGACCCCCCAAGGAACTTATCTAGATGTGTGGTGAGCGCTATGAACCCCCAAGTGCTTCACAGAAGTTTATAACGTACAGCCGTAAAAAAAAAAAAAATTTAAAATTTTGGACAGAAATGATTTTTTCACCCCCAATATTTTATTTTTACAATGGTAACAGATGATATTGGACCCCAAAAGTTGTTGTACAATTTGTCCTGAGTACGCTGATACCCCATATGTGGGAGAAAACTACTGCATGGGCACACATCAGGGCTCGGAAGGGAAGTAGTAACGTTTTGGATTGCAGACTTTGATGGAATAGCCTGCGGGTGTCATGTCGCGTTTGGAGAGCCCCTGATGTGCCTAAACATTGGAAACCCATCACAAATGACCCTATTTTGGAAACTAGACCCCCAAAGGAACTTACTAGATGTGTGGGGAGAACTTTGAACCCCCAAGTGCTTCACAGAAGTTTATAACGTAGAGCCTTGAAAAGAAATAAAACACAGCCGTAAAAATAAAAAAATCATAATTTGTTTCCACAAAAATGATATTTTCGCCCCAATTTTTTATTTTCCCAAGGGTAACAACAGAAATTAGACCCAAGAGTTATTTTGCAATTTGTCCTGAGTACGCTGATACCCCATATGTGTGGGGTAAACTACTGTTTGGGCGCGAAGCAGAGCTCAGAATGGAAGGAGCACCGCTTGACTTTTTCAACGCAGAATTGGCTGGGATTGAGATCAGACGCCATGTCACATTTGGAGAGCCCCTAAACAGTGGAAACCCCCCAATTCTAACTCCAACCCTAACCCAACACACCCCTAAACCTAATCCCAACTCTATTCATAACCCTAACCACAAAACTAACCCTAACACACCCCTAACCCTAATCCCAACCCTAACCCTAATTCTTACTTTAGCCCCAACCCTAACCCTAACTTTAGTCCCAACCCTAACCCTAAACCTAACCCTAATGGGAAAATGGAAATAAATACTTTTTTTAATTTTATTATTTTTCCCTAACTAAGGGGGTGATAAAGGGGGGTTTGATTTACTATTTATATCAGGTTTTTATGATTGGCAGCTGTCACACACTAAAAGACGCTTTTATTGCAAAAAAAAGTTTTCGCATCATCACATTTTGAGAGCTATAATTTTTACATATTTTGGCCACAGTCATGTGAGGTCTTATTTTTTGCAGGACGAGTTGATGTTTTTATTGGTACCATTTTTGGGCACGTGACATTTTTTGATCGCTTTTTATTACAATTTTTGAGAGGTTAGAAAGAACAAAAATCAGCAATTCATGAATTTCTTTTGGGGGAGGCGCTTATACCGTTCCGCGTGTGGTAAAATGGATAATGCATTTTTATTGTTCACGTCAGTATGATTACAGTGATACCTCATTTGTATCATTTTTTATGTTTTGGCGCTTTTATACAATAAAAACAATTTTATATAAAAAATAATTATTTTTGCATCGCTTTATTCTGGGAGCTATAACTTTTTTATTTTTTCACTGATGATGCTGTATGGTCGCTCGTTTCTTGCGGGACAAGATGACGTTTTCCGCCGTACCATGTTTATTTATATTCATCTTTTTGATCGCGTGTTATTCCACTTTTTGTTCGGCGGTATGATGATAAAGCATTGTTTTTTTGCTTTGTTTTTTTTTTTTAAGGGGTTCACTAAAGGGGTTAACTAGTGGGATAGTTTTATAGAGCGGGTCGTTACGGACGCGGCGATACCAAATATGTGTACTTTTATTGTTTTTTTTTTATTTACATGAAGAAATGAATTTATTGGGGAATATTTTTTTTTCTTTATTTGGGAATTTTTTTTACACATGTGATTTTTATTTTTTTTAACTTTTTTACTTAGTCCCAGGGTGGAACATCACACTATAGGGTCAGATCGCTGGTCTGACAGTGTGCACAGCACTCTGTCAGACCAGCGATTTGACAGGCACTGCTGCAGGTTTTCTCAGCGCCTTCTCTCATCAGGCACTGAGGAAGCCGCCTCTGTGCAGGACCCCGTGGCCATCTTGGATCCGGGGTCTTGCAGGGAGGAAGGCCTCAGAACAGCGTGATCACATTGCGCTGTTCTGAGGCTCTCAGGAAGCACGCAGGGAGTCATCTCCCTGCGCGATGCTTCCCTGTGCCCCTGGTACACCGCGATCATGTTTGATCGCGGTGTGCCACGGGTTAATGTTCCGGGAGAGGTCCGTGACCGCTCCTGGCACATAGTTCCGGGTGTCAGCTGTGATAATCAGCTGACACCCTGTTAGGGTCTGCGGAACGCACCAAATATAAGATGTAGAGAGGTGCGTTCGCAGCCCGGGGTCCACCGTGCAGGCGGAGCCTGCTGCTAGTAAGAAGCGAACTCTGTTATCCCGCAGAGTCGCCAAAATAAATGCCGTAACGCGCTGTGGCAATATGTGCTAACTCTGTTATTCCACAGAGCCGCTAGAAGGAGTGCCGCAGCGCTATATGGCGATGTGTGCGAACTCAGTTAACACCGCTGAGTCGCAAAGTAAACACGCTAGGCACCAGGTACACAGTTGACTGCTAATGTCCTCACGGGAGTCACCCGCAATCTATGGCGTTGTTATGGAAATTTACTAGCGTGCTTTAGACCAAGGACAGAAACACAGAGAATCCGGGCAGCTCCATACCCTCCATTCAGTGTCCTTGCACACAGATAAGAAATTGCAGGCATTCAGCGAAGACAGGAATCTCAGTGTCCTTGCACACAGAACCAGAATGCAGCAGTTCTCAGATTTTTAATCACCTTTGTTGAATAGGTTTTTGGAATAGACACAGTACGTGAGAATCAAAGGGCTAGGCATGTGAATAGAAAGGTCAGAGTAGGTGAGAATCCAATGGACGGGCAGACTTTACGCTGCCCAATGAAATTTTTTTTGTTTTTGTTTTTTTCTTTTTGAAAGGCACAGGAAAGTTTGTCTTTAGATTGCCGTCTGCTATAAAAGGGCAGTGGTGGTCTTGCATCGTGTAGAAGGTACAGCAAGTTATTTGAACGGACCAGGAAGTGATTTTTATGTGAATAAGATTGAAAAGTTGTTAAAGAAGCATTGAAACCGTCTGTGAGAAAATGATCACGGACATGTCACAAGAGCAGAGTTTAGAGCCTCACACATCACATGTCCATCATGTGGAGACACGGGACAGGTGTAGGCTGCTCTCATTGAATAAGGAGCCTTGTACAGGGAAAAACGCTCCCCGCCTTTCCTTACAGGGAGAAGGCATTTTTGCTTCAATGGTCCCTCTCAAGCTTCACAGGGGGGACACCCTCTCCTCTTTCTTCCCTCAGTCCCTTTCTCCTTTTTCTTCAGACTTCTCTCCTCTTTCCTCTCTGCCATCCATCTCTATCCTTCCTTCCCTATCATTCCTTCTTTCCCCTCCCTCACATCTCTGACACATCCATTTTCTACTTCTCCCCCTCCATCTCTCTCTTCCCCCCTCCATCTCTCTCCTCCTTTATTTTCTACTTCTCCCCCTCCATCTCACTCTCTCCCCCTCTTTCACTCTCTCCTCCTTCATTTTCTTCTCCCCCCCTCCATCTCTCTTCTCTCACCCCTCCTCTACACCTCACTCCTCCCTCATCACACCCCACTCTTTCTCCCTCATTGCCTACAGCACGAGGCACCCTGTCTATCCCAAGCACAGTACAAACATTGCCAGTCATTATATCAGGAGAAGAAAGTGCAATTCTCCCTACACAAAACGCTGCAGGTAGCCCTCAGACACAACAACTAGCAGAGCCCACAGCCAGGGCTTCACAGGGGGGAGGTGTAGCTACAGACACAAATGAGGAACCTCAGTGCCGAGCAGAGCTGCCAGCATGGAACTATGACACTGATCCACAGCAGCCTCAGCAAGGAAGAGGGAAATCCCCATGCAGCAAGACAACTTTTAAGCCCAAATTTCAGCCAGTGTATGCACCAAGGTCACCATGTCACTTCTCATCTGATGAAGATGAAGATGCAATGTCACACATGCTGCCCAATACTAGGGAAGAAAACCCACAAGCACCAATAGGGCAGGGACAGGTAGAGGCACCATCCTATGAGCCCTTCATCCCAAGCCAGGTGATCAGTATGCTGCCAGACCCAGGGATACACCCCATGCCATTTTGCCAAAAAATGCAGCAGATGCAGCGAACGTATGCATCAGCCTGGATTGATCTCTGGGCCGTAATGGAAATAAAAGCAGGTGATGCATTCTGGCCAATTATGAGAGAACACTTCAAGCTTCCAGCAGAATTAGATGCGTATGCCTGGGAGACAGGACCAAAGCTAATTGAGCAGCTCAGAGAATGGGCCAAAAGCAGACTGACAGGACAAGCTATCAGCCTACATGTCACGAGCCAAGACCAGACAGAGTCTGTAGAGGAGTTCCATGACAGAGTGATGCAAGTGTTTCAAGATTTGGGCCTCATTACCCATGATCAGACACACAGACGGATGTTGGCACAGGCTTTTGTGCATGGACTGAGAGAACCAATCAGGAAGCCATTGATAGTAGCTAGGCCTGAGTACAGGTCAATAGCAATGGACACCCTGCTCACAGTCGCAAAAGGGATTGAATCCCAGCCAGGAGTACGGAAGACAGCCCCCTGATGGTGATTACAGACCAGGATGAGCAACCACGCTATAAGGACAGAAGAACCGTCAAGTATTTCAACTGTGGCGAGTTTGGACATTTCCGGAACCAGTGCAGAACACCGACTTCGCCCAGAAGAAGAAGAAACACAGAAAGCAGTGAAGAACCCCGTCCATAGGACAGGAGCACGACAAGTCCACAGGGAACCACAACAGTGGGACCAATATCCTGAGAAGTGGATGGCGTAGTCAGATCTTTTCTTGTGGAACTCCGCAACCTCACCTATCTATCAGAATCTTCTGCGTCCTGCATGGGAATTGATGGTCAAGTCAGATATTTCCAGATCATGAAGCCCAAGAGCGTGTGGACTCAGCCAGAACACTCCATCATGTCCCAGTTTGTGGTGTCAAAGACCTGCACCCTCAACCTATTGGGAGTGGACCTACTGCAGAAACTGAAAGCGACCAGAGTGTTCCTGGAAGATGGGACCATGACACTTTCTTCACCCCTGACCAAGAAGAAACAGGAACCTCAAACAACCACACTGCAGACCTATCACAGGAGGTGCTGGACATAGTACCAGAAAGCCACTCCATCACCCAGAGTCAAGATGTCTCTGACCAACTGAAGGTCTAAGTGAACTCGCCTAAGAAGACGGCCTGAGAACTTTGACATTGGCCAGGATATTCAACTCAAGAAGGACCCTACTCGCTTCACGGAATGGCAACACCACATCCGGCTCCAACGCCAGAGGTTCATCTTTTGCAAGCACCAGGAGGTGCCCCCTGCAATCAACCAGTTCACCCAGGCCCTAGACCGGCAAAAGGCCACTCAGTTTTTCAAACTTGTGCACAAATACTGACCTGAGACCCAGCTGGAGAAAACGGAACAACTGATGGCCCTGATGAGAAAAAAACAGCCGGTGAAGGAGACGTCCCAACAAGAAGACCCCTGTGATCAGAGCAGGTGCTAACACAGTGACTGCCTTGGTGGAGAACAAGAAAGCCAGCTGGTCGTCATCTCTCATGATGTGGATCCTAGTAGACGGCTTGTTTTCCCGCCAGCTCTGTACCGGGAGATGGGAGTCCCCTGCCGCATAGTGAAGGACAAGGCCAAACTGGGCTGCCTCGCCCATCGGAATCAATCCCAGCTTTCCACAGTGAAGAAAAAGACTGTAATCCCCACTGAGTTCAGAATGGTGCAAGGCCTGGAGGCCGTGAAAGAGGCTACGGTATTTGAAACCCCAACAGTGCTGAACCCGCACACTCTGCTCTCAAAAGTCCCAGTCACCGCAATGGTATTCACGGTGATCAACCTGGCCAGTGCCTTCTTCAGTGTTCCCCTCCACCTGGATGACCTGCTTGCCTTCACGCACCAGTGCAGTGCATATGGACAATGTTGCCTCAAGGTGCTCAGAACAAGCCCTTCAAGTTTCACCAAGACAATGTCCTCCATCCTCATCAACTGGATTGCAGAATATGCAGGAGTCACTCTTCTACAACACGTGGATGACCTTCTCTTTTGCATGGTTGACATTGATACCTGCACAGTCCATTCCTTGTTCCTTGAGGAACAGCAACGCAAGGTCTGGAAGAACAAAGTCCAGTGGTGTCAGAAGCAAATTACATCCCTGGGACACTGTATTGCCCACCAGACTAAACACCTGTCAAATGACTGGAAGATCATTGTGGAGAAGATGGCTCCCCCAACAAATCCAAAGATGCTGCAGGCCTTCCTTGGTCTAGTGTCGTGATGCAGAACATGGATCCCTGATGCCTCAGTCCTAATGCAGCCTCTGTGCTCTTGCATCAACGCAACCCCACTCCTTCTATCAGATGCAGCCTTCAACCCATTCAGGAGATTGGAAGAACTCCACAGTCTCAGCGCCAATACCAGGCCTACCTGACTACGAGAAGCCTTTCCGTCTACCTGATGGAAGAAAGAAGGTCATGCTACTGGAGTCCTGACACGGATTCACGGGGGAAAACAGAGACTTTTAGGCTGCCTCTCAGCCCGCTTGGATCCAGTTGCAAGAGGAGCACCCTCCTGCCTGATGGCAGTATCTGCAGCACACACCTTCCTGGACAAGACTGCTGACATCACTCTTGGACGGCCACTGGAAACTCTCACTCCGCACGACATCTTGGCAACCAACAATAATCTCCCCACAGCCAGGCATCTTTGTGGCGCCTCTATTGCCTTTGTCTCACAATGTCACCGTCTCCAGACCTACAGTCCTCATCCCGGCCACTCTACTCCCACTCCTAAGCGGGGATACAATATGGACTTTTCAGAACAAAAATTTACAGAATTTATCCTCTACTTGGTTGGCTCCAGATTTGCAGATGATGAAGAAGTTTCCACACTGGAAGTGCAGTGACCAGCAATCAAGAAATCCTGTGGTCCAGAAGTATGTCACGTAGCCTGTCAGCCCAGGAAGCCGAACTGATAGCGCTGACGAAGGCCTGCCAGATGGCAAGACTGCAAACATCTACACCGACTACAGGTGCTCGCATGGCAAAGCACCCGACTTTGGGCCCATCTGGGCTGCAAGGGACTTCATCACAGCAAGCAAGACAACCGTGAAGCATCATGGAGCCTTCAGGTACCTGCTGGGTGTACTCCAATTTCCAAAATGGTGGCAATTTGAAAAATCAAAGTGCATGGAAAACTGAGAACAGAAGAGGCATGAGGCAATAACATTGCGGACATGGCAGCCGAAGAAGCGGCCAAAGGAAGACAACATGGAGAAGTGGGAGAGGTCGTAGAGCCGAACGGCTACTGCATGACGACTGAAGACAAGAAACCTGACAAAAAGACGTCCTGGGATCTGCTCAAGAAGTTGCAAGACCAAGCTCCAAAAGGAGAAGAAGAGCTGAATGCGAAAGAAGCAACATGTGAAGAGGGAAGACTATCTACAATGGACTCCAAACCCTGCCTCCCACAAAGTATGCACCCTATGGTGGTCCAATGGGCACATGGACCCACACACACAGATCAAATACACAGATGAATGATCTAATTGGTGCTTACTGGTTCGCTTCAGGGATCTCCACCCTAACAGCCAAATTCACCAGCAGCTGTCTGACCTGCGGCAAATGCAAGCCTGGACGTGTAGAAGAAAGTCCCCCTGACCTCATCCGGCAAGACCACTATACCAGCCTCAGAGGATCCAGATAGACCACATCCAGATATCGCCAAGTGAAGGATTCAAATACGCCATTGTGGTCAAAGAAGTATTTTCAAGATGGACAGAACCGTTCCCAGTCAGCAAAGACTACTGCAAAGAAGCTACTTTCGGAAAATAGTGTGCAGATACGGGGTTCCAGAAATGATAGAAAGTGATCAGGGACCCGCATTCACAGCAAATCTGACACAAGAGATCTGGTTAGCAGTAGGGTCAGATTTAGGCCTACACACTCCTTACCACCCCCAGAGCAGCGGGAAGGTAGAAAGACTGAACGGAACATTTAAGAATAGGATGCTGAAAGTTGCCCAAGAGACACGCAAACCATGGCATGAGACACTCCCAATTGCACTGTTTAGCGTAAGGCACATTCCCAGAGACCCAGAAAAGCTGTCACCATACAAACTTTTGTTTGGGTCTAGTCCCAAGTTAGGTGCATTCTTCCCTCAGCAGCAGAATATGCAAAATGAAATGATATCTTGTTTGCTTATGTAATTGAATTGGTCAAAAACTAATGTCCATTCTCGAGTTTTTCTCTTCACTGCCAGATCCAGACTCAGTGTCTGGTACGCACTCCTTGAAAGCCAGGAGACTGGGTGTTGGTGAAAAAAGTTGGAAATGAGAACACTCGATCCCAGATTTGATGGTCCTGTCCAAGAGCCCCAGATGACACCAACCTCTGTCACTAGAGGGAAAGCCTGCTTGGATCCACGTATCGCATTGCAAGGAAGCTCCCGTACCAGAAGAGACACCTAAGCCATGAATGATGTCGTGGATGCTCTGACTGACCAGACAGATGACCTACCTGATGAAGAATACACACGTTTTTCTGAACATGCAGTTGAATAAAGAGACTATGATTGCAAACACATGAACCCCTGCTAGGGACAGATCTCCTGACCGCCCATTTGCAAAAAGCCTGCATCGATGAGGGGTACATGTGTTAGACATGTGCCAGCCCATCGGCAGCACAAAAGAGTTGCAGCGCTTTGGGACAGGAGCAGGTTTTTAGGGCAAGTGGTATCTAAGGGGGGACTGTCATGGAAATATATATGTATTCCACGTATTCAATGTATATTCATATATATGCATTTACAGTCAGATAGATCTCACTTGCTAAAAATCCTGTGCTCAGCATATCTATGCAAAAGCTGATGCTAGCTATAATCAGTTGCTTAAGACGACCCCTGGCCTACATAAGTCTGGCTATTACAGAAGATAGCTCATAGGGACTTTTTACCAAGGACACAGAAAAAGGAAACAAGGACAGAAGGTCTGGGTAGTTATCTATTATTTTCTTTACTAGTCATGTAGGAAAACTGGGGCAAAGAACAATAAATCTGCCACTTCAACCCTTTTATCATTATTATCATAATTATCATACTTACACTAAAACAGCCAATAATCTAGCAGCTTTTAATTGTATGTTAATTGACTAACCAGCCCCTTTTTGTAAACGTATAAAACCTTGAATGAATAATAAACTGTTGGTCTTGACGAACTGTTATACTGACACTTCTGTGTGGACAGTCCTCATTTCGTCTGAGCGCTCAAAGAAAAAGACATTTAGTCTAAGATTGGGAACAGCAGCAGCAAACATGGGGATAGATTTATCCTAAATTAAATTTCCATAACAGCGTCTGAACGCCAGGCCCTGAATACGGCAATCAAACTCCTCACCGGTTATGCCGGTAATCTAAGGCATCTAAGACACCGACCCTGACCAGCTAGCATACCAAACTCCTCACCGATTAGGTCGGTATTGTAATGGCGTATTTCAGCTGCCCTAACCACACAACGCATGACCATATTGGCGCAAAGCATATAATGGTTGATACTAGCGCACGGCGGTGCGGTAAGGACAGCCTTTTATAGCAGCCACGAGAAAAAGACCTTCCAGGAAGGACCAATCGGAAGCTGCTTCAGAACATCAACAGCCACAGGACCTTCCTGAAGGACCAATAGGAGTGGCAGCTGTATCTGAGCATGTGACCCCCTGATCTCCAATGGGAGACCTTGCCCTGGGCATGCTCAGATGAAGCAACAAAGGACTTAGTCCTAATGACGTCTGCTCGCCGCTGACAAGTACTGGCTACAATAGCAGAACCTGGAGAGGCAGCAGCAAGCCTCTGCACAGTACTAGACCGGGCGAGACGCTGGGACCGACGTCTTTGCTGAGCAGGCTCCACTGCGGCCGGAGATGGATGGGGGACCGCAGCGGGACTGGTTCGAAACTCCCCTTGTGCAGCAGCGGGAACTCAAACCCTAACACACCCGGCAGGGATCGGCCGCGCTCCCCCCAGGAGCGCGTCCGATCGCATGGGACGTACTATCCCGTCCATGGTCATACGGGCCCAGGTCACATGGACGGGATAGTACGTCCGATGGCAGAAAGGGGTTAAAGGATGGTGGACACCACCCACATCAGCTGACCCAGCAGCAGTATAATTACACCAAATTGCAAATGGGGAAAAACTGACATTAACCTCTGATGGTCAAAAAGAAAAAAAGTTTTAACTGAGAAGAACCAGAGCTGTCACAAATCCACAAATGGATCGTGACATCAACCTTTTCTCCCACCAATCCTCTATTCTTTCTTTTTTTCCTGTTTTACTCTTTTTTTTTTTCACTTTTTTTTATACATTTTGTCATTTTGATCAATTATTGCCTCTCAGATGTACCTCTTATCCATCGGTGGCAAGATATATATATATATTGTTGTAATGCCAAAGGTTCGATCCAAGTCACGTTCTTGTGACCGAAGGAGCTGTCTATCCTTGTCACCATGGAACGCTCTCATTGCCATGGATTTAGCTGGATACAAGCCTCCAGCTGCCTCTCGACTGACGCGCTGGGCGCGCGTGCTCACATGCGTCCGAATGTCGCAAGGTTTTCAGTCACATGACAGCATTCAGTTGGCCGTGCTTTAGTGACGCGGGGTAGTGACGCATGCACGGTTAAATGTTTCTGAGCAGGGTGTAAGCTGGTGTTTGGCGGTAAGTTCGGACATGGTCTAATTGTGTGAATGTCTGCGATTGGCTAAAATGCGACTTCATTTTGGCACATCCAGCATTGATTATTCCTATTGGATCTGTTGAGTAACTTAACAGCATTATGAGCCTTGCTTGTGGATTGACCCCTGGTATCCATGGTGACATGGATGCATATTATTGATTGGAGGATGATCTGCAATGGGATTGTACTAAATAACATTATTTTGGATTGATCAAGCTATTATTCTTTCAAATATTTATGATATGTATATAATCAAAGTTAATGCTTGCTATTATAATAATAATAATAATAATCTTTATTTATATAGCGCCATCATATTCCGCAGCGCTTTACAGTTTAACAGTTTCAAAACACAAGTCATAAGTAACAACGTTAACAATACAGTAATTAAAGAAAAATAAGACGGCCCTGCTCGTCAGAGCTTACAATCTACAATGAGGTGGGGGAGATACAAAGTACAGGTGTGTATATACAATGGTGCATTTACAATGATGGTCCAGCCATCTTAAGGGAGTGAGGGATGGATGGAGATAGTGAATGGGCTACACACACACACACTTACACAAAGAATGACTTTGATTAGTGAATGTGATAGGCCGCTCTGAACAGATGTGTTTTGAGGGAGCGCCTGAAACCATACAAATTGTGGATAGTCCTAATTTCTTGGGGTAGAGCATTCCAGAGGATTGGCGCAGCGCGGGAGAAGTCTTGGAGTCGGGAGTGGGAGGTACGGATTAGTGCAGAGGTTAGTCGAAAGTCGTTTGCAGAGCGCAGCAGTCGGTTAGGCCGATAGATAGAAATGAGGGAGGAGATGTAGGGGGGTGCTGCAGTGTGGAGAGCTTTGTGGGTGAGAACAAGTACTTTGAATTGGATCCTATAATGAATGGGCAGCCAGTGTAAGGACTGGCGAAGAGCGGACGCGTCCGAGTACCGATTAGCCAGATGGATGACCCTGGCTGCTGCATTAAGGATGGACTGGAGAGGGGATAGTCGAGTAATGGGGAGGCCAAGTAATAGAGCGTTGCAGTAGTCCAGGCGGGAGTGGATCAATGCTACAGTGAGGGTTTTTGTTGTTTCCATGGTGAGAAAAGGGCGGATTCTAGAGATGTTCTTTAGGTGTAGGCGGCAAGAGCGGGCAAGAGATTGTATATGGGAGGTGAAGGAGAGATTGGTGTCAAACATAACACCCAGACAGCGAGCCTGCTGCCAGGGTGTTATTATGGTGCCGCCCACTGAGAGGGAAATGTCAGATTTAGGGAGGTTAGTAGACGGCGGGAGCAGAAGAAGTTCAGTTTTGGAGAGGTTAAGTTTCAGATAGAGAGCAGACATGATGTTGGAGACTGCGGACAGACAGCCGGTGGCGTTCTGTAGTACAGCGGGGGTAAGGTCGGGGGATGACGTGTATAATTGTGTGTCATCAGCATAAAGATGGTACTGAAAGCCAAATCTGCTGATGGTCTGTCCAATTGGGGCGTTGTAGAGAGAGAAGAGAAGGGGGCCAAGGACTGAGCCCTGGGGTACACCGACAGTGAGAGGAAGAGGAGATGAAGTGGAGCCAGAGAACGAAACACTGAAGGAGCGGTCAGAAAGATAGGAGGAGAACCAGGAGAGAACAGAGTCCTTAATACCTAGTGACTGGAGCCTAGACAGTACGAGACGGTGGTCAACCGTGTCGAAAGCTTCAGAAAGGTCGAGTAGAATGAGCAGAGAGTGGTCGCCGTTACGTTTTGCTGTCAGAAGGTCATTGGTCACTTTGATGAGTGCAGTTTCAGTCGAATGTAGGGTCGGAAGCTGGACTGTGAAGGGTCTAGGAGGGAGTGAGTGGAGAGGTAACGGGTGAGGCGGGAGTAGACTAGGCGCTCCAGAAGTTTAGAGATGAAGGGGAGATTGGAGACCGGTCTGTAGTTGTTTGTGCAGGAAGGGTCAAGAGCGGGTTTCTTTAGTAGTGGAGTAATGATGGAGTGTTTGAAGGAGGATGGGAAAATGCCAGAGGAGAGTGAGAGATTGAAGATTGTAGTTAGGTGAGTTGTGACAACAGGAGAGAGAGACTGGAGGAGATGTAAGGGGATGGGGTCGGTAGTGCATGTAGTCGGACGAGAGGAAGAGAGGAGTCTGGAGACTTCTTCTTCTGTGATGGGATCAAATGTGGAAATTGAGCCAGGGGAAATGCAGGGAGGGATGGGAGTCACAGCACTTGGTGGTTGAGAGCAGATTTCCTGACGGATAGTATCTATTTTTTCTATAAAGTGGGAGGCCAGGTCGTTAGCACAAATGTCAGTGATAGGGCTTGTGCTTTTGGCCTGAGGAGGGAGTGAAAAGTGTCAAAAAGTTTCTTGGGGTTGTTGGCTAGTGAGGAGATCAGGGTGGTGAAGTAGGTCTGTTTAGCGAGGTGAAGGGCTGCATTATAAGTTCTTAACATGAATTTAAAGTGGATGAAGTCTTCTGGTGTGCGGGTTTTTCTCCATAGGCGTTCAGCACTCCTAGAGCATCGCTGGAGAAGGTGAGTTTGCGATGTGAGCCAGGGCTGTTTTACTGTGTGTTTGGAAGTTCTGAGGGTGAGCGGTGCTACTTGGTCAAGGGTGCTTCTAAGAGTGTCATTGTAGTGATGAACAGCCAGATCAGGACAAGAAAAAGAGGAGATTGGGGACAGCGAAGAGTGTAGGGAGTCTGAAAGTGTCTGAGGGTTAATGGCTTGTAGATTTCTGAATGTGTGGTAGGTAGGAGTTCGCTGGGGTGGTGGAGGATTTGTGAGCGTGAAGGAGAGAATGTTGTGGTCAGAGAGTGGAAGCGGTGAGTTATTTAGGTGGGAGATTGAACAGAGGCGGACAAAGACCAGGTCAAGGGTGTTGCCATCCTTGTGTGTCTCAGAGGTTGAAAGCTGTGAGAGGCCTAGAGAAGTGGTTAGTGATAGAATCTGAGATACAGATGTGGAAGTAGGACTGTTAATGGGGATGTTGAAGTCTCCAAGGATAAGGGTTGGTAGTTCTGAGGACATGAAGTGCGGCAGCCAGGCTGAGAAGTGGTCAAGGAACTGGGTGGATGAGCCTGGGGGCCGATATATGACCGCTACTCTGAGGGAGAGGGGATGGAAGAGCCTGATGGTGTGGACCTCAAAAGAAGGGAATGAGAGTGATGGAATTGGGGGGATGACCTGGAAAGTGCATTGTGGGGACAGGAGTATGCCAACTCCACCACCATGTCTGTTTGTGGGTCTCGGGGAATGGGAGAACTGTAAGCCACCATAGGAAATGGCAGCAGGGGAGACCGTGTCAGAATCCTGAATCCAGGTTTCAGTGAGGGCCAACAGATGAAGAGAGTTGTTCAGAAAGTAGTTGTGCAGGAAAGATAGTTTGTTGCATGCAGACCGTGGATTCCAGAGGGCACAATTGAAAGAAGGAGATGAGGGAGTGCAAGTAATATTAACAAGATTATTATGGTTTCGATATGAGGTAGGGTAGGGATTGAGGTTGTGGGATTGACCAGGGTTGGGGGAGATGTCCCTGAAATCAGTAGGAGTAGGAAGATAAAGAG